>CM035129.1:74008025-74451589 GCA_020205605.1 Panax ginseng
GTCTATTTATCCAAAATTCGAGAGTATCGCAATAACATGAATAATCCATATTACTAATACCCTCACCTGATGTATAGTCTATGCCAAACTAATTTATACTATCAGATCGATAGAATCATCTATCTCAAATCCAGTATCAATAACAACAACATGCATGAAATTCATGCTATTAATACCCTCACCGGATAAATAGTTCCCAAGGATCTCAACTAGATTTGAAGAAGTCTAATTTTACATCTATGTATGTAAGAAAACTTGCTATTCTGGAAATAAAGATGTTATATATATATATATATATATCATAATATTAAGATTCAATTACATGATTCTCATAACGAGTTCTTATTACAAGGTATTCAAACAAACAAGAATATAATCTAATCTATGTAGGACGCCCTTTATCTACTCCAAAGTTCAAGGATTACCATCTAAAACTACAAAGGGAATAATTTGCAAGGGTGAGCTATGACATGCTCAGCAAGTTTTGTATTTATAACAATATAGGATTTGAAGAAATATAACAGTTCAAATTTCGACTAATAGTTGTACCACTTCTGGATTTCTAATTTCAAACACTTCTGGAATTTTCTTTTTTTCTGTCAGTCACACAGACTTAGAATTTTTATTCAGATATGAGATAGGGGATCAACCTATTCAACATCTTAGGAGTATGCATATCATCCTTCTAGTGCTCAAAATACACTAAAATTACTGTCAATATATGAATTGACCAAATTTTAATCCCTTACGGGATACCCAACTTTAGTATAAGATGTCTTACCAAAACAATTTGGTTTGACACAACAATTTATGCTCAATAAACATTATCAGATGAATAAACAATTCATTTCTTAGTTATGCTGAAGCTATAGCAATAACTTTACAATAAGAAGGTAATTCAATCGTAGGTGTAGTGTATTATAACAACAACATATCAAGATAAAAATCTTGTCCAATGAATAAACAGGGTTTAAGAAATTTGCTTTATAAGAGATTTAAGGATAGAGAACTAGCCTGAGCGTAGATCAGTCAAGTTATGATATTCAAACGTTAATAAGTACCTACGATGTTCATATATATAATCTAACACGTTAGTATTGATAACAATACTCAATTATAACACTTATATACTATCTAAGTTAGATTTAATAGGGTTTAGTGTTTAAGACCTTTGACAAATGGACTAAATTTTATTTATAAAATTTAATTATCCTTTATAATACTTTTTAGAAATTTTAAAGTATTTAAAACATTTATTTATTTTTATTAATGATTTTTAAATCATTTATTTATATTTATAAGTAATTAATATTTACTTAAAATTTTACAAAAACATTGATTATTATTATTAAATAATTTATATTCATTTATTATAATTTTTATATCATTAATAATATTTTTTCTATAATTATTTAGCATTTAAAAATAATTATTCTAATTTCTTTATTAATAAGTTAATTATTAAAATATCAAAATAATATAAAATAATTATTAAATTTATGTAAAAATATCGTAATTTATTTATAATATTTTAATATAATTTTAAAACTATTTTTATATTTATTTATATCTATTTATTAATTATTTCTAATTTTTATAATTTATTTTTAGAAAATAATTTAAATGTCTGTCATAAAGCCCTTCAAAGGATGTAAAGTGTCATTGTAGGTGTTCTTGAGTTTCTAGCGGCCGCTTTGTCATGCGTGAGTGGTCGCTTTGACCATTAATTATAAGGCTACTGTTAATGAGTTTTGATTTGCTTAAGAGTTGATGTTGTAGTACTCATACAGTAGTATAACATGAAACAAATTTTAGACTTTAACCTACATATAACAAGAAGTTATAGAAGCTCAAAGTTACTGTCAGAGCTGTTCTTGAGTTTCTGGGTAACCCAGAATAGAAGTTATGGCCGGTCAACGGTTTTGTGCCATATATATCTTCGATTCTGTGTATTTGATGTGTGTAATATTTGTTGTAACATGTAGTATATATGTCAGGGTACATATATATAACATTAACATAAACCAAGCCTAACTCTAAGGTCTCTAATTATGTTGGTCAAAGTACAGCCAGATGCTGTTCTTCATGTTCTTCAGTTTTCTAGAAAACCTAGAAAGCTTGGTCATGTTCGGTCAATGGATTTTGACCATTAATTCCAGTAAACCTATACGTTGTTTGTTTCATTAGAGATCATAGATATGTACTACATATAACAGAGTATTGATCTATAACAAAAACTTACAAAAATAACAAACAGAAGACGATTAAACAGATTGGTCAAAGTAGCCGATTCAACTGTTTTTAAGCTTTTTGGGTAACCCAAAAAACTGTAATCCGTGAACGGTCAACCCACTTTGACTGCTTATAACTTTAAATCTATGGTTCAAATGAACCTGTTTTCTTTTCCAGATTAAAGACCTACTAACAGGATTCAAATATCAAACAATTAACAGACCAAAACATAAACACATATGAATTTAAAGGCTCTAACATTCGACTGTCAGACTTAGTTTTCAAAATTTCCAGATTTCTTAAAACACTTAATTAAGGCATCTAGATGTTATAAAAACGTGTTCTACCAATCTGACATACTTTCTAACATACTAATACATAATTCTAAACATCTAAACAATAAATCTAACATAAGATCAAAGAGCTAATTATCAACTAGGGTTTGTACCTTTTCTTGAGCAATTTTTGATTCTAGCTTCTGATGTTGTTGCTGCTATCACCCAGGCTTGATTTGGTAGGTTTATAAGTGTATCTAGGCTTAGGAATTTCGTGAGCTAGTTTGCTTAGCCCTAAGGTTCCTATTTATAGAATTCTTCAACTTGGCTTTTTGGTCATTTTTGAGCAACTTGCCTCTACAAAGATCTGATCTGATGACTATGGTGATGCTTGGGAGTTACAAGCATGTCATGTGCTACCTTGGAACTTGGAATGGTGACTCCTAACCTCCTTGTGAGCTGGTTAGGTTTGTTTAGTAACTTAATTAGGCTTTAATCTTCACTAATCTTGATTAGGGTTTTGTTTCTAATGATTAGGAATGTTTAGTAATGTTAATTAATACATAATTAAAGTTTACTAACCATGATTAGGTGTTAAGATAATCTAATTAGGGTTTAATTAGCAAATTAGGGTTTACTTTACAAATTAGGGTTATGGTTTTGCTAATTAGGGTTAGGGTTTGTTAATCTAGGGTTATTAACCTAAATTCTCACTAATCCTAACAAGCACGACAAAGCGTTTTGTCAGTGTAAGCACGACAAAGGAACTTGTCGAAATAATTTTACCGAAAAGTCCGAATATAGAAAAAAAAAAATTTAAGCACGAGGTGTCAAGCATGACGTTTTTTGGACAAAAATTTATTTGGTCAAATTTGTAAAACCAAGTATATATTAACACATAACACATTCAGAACGGAGAAATTTTATTTATATAATGTGATTTTACACATACGAGTCTTATTAGGGTTTTGGGTTTTTACATTCACCCCCACTAATAAGAATTTCGTCCTCGAAATTAAAGTACAAGTTAAGTAAATAATTGAGGATAATTCTCGCGCATTTTATCTTCAAGCTCCCATGTAGCTTCTTCAATGTTCTGATTTCTCCAGATTACTTTGACTGATGCTATCACTTTATTTCTCAGGAATTGCTCTTTACGGTCGATGATCTGCACAGGTTCTTCTACATAAGAAAGATCTTTCTATATTTGGATTGGCTCATATTATATAACGTGTTTATAATCAGGTTTATATGGTCGTAATACGGACACATGAAACACATTATGAATATGATTTAACTCAGGAGGTAGTGCTATTTCATAAGCAACTTCACCAACCCTTCTCAAAATTTTAAAAGGTCCAATGAATCTCGGACTTAATTTTCCTTTCTTGCCAAAACGTATCTTGCCTTTCCAAGGAGATACTTTCAAGAATACGTGACTTCCTACGTTAAAGTTTCGTTGTTGACGATGTGGATCGACATATTTTCTTTGTCGATCTTCAGATGCTTGTAATTGCCGATTTAATAATTTCGATAGTTTCAGGTTGTTTGTTGAATTATCTCAGGTCCTAACATTTGTCTTTCCCCGACTTCATCCCAACATAAAGGTGTTCTACATTTACGCCCATATAAAGCTTCATAGGTTGGCATACCTATGCTAGCATGATAACTATTCTTATAAGCAAATTCAACTAAGGGTAACTGATCTTCCCAACTTCCTTTGAAGTTTATAATACAAGTTCTCAACATATCTTCTAATGTTTGTATAGTTCTCTCACTCTGACCATCAGTCTGAGGATGATAAGCTGTACTTAATCTTAGTTGTGTTCCTAAGTGTTTCTAAAGGCTTTTCCAAAAATTAGAAGTAAATCTTGGATCTCGATCTGATACTATGGACATAGGTACTCCATGCCTAGAGATAATTTCATTGATGTAAAGTTTGGCAAGGTGATCTAGGTTATGAGTAATCTTAATAGGCAAAAAGTGAGCTAATTTTGTTAAACGGTCAACTATTACCCAAATGGCATTATGACCCTTTTGTGTAGCTGGAAGACCAACAACAAAATCCATAGTTATATGTTCCCACTTCCACTCGGGAATTGGTAAGGGTTGAAGTAAACCACTCGGCTTTTGATACTCAGCCTTAACCCTTTGACACGTGAGACATTTACTTACATATTCAGCTATTTCTCTTTTCATGTTTGACCACCAAAAGTGTCAACTTAAATCCTTATACATTTTTGTACTGCCAGGATGTATGGCAAATTTAGAGTTATGAGCTTCGTTTAAAATTTCATCTTTTAAAGCTTGGTCTAACGGAACCCATATTCTATTTTCATATCTTATTATTCCATCCGTATCTATTCTAAATTTATTATACTTATCATGTGTTAAATTAGATTTGAACTTTTGACATTCTTCATCCTTCTCCTGTATCTCTTTAACTTTATTAATTAGAGATGAAACTCCTTCTAAAATATACAACTTTTAGGTAGAGGTAGTTGGACATTCCACCTCAATTTCTAAATTTTCAAAGTCTTTTATTAACCTATTGTTGGTAGTGAATACATTCAATTTTTTTCTGATTCTTCCTGCTTAACGCATCACCACAACATCGGCTTACTTCGGATGATATATAAGATTTCACACCATAATCCTTTATCGCTTCTAACCATCGCCTCTATCTTAAATTTAATTCCTTTTGTGTAAAAAATATATTTTAGGACTTTTTATGATCTCAGATATATCTTGCACTTCTCCCTAACAAGTAATGTCTCGAAATTTTTAGAGCAAAAACTCATCGCGGCTAACTCTAGGTCACGAGTAGGATACCTCTTCTCATAATCTTTGAGTTGTTATGATGCATAAGCTATCACTTTCCCATGTTGCATCAACACACACCCTAAACCTCTGTGTGATACGTCACTATATACTACAAGACCTCCTGTATCACCTGGTAAAGATAACACTGGAGCCATGCTCAGTCGCTTCTTCAACTCTTGGAACCTTTCCTCACATTTATCCGCCCGCACGTATTTCACCGCTCTTTCGAAAGTTAAATTGGTTAATGGGGTTGCTATTTTGAAAAATCTTTTATAAACCGGTCGATAATAACTTAGCTAAACCGAGAAAACTTCAGATTGTTGGAGTTGTTGGTTGTTCCCAATTCACAACCATTTCGATCTTAAATTGGATCTACAGATATTCCATTTTTATCAATTACGTAACCTAAAAATTGAACTCTTTTCAACTGAAATTCACACTTGGAAAACTTTATAAAGTTGTTCCTTTAAATATTTCAATACGACTCTCAAGTGTTCAATATGCTCTTCCCGTGTTTTCGAGTATACCAGAATATCGTCGATAAACACTACAACAAATTTGTCAAAGCATGGTTTAAACACTCGATTCATTAAATCCATAAATGCTGTCGGTGCATTTGTTAATCCAAAAGACATTACAAGAAACTCATAATGTCCATAGCGTGTCCTAAATGCTATTTTTGGCACATCCTCCTTTCTTACCTTTAATTGATGATAACCTGTTCTAAGGTTAATTTTTGAAAAATGTTCAGCCCCTTTTAATTGGTCAAACAAATCATCAATCCTTGGTAAAGGATATTTATTTTTAATAGTTAACTTATTTAGCTCCCTATAATCTATACATAGTCTCATAGTTCCATCCTTCTTCTTTATAAATAAAATCGTGTGGTCCCTTGGTGAAACACTAGGTTGTATGTACTTTTTATCTAAGAGTTCTGTAATTGTATAAGTAACTCTTTCATTCTATAGGTGCCATTCGTGACGCAAGGTGCCTTAGAAATCGTGTCGTTTTAAAGTAAAGATCAATAGCGAACTCAATTTCCTATTTAGAGGCAAACGTGATAAGTCATTTAGAAATACATCGGAAAATCCTTAACTATAGGTATTTGATCTAGTTTTACTCCTTCCGCCGAGTATCAACTATATAGGCCATATATCCTAACAACCCTTTCTAAGTAATCTTTACGCCGAACTATAGTCAAACATCGAGATTGCTTTAGGAGAACAACTACTGGTTGAACACTACCTTTGACTTTGAAGCGGGTAAAAGGTTTATACGTTTTGATGACAATCAATCATCATAAGTTATGATTAATTAACCAATCCATTCCTAAAATTACATCAAATTCTCCCAGCTGAATTGGTATCAAATCTACCTTAAAATTTTGTCCTTTTATTACCACACTACATTTTCTGTATATGGTCTCAACCAGAATTCATTCATTATTAGCAATTTCCACGCAGAATGGTTTGTCTAGATTTTCACAAGGTGTATTCAAGTTTGTAGAGAAATTACTAGACACAAAAGAACATGTAGCACCAGAATCAAATAACACATATGCATTTAAAGTGTTGATATGGATGATACCTGTCACCACGTCCTGTGAAGCAACAACATCCCTCACCGACATATTAAATGTTCTCGCGGTAGGTCAATTCTGAACTCCAACTGCAGCTACTGTTGATTGATTATTCGTGGTATTCTAACCCTTTTCCTCCTTGATTCCTAAGTTTGGGACAGTTCATTGAAAAATGGTCTAAGGAACCATAATTAAAACATTTATTTTTCCTTGGAAGAGGACACTGTGGATAATAATGTCCCGACTGTCCACAATTATAACATTTGTTATGAAGGCATTTTCCTCTATGTTTCTTATCGCAATTAGGATAATGTTTAATATTATTATTACTAAAGTTATTGTTAGTATTTCCTATCTTTTCCCTGGGTTATAAGAAAAAGAATTATCCCATTTATGTTTGTTATTAAACCCAATGAGAATCGGTTTCATTCCCTAATTTTTCCTTTTTCATTCTGACTTCTCTTGTCCTGATGAAATTTAGTAAGACTATCATTCTCACTTTCGGCTATAGTGGCCTTCTCTAGTATCTCAGAGAAGTTTTTATTTGAAGTACTGACAATATACTTTGAATCTGAGGTTTTAAACCCTCCTGAAACCTCCGAGTCTTTTTAAGTTCAGTGGTTAATTGATGAGGAACAAACCTGGATAGTTCATTAAACTTATCTGTATACTGGGTTATAGTAAGATCTCCTTGTTTTAAGTCTAGAAATTTTATTTCCATTCGGTCTTTCAGGGATTGGGAAAAATAGTTTTCAAAGAACAACTCTTTGAATCTATCCCAAGAAATAATTTCAGTTTCTACCCGACCTTTGGTTGATTCCCACCAATAATTAGCCTCACTTTTTAAGAAAAAGGTTGCAAAAGTTGTCTTTTGGTTATTATTAACATTGGTTACTAGGAAAAATTTCTGTATTTCAGAAATACAAATTTGTGTATCTATAGGTTATGATGTACCTTTAAACTTAGGTGGTCCAACTAATTTAAAGTCTTTAAAAGTTGTGTTCTGGTTCACAGGTCTATTTACATCTCATAGCATAAGGTCTACTAACTGCTGGGTAGAATTAGCATCATTCATTTCACTTTGGGGTCTTCTGGTTGGTGGCATGATTCTATATAAACCAATAAAAATTCACATAAGAATTTGAGTATCACAACATATTGTTTATTTCATATATCACAATAGTATTACAACAACTTCATAATTAAACATACTATTATCCTACAAAGTACTGATTACATTACAAACTTTGAATGCTTCTTTATTGTACTAATATAAAGCATTCAACCACCTATTCTACTCTCTAGAATTCATTGATATCATCAAAGGAATCCTGGATTATGTGACAAACCACAGATCGATCGATGAGATAAGCCATCTTCTTCTCCTCTACCGGATATCGAACTACGCAGCGCTGTAAATCATTAAAAGTATCTCGAACACCCAGAGATGTTTTAAGAAGCCTTGACTAAATTTCCTTTCTGCCCCTCTGTGCATGGTGCAGTTGTACTTTTAGTCGTTGACTATGTCCCCTCTCATGCTGTAGCATTCCCTCAGCTATATCAGCCCTAAACCTCATTTTATTACCCTCATGTTCTGTTGTTTTCAACAGTGATGCCATTGCCTCATCATGCTCATCAATTCTCATTAACTGTCTTGCCACTTGATCCTCTTCTTCCTCAACGTCTAATAGTTGTTGATCATGAAGTAATTCCTCATCTCCTGCATCACTGGCTATGTATGACTCTATTTGTGGTGGATTATTGGCTATTATCATTTCCTCAGCATTGGAGTTGGCCATCTATAAAAGAAAACTTCTTTAATATCGTATAGAGATTACATAACATAATAATTTTAATGTTATATTTTATGTGTACTTTTAAAATTTTTACGGACTCGAAGACTATATACTAAGATTTCTCTTCCTTATATCTATAGCCTTAAAGCTTTGATACCAAAATTGTAACGCCCCCATATCTATATCCCTCCAGATTCGATATGGTGTTCTATCAAAATCAACAAAATGCTTTTAAATCTATACACCCATGGTATCTGATTATAAGATTACATTAAATAGAGGGACTAACAGATATAATTCCCATAGATCCAAAATTCACACTATCCCATAACAGATGTCAATTCTCAAGAGAACTTTTTCTGTGTTTGGATACCCTCACTTGGATATATGAACTGTATCTGTGACTAGAGTCTATTTATCCAAAATTCAGAGTATCAGCAATAACATGAACAGTCTATATTACTAATACCCTCACCTAGATGTATAGTCTATGCCAAACGAATTTATACTATCGTATCGATAGTAACTATCTATCTGAAATCCAGAGTATCAATAACAACATGAACAGTCCATGCTATTAATACCCTCACTCAGATAAATAGTTCCCAAGGATCTCAACTAGATTTGAAGAAGTCTAATTTTACATCTATGTATGTAAGAAAACTCGGTTACGGAAATAAAGATGTTATATATATATATATATATATATCATAATATTAAGATTCGATTACATGATTCTCATAACGAGTTCTTATTACAAGGTATTCAAACAAACAAGAATATAATCTAATCTATGTAGGGACGCTTCCCTTTATCTACTCCAGAAGTTCAAGGATTACCATCTAAAACTACAAAGGGAATAATTTGCAAGGGTGAGCTATGACATGCTCAGCAAGTTTTGTATTTATAACAATATAGGATTTGAAGAAATATAACGACCAAATTTCACTAATAGTTGTACCATACGGATTTCTAATTTCAAACACTTCTGGAATTTTCTTTTTTTCTGTCAGTCACACAGACTTAGAATTTTTATTCAGATATGAGATAGGGGATCAACCTATTCAACATCTTAGGAGTATGCATATCATCCTTCTAGTGCTCAAAATACACTAAAATTACTGTCAATATATGAATTGACCAAATTTTAATCCCTTACGGGATACCCAACTTTAGTATAAGATGTCTTACCAAAACAATTTGGTTTGACACAACAATTTATGCTCAATAAACATTATCAGATGAATAAACAATTCATTTCTTAGTTATGCTGAAGCTATAGCAATAACTTTACAATAAGAAGGTAATTCAATCGTAGGTGTAGTGTATTATAACAACAACATATCAAGATAAAAATCTTGTCCAATGAATAAACAGGGTTTAAGAAATTTGCTTTATAAGAGATTTAAGGATAGAGAACTAGCCTGAGCGTAGATCAGTCAAGTTATGATATTCAAACGTTAATAAGTACCTACGATGTTCATATATATAATCTAACACGTTAGTATTGATAACAATACTCAATTATAACACTTATATACTATCGGGTTAGATTTAATAGGGTTTAGTGTTTAAGACCTTTGACAAATGGACTAAATTTTATTTATAAAATTTAATTATCCTTTATAATACTTTTTTTAGAAATTTTAAAGTATTTAAAACATTTATTTATTTTTATAAATAATTTTTAAATCATTTATTTCTATTTATAAGTAATTAATATTTACTTAAAATTTTACAAAAACATTGATTATTATTATTAAATAATTTATATTCATTTATTATAATTTTATATCATTAATAATATTTTTCCATAATTATTTAGCATTTAAAAATAATTATTCTAATTTCTTTATTAATAAGTTAATTATTAAAATATTAAAATAATATAAAATAATTATTAAATTTATGTAAAAATATCGAAATTTATTTATAATATTTTAATATAATTTTTAAAACTATTTTTATATTTATTTATATCTATTTATTAATTATTTCTAATTTTATAATTTTTTTTAGAAAAATAATTTCAGTCTGTCGCTAAAGCCCTTCAAAGGGTGTAAAGTGTCGTCAGAGGTGTTCTTGAGTTTCTTGGTAGCAGTTTAGTCATGGTCGAGTGACTGCTTTGACCATTAATTATAAGGCTACTGTTAATGAGTTTTGATTTTCTTAAGAGTTGATGTTGTAGTACTCATACAGTAGTATAACATGAAACAAATTTTAGACTTTAACCTACATATAACAAGAAGTTATAGAGGCTCAACGTTATCGCCATCGAGTCGTTTCTTGAGTTTCGGGTAACCTGAATTAGAAGTCATAGTATTTCAACGGTTTTGTGGCATATATATCTTCGATTACGTGTATTTGATGTGTGTAATGTTTGTTATAACATGTAATATATATGCCAGGGTACATATATATAACATTAACATGAACCAAGCCTAACTCTAACGTCTCTAATTATGTTGGTCAAAGTACAGGCAGACGCTGTTCTTCATGTTCTTCAGTTTTCTGGAAAACCTAGAAAACTTGGTCATGTTCGGTCAATGGATTTTGACCATTAATTCTAGTAACCTATACGTTGTTTGTTCCATTAAAGATCATAGATATGTAGTACATATAACAGAGTATTGATCTATAACAAAAACTTACAAAAATAACAAACAGAAGACGATTAAGCAGTTGGTCAAAGTAAAAGGTTCAACTGTTTTTGAGCTTTTGGGTAACCTGTAAAATCAGAATCCGTGAACAATCAACCCACTTTCGATCGCTTAAAACTTGAAATCTACGGTTCAAATGAACTGTTTTTTTTCGAGTTAAAGACCTACTAACAGGCTATAAATATCAAACAATTAACAGACCAAAACATAAACACATATGAATCTAAAGGCTCTGACATTCGACTGTCAGACTTAGTTTTCAAAATTTCCAGATTTCTTAAAACACTTAATTAAGGCATCTAGATGTTATGAAAACGTTTTCTACCAATTTAACATACTTTCTAACATACTAATACATAATTCTAAACATCTAAACAACAAATCTAACATAAGATCAAAGAGCTAATTTTCAACTAAGGTTTGTACCTTTTCTTGAGCAATTTTTGATTCTAGCTTCTGATGTTGTTGCTGCTATCACCCAGGCTTGATTTGGTAGGTTTATAAGTGTATCTAGGCTTAGGAATTTCATGAGCTAGTTTGCTTAGCCCTAAGGTTCCTATTTATAGAATTCTTCAACTTGGCTTTTTGGTCATTTTTGAGCAACTTGCCTCCACAAAGATCTGATCTGATGACTATGGTGATGCTTGGGAGTTACAAGCATGTCATGTGCTACCTTGGAACTTGGAATGGTGACTCCTAACCTCCTTGTGAGCTAGTTCGGTTTGTTTAGTAGCTTAGTTAGGCTTTAATCTTCACTAATCTTGATTAGGGTTTTGTTTTTAATGATTAGGAATGTTAAGTAATGTTAATTAATACCTAATTGAAGTTTACTAACCATGATTAGGTGTTAAGATAATCTAATTAGGGTTTAATTAGCTAATTAGGGTTTAATTTACAAATTAGGGTTAGGATTTTGCTAATTAGGGTTAGGGTTTGTTAATCTAGGGTTATTAACCTAAATTCTCACTAATCCTAACAAGCACGACAAAGCGTTTTGTTAGTGTAAGCACGACAAAGCCACTTGTCGAAATAATTTTATCGAAAAGTCCGAATATAGAAAAAAATAATTTAGTACGAGGTGTCAAACACGACGTTTTTTGGACAAAAAAATTATTTGGTCAAATTTGTAAAACCAAGTATATATTAACACATAACACATTCAGAGCGGAGAAATTTTATTTATATAATATGATTTTATACATACGAGTCTTATTAGGGTTTTGGGTTTTTACATCAACCACCACGAAGTAAACTCTAGGTGGGACGAAATGTAAATAAAGCTATAAATATCAACTCGCCACAAGTAAACTCGAGCGGTGACGAAAATATAAATAAAAGTAAAAAGGCACGAAGTAAACTCTGTGCTGATGAATATATATATATATATATATATATATATATATATATATATATATATATATATATATATATATAAAAGCAAGTAAATGCTCTAGCATGTAAAATCGTAAATGCTCCGCATGTAAAATCTAGGATCATCAGATATATACGATAACAATTATATATATATATATATATATATATATATATATATATATATATATATATATATATATATATATATATATATAGAAATGCTCTGCATCAAGTCTAGGCTCAATCGAGGCATAAATCGATAATGTTAGTCCATATATAAAATATATACATATATATAAGTATATATATACAGACAGAAATGAAAACCACGGACCGAAGTCCGGGCAAACGCAAACAACAGGACTCTCAATGTGTATAATAGTGTGTGCTAATATGAGAAGAAGGCTTACAGTGGGCTGCCAAAGTAGACTTCTTTGACTTTAAATGGATAAACACTCAGCTCCCGTCGGATAAAAGATAGCTATATGTGAGCTAATAAGTGTTTAAATATGAGGAAACTCTCAAAAGATGTGTATACAGAGTAAAATGGACAGGGCTTCCTCGCCTTTTTCTCTCCTTCCCCTCTTCAAATGGCTGACCCCAAGGCTTGTATATATAGACGGATGGCCGCAGTACACTGTGCAGGTAATGTATGTTGTACAAGGGTTTGGTCGTGGTGCATCCGGAGCCTCATGTTCCGGCGTCGTCTCAAGTACGTGCACTCATGCACTGTAATGTCCGCTCGAACTTGCAAGACTTCAATCCGAGAATTCGAACGAGGTATATCTGACCTTCTTCGGACGGCTTGTGTCGAGAGTTACGCAATGACATGGATTAGAGGTTGTACGAAGTCAGGAAGAGGGGTCTATGCCCATGGTCTTTAAGCTTCAAATTCTATCCAAAGTACTGCCACGCGTAATAGTTACTCGGGATTGTTACTCCTCGGTTCTTGTGGGACATTGTTGGATGTATGTATGTATGAAGTGTCAAGACGACGCGTAGGTGTTGAAGAGACAAGATGATGTTTGACTCCTCGTCGGGGTTATCGCCGGTTTGAGTTGAAAGTAGATGTTACTCAGGGTTACATCTGAGATTGGACTACTTGTTGGTATGCCGCGATAACATCTTGTTGAGACGGTAAAATGACATTTTTAACTCCTCACTGGGGTTATCGCCGATTTTAGCAGAAAACAGACGTTGCTCAGGGTTATATCTGAGAATGGACTGCTGCAAGTGTTTGATTGTCGCAAGGTCATCTGTGAAAGAACCTATCTGCCCGTTGTTAGCCCTGGGTCTGAGGTATGAGTGCCTCGGTAGGAGGTCTGAGCTTGAAGCTGATCGCATGTGTTTGAAATAAGCATTTCCGGAGTTATATTCGGAACTGCAAAAGCATCCTTTGGGGCTATCACCAAGGATGGAGTCATTACTCTCGAGTGTTATCTCTCCGACCGAATCGAGCGTCATGGTGTTATCGTAGAAGTAATCGTCCTCTCCAAAGTTATTCTTAGATCTTTTGATCTGCAAACCTCGGGATTATCTCCAAGATTGGAAATGACATTCCCGGTGTGTGTTTTGGGGTTTGGAATGACGTTCCCAGTTTGTGTTCTGGGTTGTAACTTAACTTCCGGTAGTATCCAGAATGGATGTAAGTTTCCTCTTCGAGGTTATCTCGAAAGACTAATCGCCCCTCTCTGATATTAGTAACAGGCATGCAGAAAATTTCGAGTGTCTATAGATGCCCCTCTTTATCATATTCATGCAATGCAAGGCATGGATAGGATAAAGTATCCTAGACACTTGAAATGCAAGCAAGATAAACATGATGCTATGTGCAGCAACATGATGCAAATGTATGTAGCATGATTGCCAGGTAATCCTATTGGGATGACAATCAATGATGGCTTGGACATGCGATCCAAGTGTCCAAGGATGTTGACATTGGGGCTATCACCAAAGTCTTGAATCCTAGACACTGGCTTATATTCCATAGAGGTACCTCTTGTGTGTAAGAGATCTGTGGGGATAAAGCTTTGTCTGTTTGAGGATGTGTATAACATATTTCCTAATTCTGTTGGAGTTATTGCCAATAGTTTGTAGTCGTCAGGGTTGCCCGACCTTCGTTGATGTGTGCATCACCGGATAGATCCCTGCTCGGTGCTTTGTTAAGGTTGCTTGACCTTCATTGATGTATGTGTCAATGGTAGCATTGCGTTGTAATCCCCGCCGGGGATACATGGATGAATTACTTCGATGGGTTTACTTGCCATCGGCTATCATGACGTCAAGGCTGCTTGACCTTCATTGATGTGTGTATCAATGGTTGCATTGCGTTGTATCCACCGCCGGGATACGTGGATGCTTGAAAGATGTGGGTTGTGATCCCTGTCGGGGATGCGTAGATGTTTGATAGATGTGCGTTGTGACCCCCACCGGGGATACGTGGATGTTTGATAACTTTGGCGTTGTAACCCCAGCCGGGGAGGTTTGATATTTCATGGTTTTTGCGTTATAACCCCTGCCGGGGAGGTTTAGGGTTGTGACCCTACAAATGACGGCATCAGACCTTTGTGGGATATTGCCGAGCATGATCTGTGAAAGATAAGCTCATTGGTATAGTATACCATGCATTCAGGCGAATACCATTGAGACGACAGGAATTTAACTCTGACCGATAAGAAACAAGGATTTCCGGCTATTCCGCTCAATCGCGTAGCACTTTTATTCCTGATTTGGCCTTTTCAGCTTGTAAGACCTCCTTTGCAACTTTAACTAGAGCAAGTCGGAGGTGTGGGACCCATGTAAAAGTGTCGCAGGTACACCTTGCTGGGAGTCATGGTGAGCTCATGGCCAATCTTCTACTATGTATAGGCGAATGGTTTCTTTTATAAGTCATTTTCAAGTTGCGCAGCGAAGGAAATTTGAGAGCTCTTCTTCAGATCTGCTGAGTTCAGACAACTTTCTGCATATTCTGCTACCGTACAAGCGTTCTTCACTGTCCTGGTAACATATGCATGTATTTTTTTCCAATTTCTGTTCGTTGGAAAATGACTTATCACATGAAATGCATTTAGACACATAGTAGTGAATATGCATGCTGATATGACTTGATAAAAAATATCCAACATAGCAAATGTTAGTATTAAACCATGCTGAACATAATGATGTGAAAAAAATTGACTTTTAAAACAGTCAAATTGGCACCTTTTACTATCATTTCTTATCATATCTGAGGACGAATGAGTAAAGATAGAGAAGTAAAATAATCCGGGTAATTAGGCTACACTTACGAATTTTTAATGTGATGTGATTAATGCATGTAGGATGTATATGACTGTGTACATGTGTGCTACTGAATGGCCACCTAGTCATGCTTATGTGCATGTGGATAGTCCTATTTACAAAGGAGGCTATGGTAAAATTTTCCCAAAATGTAGGTATTGGGTAGTCATGCATTTTTTAACTCTACTGTAGATGTATGTTAAAACAATGCATTTTGAAAAGCTCCAGGTAAGAAATTACCACACCTTTTCTGAGGTGATTTGGAGACTTGTTGTCCAGATATTATGGATCCGAATTAGCCGAGTAGTTCCCACAGGACCACTTCTGGTGTATGGAGGAGAGCTTCTGAAGAGCGCCTCAATGCCGTTCTGTTAGACATCCTCGTCATTTGGTGGAGGCGGTGATACGTCCTATTCAGGTTGAAGTGCCGAATGTCGAGGACGAGGAGGAGGATGCACCGATTGAGGTTCTTGCTCCTGCTGTACGTGTTCCCCGTAGGGAATTTCCAGGATTCAAGTGGCGAACCCAGATCTTCTAGGTGACTTGAGTAGGCATCCTTCAATATACCTGCACGCAAATGAGGTATGAAGTTAGATCTTTAATTTTCCTTATTTCCTATTGATGAGGAGTTAAGGATTCTGATGTTGATCTGCATTTGATGTAGGTTCCCGGCTTCACACAGCCTTGAAGGAACTGGTTTAACATCCACTCTATGTATCAGGCTTTGCATGATGACTACAAAGCGATCGTCCATGGCTGGGGATTTGGGATGTTCTTCTCCATTCTACCCCGTCGCTGTCCCTGGGGTTACCTCAGGGCATTGTCTGAGCGGTGGTTTCACTAGACTCAGTCACTCCATTTGTTGGACTGTGAGGTGATGATAATGCTAAAATCTGGTGTGGAGCTTCTCGCAAGCTTAAAATCACTTTGGCTTCTTTGTGGCCCATAGTGCGGAGGAATTTTTCAATCTTTTCCATGGGAAACTTCCCCTTTGCTTTGCAAGTAGGTTTAATAACCTGTTGAAGAAGATATGATGGGAGTTTCCTTGGCATTGTAGTCAGTATGAGACGTGGATCCTTCAGCTTCTCCATAATTCCATGGAACTTTGTGTAAGCTGACAACAGGATATTGTGGTCTGAAAGATAAAGAAATTGGCTCTGGAGCGGCCACTTTCAAATGATTTTCAGCTCCTTTGAGTTAAATTGGTTGTATGGGAAATACTTTGTGATCCTCATCATCCACTTCAGGATATAAGCACTCTCGATCCCTTCCATTTGGTAGGACATGCATTCTCACCCATGAGTTGCACAGTATAATCAACTGCTATTTGCAGGACACCGCTATCAATAAGATTCTGAATGAGATGGCGGAGTGCCCAACATTCTTCTGTGCTGTGACCGCAAGAATGTGAATGATATTGACACACTTCATCAGAATTAATCCGTCTTGAACGGGGATTGATTGGAGGGAGAAGGAAGGTAATTCTTCCTTCGTTGATCAACATCTGCAGTATTTCCTCCATAGATTGGCCCAAATAGGTAAATTCCCTTTGATTGGCAAAATCCCGATGGGCTTTAGCATTTTCTCTCTTCGCAACCTTATCCTCCATAGCTTCGCTTTCTGAAGGTGGTGAGAAGGCATTCATAACAAAAGGAAGGAGATAGGCATGCTCCTGTCTGATTAATTAGTGTGTGACTTGATGATGGTGGGTCACCAATTCTGCCAATTGCTCTATTTGTTTGCAAAGAGCTTTCATCTTTCGTTCCATGGTAAACTGGAACTTTGCATAATCCCATTTGTCAACACCTTCTTTGATGGTTTGGGATGATTCGCCGTTAGAATTGGAACCTTGTACAGTGCTCCAACTGATCATGTTGACCTCTTCTTCTTTGTGTTGAGGAAGAGGGTTGTGTTTCACATGAGGTTGATCTGGTTTGGTGACCACGATCTCACCGTTGTCTATTAGATCTTGAATTTTTTGCTTCAAGGACCAACAATCTTGAGTATCATGTCCAGGTGCTCCGACATGATAAGCACACTTCCGAGTAGCATTAAAACCCCTCCCATTAGGGTTGGCTGGTGGAAGAAGATGTGTAATTTTCTTTTGAGTAGTCAGAAGAGAAAGAATATTCTCGAGCGAGTCCTCTAAGGGTGTGAACGTTCGAGGTCGCTTTACTTCTCCACTTTTAAGCAATGGAGGGTTTGAAGATTGTGCTGGAAAAGGGGAGTAGTTTCTCCTCTGTATAGACATGCTTTGATTGCCTTTTTGACCTTGTATCAAGGAAACATCCTCCTCTTTCTTTTATGGACCCTCAAGTTTGTTTCCATAAGATCCGGATGGATGTGTTCAAGAATGACTTTAAGAGCTGGCTAGGTCTTGAATTTTACGAACTTGATACCATTTTAGCCATTTCTCAAGTGCTTAATCATTTCCCGAGAATGGTTTGCCAATACCAGCTATAACTCTTTCATAGAAAGGAGCTTCTTGTACATCTATGAAAGTCATGACCATTTCGATTACATCATGGAAGGAATAACTTGAGCAGCAAGGCGCCTCCACCTTTGAGCGTAATCTCTGAAAGACTCATTAGACTGTTTCTTGACCTTGGTAATTTGGTACCGGTCAGGAGCCATCTGAGATTGAAAACTGTATTGAGTAAGAAAGGCGTGAGCCAGCTCTTCCCAGCTATGGATCTTTGAGTTGTCTAATCTGGTATACCATGAACGGGCTTCTCTAGTCAGACTTTTCTGAAATAGCTGCATTCTGAGCTTTTCATTTTTTACGTAAGACCAAAGTTCTCCAATGAACACCTTTACATGTGTATAAGGATCCCCTAATCCGTCATATTTCTCAAAATCAGGGGTCTTGCATTTCTATGGATAATGAACACCAGGAAATATGCAAAGTTCTGTATATGAAACATTGCCACATGTTCCAATCCCTTTGAGAACACGAATAGTTTCCTCCATTTGAAGGACCTTCTTCCTGATATCACCGGTGTCTGGATCTCCTTTGAGATAGGTGTGTTCAGGGTCTTTGTTGGTTGTATCCAACTGAGGTTCTGGAATTGTCTTTTCCAGACCTTGAACTCCTCCTTGTGTAGAGGATTCAGTATGTGGAGGTATCTTCGTACCCTGAGTGGACTGGTGCAATTCTTTCAGTAGAACATCCAAGTCTGTAATTTGTTTACTCAATCCGTCAAATTCTTCTCGGGAGACAGCATTAGACTTGTCAGAAAAAGATATGATTGGCTGTAGGCTCGTGGCCTTTTTGGATTTTGAGCGGGTAATAGGCCTAATTGTTTTCCTATAAAAGACTTACGTAGTTTAGTCTTAGGGTAATGCAAATGTTATCATAACATGTCCATTTAGGAATTTTTGTCTTGCAAAACCGGTTGTTAATTGATAACATGTCATGCATGCACAGATATTCTTCATATTTTCCATTACATATGGATGAACATGGAATAAAATTACAAGTAAATGCATTTACAAGTAATTGAAAATGGAAAGTATGAAGAGACTTTCCTCCGTGTTTGGTTTATCAGAGGTTGACCTATCTTAGGGTTTCTCTCGCGGCTTTTTGGCATGAAGGTTCCTAGATCATCCATAATTTACTCGTGGAAAGTTAATCCGGTCTTTCAACTAGAGCGAATCTGGGTGGTGCCTTTCCTGAGCCTCGCTGGAATTATTCTTCCTGCAAGTCCAGTAATCAAACACCGACAGAATAACCTCCTGATGGAGGAACCATACAACATACATTCACATACAACGTGTCTCACCGTTTATGCAAAATGATGACATGTGCGAAGCACTAATATCACAGATAGATATTTAGCAATGCAGTAAATAAAAATGCATTCGTACACATTCATCAGAAATGTAAATGCAACATTCACACACAAGCATATAACAGTTTTGAAAATCTTGTAATAGCAGAGTCGCCACCTGTCGACGTCGGGATATTTGAGTGTCCCTTTTCGTTACTTGTTCTTTGGTGTTCTCATGTTAATGTGAGATTTGTTTGAAAATACAAGTGAAAAAGGTCCGACATGTATAATGTCGACGATTTGACTTTAAGAGTCGCCAGTTGGTGTATTTAACTAGTTACACCAATGCAACCGAAAAAGGTTTGCACATTGACCCAGTGATTTGACACTGCTAGACGGGTCTGTGAAACTGAGATTCATTTTGGGTTCGGGGGCTTGATTATGTAGAGGGAAGGTGTTAGGCACCCCCTGACATCCATGTTACCACGGTGACCGCCACTTTTCAAAGAAATTGTTATATGAATGTGTGTGTGTGTGTGTGTGTGGATCAATGTGCAATTATTTGGAAGTAGTGCAGTACCTCGTTCGTACCTATATACATAGGGTTTGAATTTATAGAAAAATTCAGTTTTAAACAAGATATAGCAATGACGTTTTATAAAAGAGGTTTTTCAAACCCTGTGCTCAATAGTAATTGAGGCCTTTGATCCTTCCAATTTTATTATTAAATGTTCGGCTTATTTGCTTTTATTTTTGATATGCGAAGAATTCTCGAGAAAATAATATACAGTAGTGCCGAACTCCTCATGGGCATGACAGCCATCCAAGGAAATTCAGACACTGTAAAATAATGTACAAGTCACAACACAATTTGAAAAATGTCCATCATGGGAACCTAATCTAGATTTAGTAAGATGAATCTGTGATCACATGATTTCTAGGCTCACATTATACTACAATTTGTATGGAAAGCAGTAAGTAGTTATATATATAAAAGCTGTAAATATATATATACAAACATGATCAACCACCACGAGCAACTCCATGGGGGATCGGAAATGTAAATATATAAAAAAAATATATATATATATATATATATATATATATATATATATATATATATATATATATATATATATATGGACATGATCAACTACCACAAGTAAACTCTGTGGGACGAAATGTAAATAAAGTCATAAAAGCGATCAACTGCCACAAGTAAACTCAAGTCATGACGAAATATAAATTAAGTTTGTAAAAAGGCCACAAGTAAACTTCAAGCTTCTATGTAATATATATATATATATATATATATATATATATATATATATATATATATATGTACAAATATATATATATAAAAAGTAGTAAACGCATACCGGATGTGAATCCAGACTCATCGGATATGTCCGAAAACAACTATATATATATATATATATATATATATATATATATATATATATAAGCAAAATGCTCCTGGCCAAAGTCTAGGCTCAATCGAGGCATAACTCGATAATGTTAGTCCATATAAAAATATATACATATATATAAGTATATATACGTAGAGGTAATGAAAACCACGGACCAAAGTCAAAACCGCAAACGCCTGCAACATGACTCTCAATGTGTATAACAAAGGTGTGCTAATATGAGAAGAAGGCTTTATATAATGTGAGAAGGCCTACAGTGGGGCCAAAGTAGACTTCTATGACTTTAAATGGATAAACACTTAGCCCCATGGGATAAAAGATAGCTATATGTGAGCTAACAAGTGTTTAAAGATGAGAAACACTTTCAAGATGTGTATCTGAGTAAAATGGACAGGGCTTCCTCACCTTTTTCTCACCTTCACCTCTTCAAATGGCTGACCCCAAGGCTTGTATATATAGATGGATGGCCGCAGGTACACCTCTCGGCAGCAGTACACCTACGCTACCATCGCGATTATACTTAACTGCTGTCCGTCATGGTGCATCCGAGCCTCATGAGTCCCATGTAAATCTCGTGAAGATGCACTCATGCCTTTGTAATGTCCATCAAACTTGCAAAACTTCAATCCAAGCATCCGAATGAGGTGTATCTGACCTTCTTCGGACCGCTTGTATCGAGAGTTACGCAATGACATGGATTAGAGGTTGTAGGAAGTCAGGAAGAGGGGTCTATGCCCATGGTCTTCAAGCTTCAAATTCTATCCGAAGTACTACCACACGTAATAGTCACTTGGGATTGTTACTCCTTGGTTCTTGTGGGACATTTTTGGATGTATGTATTTATGAAGTGTCGAGATGACGCGCAGGTATTGAAGAGGCAAGATGATGTTTGACTCCTCGCCGGGGTTATCGCTGGTTTGAGTTGAAAGTAGATGTTGCTCAGGGTTACATCTGATATTGGACTACTTGTTGGTATGCCGCGATATCATTTTGTTGAGACGGTAAGATGACGTTTTTAACTCCTCACCGGGGTTATCGCCGGTTTGAGCGGAAAGCAGACGTTGCTCAGGGTTACATCTGAGATTGGACTGCTGCAAGTGTTTGATTGTCGCAAGGTCATCTATGAAAGAACCTATCTGCCCGTTGTTAGCTTTGGGTCTGAGGTATGAGTGCCTCGGTAGGAGGTCTTAGCTTGAAGCTGATCGCATGTGTTTGAAACAAGCATTTCTGGAGTTATATTTGGAACTGCAAAAGAATCCTTTGGGGCTATCACCAAGGATGGAGTTGCTTACTCGAGTGTTATCTCTCGGGATCGAACTGAAGCGTCGCGGTGTTATCAAAGGCGACAGAATCGTCTTCTTGTTATTCTGGGTCTTTTTGATCTGCAAACCTTGGGGTTATCTCCGAGATTGGAAATGACATTTCCGGTGTGTGTTCCGGGGTTTGGAATGACGTTCCCAATTTGTGTTCCGTGTTGTAACTGAACTTTCGATAGTATCCGGAATGGATGTGAGCTGTCTTCCAAGGTTATCTCCGAAAGGCGAATCTGTCATCTTGCAATGTTAGTAACAGGCATGCAGAAAATTTCGAGTGTCTACATTTATTGAAGTAAATAAATATTTTAATTGAATTATTTATTGAGATTATGTGATTAATATGGAGTAATGTAATTAAGTGTATTATGTTAATTAAATGATTATTTAATATTTAATTAATATGTAATGATTTTATGTTATAGTTCTATTTTAATTGAGATAATGTAGTGATGTGGTAATTGTTACATGAAGTTATAATTAGTGAGTAATTATAATGTGACAATTTTATGTGATTAATTGATGTTAAACTTTTAATTAATTAAATTAATGTAACGATTTAATTAATTAAAGGATAACATTAAAAATATGTTTTAAAGGATCTATTAAAAGAGTTAAAAGAGTTTTTTAAAACCGTTTTCCCAAACAAGGCTTTACTTTTATTTTAAACCTGTTTTACCCAAACAAGACCTTAACTATTAAAACCTAATTTGAAAATAATATGGTTTTACCAAACAAGCCTTACGACTTTTAAATTTCTAATTTTGTAACTTATATATTAAATTGATAATTAGTATATGTAATTATATTGGGAGTTACATATTCTATAATTATATGTATTATATGTATAATTGTATATACACTAAGTTATGTTAGATTTCTAAACCAAAGTCTAAACTAAGAACAAAGAGAAGAAGAGAGAATAAGAGGAAGAAGGCTGCCATTGATGGAGAAAAAGAAGAAAGGAAAAAAAAATCAAGAAGGCTTGCAAGAAGAAAAAGGTAAGAAATTGAAAATTTACAATTTTTGTGCTCTCTTTTGTTAGATCTTTATGAACCAAGCAACTTTTGTTTTGGATCTTTAAAAAAAGCTCATGATTTACATGAGTATTGGTATTTTATATGTGTATCAAAGTATTTTTGAAATCAAAATTTAGATCCAAAGTGAGAAAATCAAGTTTTGTACAAAAAAGTTTAAGAAAACGCTTTCCTTTGTATGCTATATATATTTTTATGTTAGATTCATTGGGTTCATGTGGTAAATGGTTTAAAACATGTTAGCATCCTATATACATGAGTTAAGGGAAAAACCCCTTTGGAATCACTCAAAAATGTTAAGAAATGAGCAAGTTATGAATTAAATCCTAAACTACCTTAACTGTTGAACACAAGCTATTGATCAGTCACTTCTGTCCATTGTTCTAGGACAAAAACAGAACCAAAATAGATGTTTGATATATGAAAACTATAGATCGGGAAAGTACGAATCCAACGATACCTATTGGACCTAAATCCTATTTGTAGATTTCGTTTTATAAGCGTTTCCGTTAAGGACCCCAAATCTAAAAAAATGAACCAACTGTTGAAGACAACATTGCTGACCAGTCACTTTGGGCTTGATTTTCGGGAACTAGACAAATTGGAATTTGGTGTTTCATAACTGAAAAGTGTAGTTCAAGAAGATACGGATCCAACGAGTCTGATTGGGCCTCAATCGGAGTTGTGGATCTCGTAATACAAGCATTTATGTAAAAGACTCCAAAACTAAAGATGTTTACAAGGCATGTAATGGTTAGTCGGTAGTGGCCTATTTTCAGGGTGCTATACTGGGCCAAAACGTAGCTCGGGAAGTCACGGTTCTAACGATACCAAGTGGGCCAAAATCGGACTTGTAGATTACCGTCTACAAGTGTTTCTGTGGAGGACCCCAACTTTAAACGAAAATTATAGAATAAATAGAAAATAAATATTAGAAATTCATAATAAATTTGTAAAAAAATATTTTAAAGCCTAAAAGCGGGTTTTAATAATTTAGAATATATTTCATTAATATTTTAATATTTTTAAATATCAATGATAGTTAATTATTATATTAAATAAATTACTTAAAAATGATTTTAATACTTTAAAAATCATTTGAAATTATATTACAATGTAAGGAAATATTTAAAGTTATTTTTAATGACTTTTAATATTTTGTGATGAATTTTATTAATAAATTAATATTAATAATAATGGATTTATTTAATAAATATATTAAATAAATTATAGAAAATTAGAATTAATGTTTTAAAAATCATATAAAAATGATTTAAGGGTTAGAAAAATATTTGAAGTTATAAATTATAACTTTTAAAATTTTGTCATGAAAACACTAATATTTTAATATTAATGGCAATTATCGAATAATGGATTTAATCATTTAAAAATCATATAAATATGATTTTATGGTATTAAAAATACTTTGAAAATTATAAATATATTTTAATATTATGATATGTATTTCATTAATATTTGATTTGAAATAAATATTACCGATAATGAAATTAAGTAGTATTTAATTCATATTAATATGATATTAATGATTAAAAAATCATGATAAATGTTAATAATTATCTAAAATTTTTTATAAGTCATTGAAAAATATTTTGACTGAAAATGAAATTATCTAAGGTAAGTGTAAAGCATTTAGGCAAAGTCTTATGGAAATTAGACTTATGAATTATCAGACTAGACCGTAGGGATGGCAGAAATTGTACCGAATTCAACTCAGACTGAAATAGTTTGACTTGATACCGAATTTTAGGTATTTTATAGGCTGATAGGATTATGTGGTAATTTGTTAGGTTATATTATAAATTTATTTAACAGTACTATATTGTGATAATATTATTCTAATATTTGGAGATCGGTATTATCTATATTAGGTCTTCAAACAAAGCGATCTGGGTTACGTAACAGTAATCTATGGTACATGCAAGTTCTCTAACTCGATATCGAGTTGATATTTTTGAAATATGATTGGGGTTAATCATTACTGATTATACCATGTCTATGAATTATTGATTCGCACTCTGTGCACATTGCATGTATTCATCAGGTATGAAAGGCTAATCACCTTCATTACCATTTGGTCCATTTGATTTATTCATGTTCATTATTCGTTCAACTATAAAAATTTATTCATGCTCTTTCACAATGTATATATTGTAGAAAGTTAGCCAGCTTATTGGTCAATTCTTTCATTCATGATATATCCTTAATTGAACTTATATTTGCTGGGAAAAATTATTGCTCACCCTTGCTATATCATGATAAACATTGCAGATTAGGACAAATACATTAGATACAGGAAAAGTCAAAGACAAGTCAGCTTTGGATTATATGTGCAGCTAAATTTGTAATAGTAATGTATGATAATAACTTTGTATGTCTGATAGGATATTGATTTAGGTATTATGTGAAGGTTCTCGACCTTGGGGATAGTGTGTAATGTTTAATGTATAAACAGTTTATGTTTATATCTTCCGTAATAGACATAGAAATAGTACACCGGATTCGTGGTGATTTGGGACCCGAATTTGGGGGTATTTCAGTTGGTATCAAAGCTGATAGGTTATACACCTTAGGTAAGAATACCTTAGGCTATGACCTTAGGTTAAAAGAATAAGAAGTTAAGTATAATGAAAAGGTGATTCTTTTAACGTACGTAGATGTATAGGATGCGTTTAGTCCTAGAAATGTTATAAGAAGAATATTAGAATGGCGAGGGATAAAACTCAAATAAAATATTGAGTAACGTGAATTATATTAAATTCTTAAAGGAAGAGTTAATAAATAAACAAAAAGGTTCAATGAAGAATCTTGAAGAGATATGTAGATAAGAATCAGGAGTTGCCTACTTCCAATAGCCAATATAATGAATAATAATGAATAGACAAAGTCTGTATGATTAAAAGTATAAATGAAATCGTAAATGATGAAAAAAGGAAAGAAAGAGGATCGTAAAATAAAACGATCACAAGTTAAGAAAATAATATTAAAGGAGATGATTATAGAATAAGATCACGACGTGATCTGTTTAAGTTATAAAAGAAAGATGGTCTGTAATGTTTGAATAATTATAGCTTGATGCTATGAAGATAATGTACTATGAAATAGTACGAGATAACTCACGAGGAGTTATAGATGATGAGGTACGAAAAATTCGTATCGAGCAAGTTATAAGCAAGATAGAGTTAGGTGGGATTTCAATTGAGGATTCATGTGATGGCTGAGTTGTAAAAACCTTTGTATGGACGAGGGTTTTGTGCTAGCACTCAGTTTATCACATTGATAATCATTGGAATGTTGGTGTCGCGGTATCAATGTATATGTGGCGAAAAGGTGATTCTTTTTTCATGTGTATATTTGATAGTTAGAAACTATTAAGATTAGTTAGATATTATTAAGATTAGGTATGGTTCTTAAAACTAATGCATATGGTAAGTTCATGACTTATAATAATATGGTATGTTTTGAACCTCTCAGTGAATGGTTGCCTATGGTCTGACTAGGATAAGTTCTTAAACTCATATTATTGTGGCAAGTCCTGAACTTCCAACGTGTAGTATGTTTGATGAACTATACTGGGGGTATAGGAAGATTGTATGTTGAAATACAAGAATACTTAGTATAAGAGCATTGGTGGTGCTAGAAATAAAAGAAGTAGCCAGTAAGGAGATAATGGAGTAAAAATTGAAATTGATGGAGAAAATTAGGTATTCAAAATCTTCTAACTTTGCTAGATTTTCAAAATTTATTGAATTCGTGCTGATGTTTTCACTTCTATTTTTCTTGAAAAACATTGGATCAAATAATAGAACCAATGAGTTTTAAAAATAATACCGTTATTCGTATGTCTATGCTAATTATTTCGGCTAGAAAAAAATAATTTAAAAATATCAAAATGTATTTTGTTTTTTTCCCCATAGTCATTAAGGTATCACTAAATATGATGCTGATTTGACAAACGAGGAAGTCATCAATGCAATTAAACCTGGTGTTAGATGTGATCATAAGATCATCAACCCATTATGGTATAATGTAGAATGACAAAGTCATATAATGACTGAATCCTCAACGTACTATCGAGATAGTACGATATCATGTCATCATAAAAGGATTTTTGGTTTTCTTTAAACTAAGAAAGATATGCCATATGAATTGGATACAATTATTTTGATTGATGTCCGAATTTTTGCTAGAAGTCTAGGCTACTTGATTCAGCTAGACAAATATTGAAAGATGTTTATGGAATTCGAGCGTTTTTGGTCAAACTATGCCAAACCAAATTGTTTTGGTGCATATTCAGATGTTAAGAAGTTGAGGTAAACAACCCTATAAAAGGGGACATGTTATCAGAAACAATAGTTCTGAATGTAACGCATATAGTCGTTACGATGTACTACGTTTAGGCCCGATGTAAGGGGTAGAATGGCTGGCCACCTAGAGTATCGATGTGGTTTATAATGTGAAGTACCAGGGGTGAAGCACTATTAAACCTAGAAAGAAGTTCAAGGTCTTGCGACCACTCAGCATTATTGGAATCTTTTAAATTCCTGAGTTATTTATATCGCTTCCCAATTATTGAGCAATTGTGGAAGATTCTTATTATTCTGATGGAGAATTTAGCGAGAAGAATAGCCCTTAGAAAAAAGTAGTTGTAGAACGCTTTAATCCAGTGAATAGAGATTAACGTAAAATCTATTTCGATAGATTGAATGAATGAAGATTAATAAATAAAATTTCAAGGACAAAATTCTTAAAAGAAAGGGTGAATGTAATATCCCGAGTGTTTATGATAACGATCCTTAGAAAAGAAAATGAATGGGTTAAAGAATATATAATATTTGATATATGATTGTGTTTAATTGAAGGTTATGTAAACGATAATTGTGAAAGAGATTTTGCAAAAATTGAGTAAGGGAGGTTTCGTTGATTCCGAGGACGGAATCCTTATAAGGAGGGAAGGATGTGACATCCCATATTTTTAAGAATTAATAAATGGGAATTTAATAAATAAAATTCTTATTTTAAGATGTTTAAATACGAGTATGTGTATATGTGTTATATATTGTGAAATATGTGAATTGGTGCGAAGAGAAATTAAATGTTAATTTAATATTTATTGAATTAAATAAATATTTTAATTGAATTATTTATTGAGATTATATGATTTATATGGAGTAATGTAATTAAGTGTATTATATTAATTAAATAATTATTTAATATTTAATGAATATGTAATGATTTTATGTTATAGTTCTATTTTAATTGAGATAATGTAGTGATGTGGTAATTGTTACATGAAGTTATAATTAGCGAGTAATTATAATGTGACAATTTTATGTGATTAATTGATGTTAAACTTTTAAATAATTAAATTAATGTTAAGATTTAATTAATTAAAGGATAACATTAAAAATATGTGTTAAAGGATCTATTAAAAGAGTTAAAAGAGTTTTTTAAAATCCTTTTCCCAAACAAGGCTTTACTTTTGTTTTAAACCTGTTTTACCAAACAAGACCTTAACTATTAAAACCTGATTTTAAAATAATATGATTTTGCCAAATAAGCCTTATGGCTTTTAAATTTCTAATTTTGTAACTTATATATTAAATTGATTATTGCTATATGTAATTATATTGAGAGTTACATATTCTATAATTATATGTGTTATATGTATAATTGTATATACACTAAGTTATATTAGATTTCTAAACCTAAGTCTAAACTAAGAACAAAGTGAAGAAGAGAGAATAAGAGGAAGAAGGCTGCCATTGATGGAGGAAAAGAAGAAAGGAGAAAAAAAAATCAAGAAGGCTTGCAAGAAGAAAAAGGTAAGAAATTGAAAATTTATAATTTTTGTGCTCTCTTTTGTTAGATCTTTATGAACCAAGCAACTTTTGTTTTGGATCTTTAAAAAAAACTCATGATTTACATAAGTATTGGTATTTTATGTGTGTATCAAAGTATTTTTGAAATCAAAAGTTAGATCCAAAGTGAGGAAATCAAGTTTTGTATTAAAAGGTTTAAGAAAAAACTTTCCTTTGTATGCTATATATATATTTTTATGTTAGATTCATTGGGTTCATGTGGTAAATGGTTTAAAATATGTTAGCATGCTAGATGCACGAGTTAAGGGCAAAACCCCTTTGGAATCACTCAAAAATGTTAAGAAATGAGCAAGTTAGGAATTAAATCCCAAACTACCTTAACTGTTGAACACAAGCTACCGATTAGTCACTTCTGTCCATTGTTCTGGGACTAAAACAGAACCAAAATAGATGTTTGATATATGGAAACTATAGTTCGGGAAAGTACGAATCCAACGATACCTATTGGACCTAAATCCTATTTATAGATTTCATTTTATAAGCGTTTCCGTTAAGGACCCCAAATCTAAAAAAATGAACCAACTGTTGAAGAAAACATTGCTGACCAGTCACTTTTGGCCTGATTTCCGGGACCTAGAAAAATTGGAATTTAGTGTTTGATAACTGAAAAGTGTATTTCAAGAAGATACGGATCCAACGAGTCTGATTGTGCCTCAATTGGAGTTGTGGATCTCGTAATACAAGAGTTTCTGTAAAAGACACCAAAACTGAAAATGTTTACAAGGCATGTAATGGTTAGTCGGTAGTGGCCTGTTTTCAGGATTCTATACTGGGCCAAATGGACCGTTTCTTGAGCCAAAAACGTAGCTCGGGAAGTCACGGTTCTAACGATACCATGTGGGCCAAAATCGGACTTGTAGATTACTGTTTACAAGTGTTTCTGTGGAGGACCACAACTTTAAACAAAAATTATAGAATAAATAGAAAATAAATATTAGAAATTTATAATAAATTTGTAAAAAATTATTTTAAAGCCTAAAAATGGGTTTTTAATAATTTAGAATATATTTCATTAATATTTTAATATTTTTAAATATTAACGATAGTTAATTATTATATTAAATAAATTACTTAAAAATAATTTTAATACTTTAAAAATCATTTGAAATTATATTAAAGTGTAAGGAAATATTTGAAGTTATTTTTAATGACTTTTAATATTTTGTGATGAATTTCATTAATAAATTAATATTAATGATAATGGATTTTTTAATAAATATATTAAATAAATTATGGAAAATTAGAATTAATGTTTTAAAAATCATATAAAAATGATTTAAGGGTTAAAAAATATTTGAAGTTATAAAATATAACTTTTGATATTTTGTCATGAAAACACTAATATTTTAATATTAATGGCAATTATCGGATAATGGATTTAATTGTTTAAAATCATATAATAAATATGATTTTATGGTATTAAAAATACTTTGAAATATTATAAATATATTTTAATATTATGACATGTATTTCATTAATATTTGTTATGAAATAAATATTAATGATAATGGAATTTAAGTAGTATTTAATTCATATTAATATGATATTAATGACTGAAAAATCATGATAAATGTTAATAATTATCTAAAAAGTATTATAAGTCATTGAAATTTTTTTTGACTGAAAATGAAATTATCTAAGGTAAGTGTAAAGCATTTAGGCAAAGTCTTATGGAAATTAGACTCATGAATTATCCGATTATATCATCGGGATGTCAGAAATTGTACCAATTCAACTCAGACTGAAATAGTTTGACTTGATACTGAATTTTAGGTATTTTATAGACTGATAGGATTATTTGGTAATTTGTTAGGTTATATTATAAGCTGTATTTAAAAGATTTATCTTTGTGATGATATTATTCTAATATTTGGAGATTGATATTATCTATATTAGGTCTTCGATTGTAGCGATATAGGTTAGCGTAATGGTAATCAATGGTACATAATGAGTTCTCTAACTTTCGATCTCGAGTTGATATTTTTGAAATATGATTGGGGTTAATCATTCTTGATTATACCATGTCTATGAATTATTGATCCGCTTTCTCATGCACATTGCATGTATTCATCGTGTATGAAAAGTGATCACCTTCATTACCATTTGGTCCAGTTGATTTATTCATGTTCATTATTCGTTCAACTATAAAAATTTATTTATGCTCTTTCACAATGTATATATTGTAGAAAGTTAGCCAGCTTATTGTTCAATTCTTTCATTCATGATATATCCTTAATTAAACTTATACTTGTTGGGCAAAATTATTGCTCACCCTTGCTATATCATGATAAACATTGCAGATTAGGACAAATACGTCAGATACAGGAAAAGTCAAAGACAAGTCAGCTTTGGATTATATGTGCAGCTAAATTTGTAATAGTAATGTATGATAATAACTTTGTATGTCTAATAGGATATTGATTTAGGTATTATGTGAAGGTTCTCGACCTTGGGGATAATGTGTAATGTTTAATGTATAAACAATTTATGTTTATATCTTCCGTAATAGACATAGAAATAGTACACCGGATTCGTGGTGATTTGGGACCCGAATCTGGGGGTATTACATCACTAATTTCGTTCGAAGCACGAGTGACATAAATAATAATTTATTATATTAATAATTAAAAAAATAATTGTGATTTTGAGAATATATTTATAATTATTAAATAGTTAAATATTTATTCAAAAAACTAATGATTGAATTATATATTTGTAACTCCCCCAAATTTGGGTTTATACCACTTAATTTGAGTCGTCAAAATACGTATTACAAACATAAAATCTCTTTACCAAAATTAATTATTAAAATGTCGTGAACATACAACAATACACATATTTCAAGTTCTCAGTACAATTATTGTGCCAACAGTATTCACACCCAAATTAAGTCATCAATATAATTATTGCTACACTATTTTATAATATATTGTGAAACTTTTATAGTCTCGGACCATCACTCCATTCCCCTGCTCTCCCCGTTAGACCTGGCTACACTCTTATTTCCTGGAAGGAGTTATTAAACAAAAAGATAAACACAAATAGCCCAGTAAAGAATATCATGACTAAGATAGATAAGATATCATGAGTTTTCAACAGTGATAAATCAGATATTTAGAACATATGACATATGATATAAATAGTTATAGTGGAATGATCAGTTTATTAAAATAGTTTAAATAATAATATTTACTATTTTTTGCAATTTGATAAGTAGGTTTTATACCTACTTATTGGTTACTAATTCACAAGAATTATGCTCAACTTAAGTAGTTTTATTATGTTTTATTTGCATTTTATGTTTGTTTTACAGTAAACGTAGTTGGAACCCCTTTTAGCAACATAAGGAATGAATTGGCATGAAAAAGCATGGTTTGGCATGAAGCTAGCAAAAGCATGGAGAGGTGAACATGAGCTGATGAGGAACTAGAGCAGTGGAGGAGTGTAGTTTAGAAGAGAAGGAATGAAGAACAAACAACAACAAACAAAAAGCGATGCAAGCAAAGACAAAGAGAAGACATAATCTGCGATGGCAACACAGTGGTTCTCGCTATCCAAGCTTTTACATGAATGCGCCAGCATACATGACTATAGAGACATATATTTACCATTGTGCGGCCGTGCTCCATTAATGAAGGAATTTGGCGCGCCCGTGCTAAGCACTCGACAGACAAACACATGGCGCGCCCGTGCCCATTTTACATTATAATCTCGCGCTGCCGCGCAAGTCTTCTACAGTCAGTTTTGTTGACTTTTTGTAATTTGATATTTGAGCTCATTTGGCTCAACTGAACGATATGGTTGGCACCAGATGTGGTTTTTGGGAGTCTTTTATTAGTTTTATTATGGTAATTAGGGTTCTTAAGTTTGAACTACTCTAGGGAGGTTTTGATCATTGATGATACATTGTTAACTCCTCTCTTAATCTATATTATTCAATAATTATTAGTTTTCATTTCTGGATATTGTGGGTTCATTAGAACAAGCTTGGAACAGACTCTGCAACTGAGATTGACATATTAGCTCTTCCATTTCTATTACCTCTTTTGATTGTATTTCCTAATTCCATGTGTTACTTTAATCCTATAATGGCTTTTGGTTCAGAAATGAACTAAACTCCATTATGAGATTCTAATTTATTTTGATATGTAGTCTAACTTTATATATCTGATTATTTTGTTGTATATTTATCATTGAATTACCCATTATGATTGAGCTTAATTAATGAATGTTTGATCATCATTCACACTGTATGCTTGTATGGATTTGAAAAATGAAATATGAGTATGAATTAAATCATAATGGCATATGTTCATGAGGCTGATTTGTTAAGTTTTGTGATTCGTGAATCAGATAGACATATACCATTTCACCGTGTGTAGTTGATGAGTGGGATTTATACATGCGAATCAGATCCTTTGTGGTTTAAGTTATTGCCTATTTTCAGTTATTTAGTTAGCTTTTATTTATATTTAGTTGCTATTATGTTTAATTTCTATAATGCAGGGCTTACAGATCTTTTCCAGCTTCTAGGGGCATAATGGGCATTTTTATTGTACTATTAGCTAGTATTTCAGGGGATATAGTTAGAGCCGTGTCTTGTGACGCCCATACCATATTGGAACATCTTTGGAATCTGGCCGCATAGCGCCAAGGATTAACTAAGATCCCGCGTTGCAACGCCACCCCTCTCTTGGGCTGACGTTATCCTCGCGTCGCAGCGCCAAAGTCCATTCATGGAGTCGCGCTGCAGCGCGACCTCCGGTGTTTTTAAGCCTATGTGGCACCACAACGCCACTTGCTAGTTCAATGCTCGCACCACAGTGCGAGCTCTGGTGTCCAGGCACTAAAGAGCTTTTAATGACCTAAAGACAGTGGGAATTAGAGACTTAATACTTAGCAGCCGCCTGCGATAGATTCAGATAGAGAGCTTAGACTAGGATTTTTATTACAGTTCATTAGAAGAGAAAGAAGTTGTGCGTCAAGGAGGAAAAGTTATTGCATCCGATAGAAGCTCAGGAGCTACACAGTGTAGAGAAGATTTGGAGGAAAAACACTTCAAAATAGGGGTTTTCTTATTCCAAATCTCTCATTTGTTTGTGTAGTATTGAAAATATGGAATGTATTAAAAATGTGTTTTAGTACCATGGATATGAACTAATTCCATTTTTAGGATTGTAATGTAACCTTTTGTTTAACTTAATTAACTTTCTCTCCTATTTTATATAATGAATCATTTTGGAATGGGTTGTTATATTTCTTACTTAATGACTAATTGCTTGATAGAGAAATTGGTTTTGATAGTAATAAAAATTGATAAATGGATGTTATTATCTAACCTTTAAATACAACAACACCTGTTATAACCATACCTAATGAATGTGTGCATAAACTGCTAATAGGATAGACATATCTCTATTTACCTTGTGTAGCCTTAAGACTAAGCTTAATGACCCTAGTCAAGTTTCTTTCACTAATAGACATATTGTGAGTTATCTAGCTAGGGATGTGCACTAGTCCTTCGACAAATGCTTTTGCGTAGTTGTTGTTCTCGATTGACCATTCCTTGATTCGTTTGTAATGTGGAGAGTTAGGATATTAGGCGACGCATTAGGGGAATTATAATCCTATCTTGACTTCCTAGTACAACTACTTCTTTTATTTCTTCTCTTTGTAATCAAATAGCTTAACACACCACCTTCTATCACTTGTTTAGATAAGGTAGTATAGACTTTACCTTAGTATTTGATTAGCACTTAAGACTTTATCTCGTGGGTTCGACAACTCTCTTATCATTATATTACTTGTGGACCGCGTATGCTTGCGCGTGATTTAGCAATAGCGAAATCGACCAACAAGTTTTTTGCGCCGTTGCCAGTGACTTAGTATTATTTGTTTATCGATATTAAAACTAAGTCATTACGATCTTAATTTAAACTGATTCATCTGTTTAAATCTCTTTTTAGGTAGTCTTCATTGTTTATGCGTCCTCGAAGGGGTCGAAACATAATACCTCTCGATCCCGAGGTTGATAGAACTACAGACGACTGCAGAGAGAAAAATATCGGGACATACCTATTCCTGTTAAAATGGCTGAAGAACTTCAGAAATCCTTAAGGGAGTATGACATGCCTCATATCGACGATTTCTAAGGGAGTATTCTTAGGCCCGCCATCCAAGCTAATAATTTTAAAATCAAATCGGGCACCATTCAAATGTGCACGAATATTCAGTTTAGGGGTCTACCAAATGATGATCCCAATGATCACTTAATTAACTTCTTGGAGATCTATGACACTTTTAAGTACAACTGAGTGTCTGACGATGCCATCAGACTCCGATTATTTCCATTCACCTTGAGGGACAAAGCCAAGAGCTGGCTACATTCGTTACCATCAGGCTCCATCACCACATGGGTTAACTTGGCTCAAAAGTTTGTGGCGAAGTTTTTCCTGCCCGCTAAAATAGTCAGGCTCAGGCATGATATCACTTCTTTTGTCCAATTTGAATCAGAATCCTTGTACGACTTGTGGGAGCAATTGAAGGATATTCTGAGAAAATACCCCCACCATGGATTTCCAGAATGGCTTCCCATCTAGATCTTTTATAATGGGCTTTCCAGATCTACTCATTCCAGTATTTATGCCGCTTCTAGAGGGGCCTTCATAGATAAACATCACACAACAGGGTATGAACTAGTGGAAATAATGGCGGCCAATAATTATCAATTGCCAAATGATAGGCAAGCCCCTAGAAGAGCAGCAGGGGTATATAGGGTTGACTCGATCATATCATTAGCGGCTCAGGTTGCAGCGCTATCGAAATGACCCGATACTATGGGAGTGCTAGTAGTGCAGAATGTGCAGAGTGTCGCAGTCTAGTGTGAATTATGTCAAGAGAGCCACCCTACTGATCAGTGTGCAATAAGCCCTGAGTCAGTTCAATTTGTTTCTAACTATGGGCGGCAACAAAATGCTAATCTCCCCACTCATTACCATCCATGCTTGAGAAGTCATCCAAGCTTCTCTTGGGGAAACAACAATAACAACACCAATCAAGCACAACCTTCAACCACCAGACCTAACTTCTCAAACCCTCCGGGTTTCTAATCTCAAAACCATTACAGTCAACAACCACAAAGCTCGCAGAATTAGTTCTACCATCCACCACCTCAACAGGAGAGGAAACCTAGTTTGGAAGATCTCCTGTCTCGTTATATTGCCCAAAATGAAATGAGGAGTAATAACCAGGAGGCCTCTATTCGGAACCTTGGTGTCAAAATGGGGCAGTTGGCCTCTGCTTTGAATAGTCATCCACAAGGCACATTGCCTAGTGATACTGATGTCAACCCGAAATAGGAGGGCAAGGAACAATGCAAAGCAGTGACACTCTGGAGTGGGAGGACCTTAAATGTGAATGGTGGAGAAAACTTTGTGGTGTAAGAAGAACTGACTATAGAGGAGCCTGTTATGGAACAGAATGAAGACAAGTCCGGGGTTGAGGAAAGTTCTCAACGTGAACCAACACCATCACCAACCCCAACAATTAACATAGCTAGTCTCGCTCTCCCGTAGTTGCCATTCCTCCAGTGCCTGTAGAAGCAAAATCTTGATAAGTAGTTCTCTAAATTCTTAGAGGTGTTTAAGAAGCTTCACATAAACATCCCGTTTGCAGAGGCGCTGGAGCAAATGCCTAGCTATGTTAAATTCATGAAGGACATATTGTCTAAGAAGAGAAAAATGGGGGATTATGAAATAGTGGCTCTGATAGAGGAGTGCAGTGCCATTCTAAAAAATAAGCTTTCGTCGAAGCTAAAAGATCTAGAAAGCTTCACAATTCCTTGCACTATCGGGGACCAATTCATTGGTAAGGCTTTGTGTGATTTAGGGGCTAGAATCAACTTTATGCCTTTGTCTATATATAAGAAGTTGGGGCTAAATGAAGCCAAACCTACAAGTGTCACTTTACAATTAGCTGATAGATCTCTTACGTACCCGAAGGGGATAGTAGAGGATGTGCTTGTCAAGGTTGACAAGTTCATCTTCCCAGCAGACTTTATTGTCTTATATTTTTAGGAAGACATGGAGGTCCCTATAATACTGGGCATGCCATTCTTAGCGACGAGGAGGACCCTAATTGATGTACAGGAAGGGGATTTGATAATGAGGGTACAGGATCAAGAAGTAACTTTTAATGTCTTTAGATCGATGAAATATCCAAATACTCCTGAGGCCTGCTTCCTAATTAATGTGATTGATAATACAGTTAGGGAAGTGTTCTCAGAAACCTGCATTATAGACCCTTTAGAAGCCACATTGATAGGGGCCAGTACTACGGAAGAGCCCACTCATGTCGAATTTGCCAATTGGCTAGATGTACCCCAAAGATCCAAACAGTTACAAAGACAGTTTGAGTCTCAAAATGATGATGAGGCATCAACTTCCAAATCTCAGCCGTCGATCATAGAAACACATATCCTAGAATTAAAGCCTTTGCCCAATCACTTGAGGTATGCTTACTTAGGGGACTCATCCACTTTACCTGCGATATTTTCTGCTTCTTTAACCGAGTGCCAGGAAGAAAAGTTGCTGCTAGTGCTCAAGCAATATAAAACGACCCTAGGGTGGTCAATTTCTGATATTAAACGGATTAGTCCAACACTATGCATGCACAAAATCTTATTGGAAGAAGGGTCTAAGCCGTCCATTGAACATCAGAGGCGGTTCAACCCCACCATAAAAGAGGTGGTTCGGAAGTAGATTATTAAATTATTTGATGCGGGCATTATCTACCCCATCTCTGATAGTCCTTGGGTCAGTCCTATCCAGTGCATGCCACAGAAGGGCGGTGACTGTAGTGCCCAATGAAAACAACGAGCTTATTCCTACCAGAACGGTGACTAGATGGAGGGTGTGTATGGATTACAGGAAATTGAACAAAACCACATGTAAGGATCACTTCCCTCTTCCATTTATTGATCAGATGCTCGATAGACTTGCTGGGCATGAATTTTATTATCTACTGGATGATTACTCTGGATATAATCATATATTAATTGCTCCTGAAGATCAGGAGAAAACTACATTCACATGCCCCTATGGGACGTTTGCCTTTCAAAAAATATCTTTCGGCCTGTGTAATTCCCCTGCAACATTTCAGCATTGCATGATGTCAATTTTCTCTGATATGGTTAAAAAGACCCTGGAGGTCTTCATGGAAGACTTTTTGGTATTCGAGAGCTCATTTGATAACTGCCTGAGAAATTTGACTGTCGTTCTCTACAAATGTGTTAAACTAAGAATTGGGAGAAGTGCCATTTCATGGTTGAGAAGGGCATTATTCTGGGCCACCAGGTTTCTGTTGGCGGCATTGAGGTTGACAAGGAAAAAATTGATGTCATTAATAACCTTCCACCGCCGACATCAATAAAAGGGGTAAGGAGCTTCCTTGGGCGTGGTTGGGTTTTACAGGAGGTTTATCCAGGACTTCTCACGGATAACCAAACCACTGTGTACACTATTAGAAAAGGATATGCCTTTTCAATTTGATGAAGCCTGCCTGAGTGCTTTTGATCTATTAAAGGAAAAACTTATTTATGCTCCTATTGTGGTAGCCCCTGACTGGGCCTTCCCTTTTGAGCTAATGTGTGACGCAAGCGATTTTGTTATTGGGGCGGTGCTAGGCCAAAGAAGGGATAAGGTATTCCACACAATATACTATGCCAGCAAAATTTTAACTGATGCTCGACTGAATTACACTACCACTGAGAAGTAACTGCTGGCAGTGGTTTATGCATTTGATAAGTTTCGTTCCTACCTCATTGGAACGATGGTGATCATCTACACTGATCACTCAGCAATCAAATACCTGATTGAAAAGAAAGATGCAAAGTCGAGATTGATAAGGTGGGTCCTGCTTCTCTAGGAGTTCGATCTGGAGATCAGAGAAAAAAAGGGGACAGAAAATTAGGTAGCGGATCACTTATTGAGGTTGGAAAACCCCCCGTATTCGGAAGATGCTAAAAAAGCCATCAATGATTTCTTCCCGGATGAACAACTTTTTGTCGTCCAAAGCAAAGCCCCGTGGTATGCAGACTTTGCTAATTTTTTCGCTTGCCAAGTGCTTCCTCCCAACCTGAGCTATCAACAGAGGAAGAAATTCCTAAAAGATGCTAAACAATATTTTTGGGATGAGCCCTTCTTATTCAAGTAGTGTTTTGATAAAATTCTGCGGAGATGCTTGCCAGAGGAGGAAATTGAAGGTGTGTTGCATCACTGCCATTCCTCAAATTATGGAGGTCATTTTGGGGGTCAAAGAACTGCAGCTAATGTGCTTCAATCTGGATTTTACTGGCCCACCCTATTCAAAGATGTGCACATATATGTATCGCACTGTGATAGATGCCAAAGGGTGGGAACCATCTCGAGAAGGTATGAATTGCCCTTGTAGAATATCCTCGAAGTTGAATTATTTGATGTCTGGGCTATTGACTTCATGGGTCCATTCCCGTCCTCCTACAATAATCTCTATATTCTTGTGGCGGTGGATTATGTCTCCAAGTGGGTTGAAGCAGATGCTTTGCCAACTAATGATGAGAAGGTAGTGCTTAATTTCCTTAAGAAAAACATTTTCAGTCGTTTTGGCACGCCTTAGGTTATAATCAGTGATGAAGGGTCGCATTTTTGTAACAAATAATTCGAAGCCCTTCTAGCTAAGTATGGGGTGACCCATAAGATAGCCACTGCTTATCATCCACAAACTAGTGGCCAAGCGAAGATTTCTAACAAAGAGGTTAAACGTATCTTAGAGAAGATTGTTAACCCCAATCAAAAGGACTGGTCGAAGAAGCTTGATGATGCCTTGTGGGCTTACCGAACAGCTTACAAAACGCCTATCGGAATGTCTCCGTATAGGCTTGTTTATGGCAAGGTTTGTCATCTTCCAGTGGAGTTAGAGCACAACGCCTATTGGGCTATCCAGAAGCTAAACTTTGATTTAGAAACAGCCGATGAGAAAAGTGTCGGGATTTCGGCACAAAAATGCAGTGAAAATATAAAATAATCAAAGCAATTTCCGAAACCCAAAAACAGCATCCATGTGAAATAGAAATTAATTTAGTGGTTTAGATATTATACCGATTATGAAAGAGTTCTGAAACGACTTTGAATCCTTTTCGCAATCCAATCAGAACTGCGCCTCTACGGTATCCACACGAACGCCCCGCGAATCGTCGCACGATCTATAATTAAGGGAGCTACTGTACTAGCCACCAAGGATTATGATTTTCAAAATTTTTCTCTAGTCTCTCTCTAAGAGCGGCTAAGGTTTTTGGTTATGATTAACTTCCCTAAAACGCTGATACATCATATATATGGCAATAAATCGGAATTAATCAAAACCCTAATCTAATTAAAATAAAATCCAAATATATATATATATATATATATATTATATTTATTAGGTCTTACTTAATATATATATATATATATATATATATATATATATAAATCATCCTTTTAATTTAAATTAAGTGATTTAAATAATATTAATCATATTGATATATTTAAATCCTTACAAATAAAATTAATTCCCTTTTAATAACGTTCTATATGTGTGACCCTATAGGTTATTATTATGTTGGCAATAATTTTAAAATCATATTATAAAATTATAAACAGTGAGTGGCATCTTGTAATGCATCACTGCTAACCAAGTAATAATAAGATCGATGATTCGATGCAACCTTTTCGTGACTAATGTTTCAATGTAATTTAATCCTTTTAACCTTAATATCCTAGTTTAAACTTGAGTCATGGAATGTGTCATACTCTTCATAATTTAATCTGAGTTTTCTTGATCAATGAGTAGACAATATGAAACAAATCACTATTTAAGCATGGCCATGAATTTCATAGTCCTACTCAATCAAGAGGCCTATGGATATAACCCCTAATATATAGGAGGGTTAAATTCCATCTAGATCACTTATATTCCTCACACGATTCATGATGTACCCAATAATCATCTTTATAGTCCACCCTATTAAAGGTGACATTTGATGTTATCAAAGTACATAAATTTTCGTGCAGTAATATAGTGATTTCAGGTCGGAGGACCATTACATCATTGTCACTATGAGAATCGCAAATGACGCTTTGCATAATGTTCCACGTAGAATTCTCATGGTGGGTCTGACCAGTACATCGTTCTCTAACATGTACCTATGCATTGACTTAATATCTCATATATTTATGACCAATGAGATTTGGTCATCAATCGATCCACATCTTTGGTCTCAATGCATCATTGTTATCCCATCAACAATGATACTTCGATTAGGGACATTTAAGAACAATGATACTAATTGTAATTATATAATCTCATGTTCAAGTCATATACTTGAAACTATATAATTGTATCATTATTCAAAGGAATTTTATTATGTTAACATTTATATAACGCAGTAAATAAAACCATAATAAAATTATTCATTTATTTAATCAAATATAATATCAAAATGTTAAGCAATTATATCAAATAATTGGCCTATAGGGCATAAACTCTAACAAAAAGGCTTTTGCAACTCAATGAATCAGATGAGTTTCATCTGCAATCATATGAAAATGCTAAGTTGTACAAGGAGAAGACAAAGCGGTGGCATGATAAGAAAATCCGCGAAAGAAATTTTGAGCTGGGTCAAAAGGTGCTTCTTTTCAACTCTCGTCTGAAATTATTCCCAGGAAATTGAAGTCCCGATGGTTGGGGCCATTCACGGTTGCTAAGGTGTATCCGTATGGGGCAATAGAGGTTAAGGACCCTCATTTATACAAAACCTTCAAGGTTAATGGTCAGCGCTTGAAACACTACTAGGGCAGCGAGGTAGACCGACAAAATACCTCTATCACCTTGGGAGACCCGGTGTAAGGAGGGATAAAATTCAAGCCGACGACTCTAAATCAAGCGCTTGAGGGGGAGGCAAACCCATCTCAGTATCAAACAAATTGCTTCTATTTTCATTCAATTCAATTTTATTTTTGTTTTCATTAGTTACTCTTTGTAGTATCAAGTGCATGTTAGTGTGTTTAACATCATGTGTTTTAGGGTCTTTAGTAGTTAGATGCTATTTACAGTGTTTGCAGTCTTCTTTTGTTGTGTTGTTGCCTGATGTGAGGTTCTGGCTTATGCATTATTGTTTAACTTAGTATCAAAAATTGATGTCTTGTACATATTTTCATAGGTTATATTTGTACTCGTGCCACGGTAACAGTAGTCATACTGAGGCCTCATTTTCCATGCTAAAGACAAGGGCGAGGTTACCCATCGAAACTCACGCCGCAGTGACTTGAGTTTCATATACAAATTCATCTTTACTTGCCATGTGGCTAAGGAGAATAAATCGTGAACTCGCATGCGCCTTTTCTTCATGTACTCCATGCGCATTGGTACCTCTGGAAACTTCGTCTTGGCACACTTTTATGCTCTAAATTTCACATCGCGGTGCCACAATTACATTCTAGAAACTTCATGCCCGCAATGCATAGAGCTTCCGTCTTAAAGCGCCAAATCAAATCCATGCTTGTATTGCAATGCCATACATCGTGCATGCCATGAAGTTTAAACTTTTGTTTTTAAGATGCATCTTCTCAGTTCTTTTGCAGCAGTTGTTTTCCTTTCAACAGTTTTTCTCCTCCGACCCCTCTTCTTCCAAGAGCTGTTAGGTTGCCCAATTGTCGCGCCTGTCAGTTTCCTACCGTTCAAAGGCCAACCGTTGTGCAATTATTGTTCAGACCATTATTTCCTCTCTCCTCTCTGACACCTATGTCTATATAAGTAGAGCAAGGTAAGGATTTTGTATCTGTTCCTTCTTTGTACTAGTTGGGTGTGAATTTTTTTGAAATTAGTACAATTCTTTAGCTTTTCTTTCTCCTAATCATGAGTTCTAAGCATCCAGGAACAAGTTTTGGCCCCCCTCTTCCACCGTCTTCTGGTACCCCTCTTACCCATTGGGATGCTGTCAAATTCCCAACGGAGGATGCCTGGAAGCGTTACACTCAGAACTTTTCTTGGAAGAGTCTAGTGCCCGAAAGAGGGCTTAGGCTGGATGACAAGACTGATGGTCAGATGATGGCCATGATCGTCAATATGAAGTGGGTTCATTTCACCAAGCCGCCTAAATCGGTAGTGATCTCAGCGGTGAAAGAATTTTATGCTAATGCCAATGTTGATGGCCCCTCAGTGGTACCAGTTCGGGGAAAGTTAATTCAATTTGATAGTCGGGCTATCAATTTAGTGTATGGGACTCATAATTACGACGATCAGGACTATCTGGAATCGGGGTTGCAGAGTTACAATACCGACGAGTTAATTACAAAACTATGTAAGCTTGGGACTGTCTGGAAGACTAATGAGTACCATGGTGAAAGGACTTCCTTCCCTTAACAGGCTTTAAGTCATTATGGTAAGGCATGACACTCGTTTATTTATGCAAATATAATGCCCACATGTCACCTAAGCGATGTGACACGAGAGAGGGCAGTTCTGTTGTATGCTATTGTTACGGGTTTAAAGGTTGATATCGGGGTGCTCATTGAGGAGTCTATCAAAAAGGCCATTCGGAGTAATATAATGTCGGGCCTCCCTCACCCATCTCTTATCACATGACTTTGCAAGCGAGCGGGTGTTATGTGGGAGAAAGAAGATGTAACGCAGCCACCAATGGCTGTAATTAATCACCACGTAATAGCCCGTTATGGAGTATGGGAAGGAGTGCCGTCGCATCATCGAGAAGAGGACTTTTTGCTGGCGCCACAGCCACCGCCATCTGATGAAGTTGGGACTTCCACGCAAGTGCCTGAGCCTGAGCCCCCAGCATCTGATGCCATTCCTCCTAGGGCCGTAGCAGAAATTCTGAACAACCTGAATTTCTTACACTGCAAGGTTGACAATGTGGCCCAATGGCAGAGCCAATTCCACCACTATCATATCGAATTTGCGAGCACACTTTCCAATATCCATGCTGCATAGGGAGGAGATGACGCAGACTTCATGCCTTTCCAATTTCTTGAGCCTCTAGTCTACGCGCTTTATCCGCCATAATTTTTGCCTCGGGAGGAGGCCCACGAGGAAGAGCCTATCAACATGGAGGATGATGAGGATGATGCTAGTGACGATGCTCAAGATGCGGGATGCTGCAAGTCTGGAGGCCATTGAGGACATTGGCCAAATTGTAAGTTTAGGGGGGGGGGGGGAGAATTCCTTTTATTTTAATTATATAAGAATTGTGTTAATTTAGTATTATTTGAACTGATGTGATGTGTAAGTTTATTCATGTTTATTGTGTGAGGGTTTGAGAGAATCACTTGGGCTGGAAAGCTCTAGCCTACTTAATTTATCTATGTTTTATCTATGTTGATTATTATTATGATTAATGGTTTGATTTATTTTTGATGCATGCTCTTGGTTGTATATCTTTTGGGATTATGTAGTTGCCAGGTGATGTTTGGGGATATCTTGATTAAATCAGATATTATTTTTTGGATAGCCATAGTTTTTGGGTTTTACACTTATTATTGGTATACTTAATGCCATGTGTTATGGCTTTGCCCTATTTTGATAGGGGTGCTTTATATTTTATAGTTTTTTGCCTATTATATGTTGGTTAATTCTATTCCCCGGGCTGTAATTATTTATATGCTAGGTTAGGGTATAATAGCGCTTAAGTTTTGATTGTGGGTAATGACAAGCGCCAATTAATTATATCATTTTCGAGTAGTGTCAAATCTATCTGAACTAGGGGCGTGTTAATTGGATAAGTCGAGACTGTTGTGGATCCATCCGTTTAACTAGCACTGACCAATTGTCTTTTGTAGTTATGTGTCCAGATTTAGGTTGTCTGTTAATTATGTTAAAAATTTGTACGTTGTTAAAACTCTGTTGATTCCAAGATAATAAAAGACTTAGAGGATTTTACACTTTCGGGTCTATAATTCTATTAAAAAAAACTATTATAATAATAGTATTATGGTGGGTTGAGATGGAGCGTGGAAACGCACTCGCCCATAAACGCAGGTTGGTAAAATCTATTTTGGACTTATGTTGATTACGTGGCCTTTGTTGCATGAGTAATTAGATTCATAGGGATGTTCTACACCTAGTGCCCTAAAGTCATCTGGCTTGGGAGTCATTGATCGAAAGCTTGCTAATGAGTGCTCTGTTTAGCCTAAAAGTAATCAAGTACTGTGTGATCTTAATTTGGGTTATAGCTAGTAAAGATGTTTGGTCTGCACACACACATATAGAATGGATCGAGTACAGTCTCATGCTTATTATTTGACTTTAAGCCCTCATTCATATGCGTGTTTGTCCTATTCTCAGAGAGGGTTTATAATTGTGCTTAGATGCCATGATATCAGTCTATAGAATTTTTCTTCATTCATGTTTTACAGTAGTGTAGGTTTGGGTGTCATTTAGTTTGCTTGAGAACAAGCAAAAGCTTAAGTTTGGGGGTATTTGATGAGTGAGATTTATACCTACGAATCAGATCCTTTGTGGTTTAAGTTATTGCCTGTTTTCAGTTATTTAGTTAGCTTTTATTTATATTTAGTTGTTATTATGTTTAATTTCTATAATGCAAAGCTTATAGATCTTGTGATAACCCGAGAATTTATACGATTAATAAAATCTTAATTAATTAAATAAAGGTTGAATAATAAAACCTGGACTGGAAATAAGGTATGGATTTATAACTTTTTTGTGAAAGACTTTTATGGTTTTGTGTATTGTTATATGTGAGTAATTGTATTTGAATAATATGTGTTTTTTTTATTTGTTTATTAGAAACAAATAAGAGAAGCTAAGGTAACCTAATTATAAATTAGGAATGAAAAATTGAATAACTTAAGGGTTATGATATGGGAGAATATTAGTATATTAAATATATACTAATTATAAGAGATTTATTTTATACATCTCAGTTAATTAATTTTATAACCTAGTTATAGCAAGTCTAATTGGGTTAAGGAAATAAATGTGCATGAGTAAGGATTTATGTTATAATTGAGAAAATAAAAATCCTAATTAAATAATTAGGGAATGGTAATATTAAGAGTGTTGGATTATGTTATTTGTTATGGCCCAAAGAAACTAAATTTATAAGCCCAAAACATTAAATGAATGGCCCAACATTTAGCCTAATGGGAGAGGGGCATTTTAGTCATTTGATATACTAAATATTACATAAAACAAAAATCAAACTTGGACAAGCTAAGGCCACATGGTCGGTGGGTTTATGGAGAAGGAAAAAGGAGGGATATGTGATTTAATCATTTTCACATTCCTTATTTTCTAAGTTATTACTTACTCTCCTTAGGTGTCAAATTTTATGTAACCAACACTTTAACTAAGATAGCAAGTTATATGGAGAGAGAAGGGAAGAGATATGTTAGTAGATTATGTATAGATATACCATATATATCTATAGATATGTTAGTAGATTGAGGTGATTAAAGATAGACCTACAACTTTTGTTCTTTAAGTATTTCAATTTGAGGTCTTTAAGAAGGGTCAAAAGGGTCATTTGTAGGACTGTTGTGTTTTCGGGGACAATCAGAGGGCGTCAGGCATGCACGTATGCAAGTGTAGTGCTCTTGACGATAAAAGATGTTGTTCTAAGTTATAGAACATGAGTGTTATGAAATATAATGATACTTAACATTAATAAATGATGTATTAGATAAGTTGTATAAGCATACTAAGCATACATGATGTAACGAATCGAGCGTGTGATGAATGAACGTCGAAACGCCGTGCCAAGTGTTAATAAACTTAAAAAGTGTTTCAATTCAATTGAAATGAATATTATAAGATATAGAATGGATTTAATATAAATCCAATACGTAGTCATAGCAAGACTTAAGCACTTGAATGAACTTCGAGTTTGACTAAGAAGATATAAAGTGAGTTATAAGTCTAAAGTGAACACAATCAAATTGAACATTATGTATTGATTAATAGGAAGAGCTATAGGATGTAGATTAAAGTTTACATTACAACTACTATGCGTTGCTATATGACTAATAATTGATGTGAATGATTATATAATTGTGTAGGGCACGTGAAGTACAGATAACTGTAAGCTGTTAAACTATTATTGGTAAACAACAATCAAGGCAAGTCTTTCAGTTCCTATTTGCTATGTGAACTTGATTGTTTTAAATCATTATTGCCAAGAGCATGATGTGTTATATATATGTTGAATGTATGAAATGTTAAAGTCAACTTATGACTACGTTGATTGAGTAAAGCATGTTGATTGAGTAAGGAACTCAATCTTTATACTTGTTATATGAACTGTAACATGTATGTTATGTTAGTCCAATGTTTATGAGATATATGTTGAGCATGCTATTATGTGCTATGTGATGCATGAAAACTGTTAGATTTTGCTGGGTTGTCGAGCTCAACCTTGCAAATAACCACTTTTGCAGGTTCAAGATTCAAGGTAAAGTTATATGTTACCTGAAAGACATGAATCAGATGTGATACTTGAAGATTCATACACTTTGGTTATGTTATTATTATTTGAACCATGTTTAATGTTCTGAATAATATATAAATGTTGAATTGTAATAACGTTTAGCGATGTAAACTATTGTAGTATTAAAATGATTCTGAGATATTTAGATGTAAAGGTTGAAGGTTTTGGGAACGAGAATAGTTTGTAATAGAAAATTTTAATTATTCTGCAAATTTTCAACGGTTGTATTATCGTTTAATGATGTAAAATTAGAGGTTAAATGTATTATTAACGATCGAAGTTGAAAATTAAATTGTATGAATTTTGGGGTCGTTACAGTTGGTATCAGAGCCATAGGTTATAAACCTTAGGTAGGAGTACCTTAGGCTATAACCTTAGAGAAGGGAGATGAAGATAATGAAAGAATGAGCTCAAATAGAGTTTGAACAATAGGAAGTAATTTAAGAAATTTTTAAAGAAGGGATTAAAACATGCGTGAGAGGATTCAAAGAAGAATCTCACAAAGTTATAAGGAATATGAATGTGGGGTTACCCAACTCCAATAATAAGGATGCAATTAGACAATGTCTATAAGAAGAGAATGATAAAGAAGTTAAGAATAAAAAGTTATATTTAAGTATGGTATAGTTGTACTCTTTAATAATTGATGTATGGTATCTGGGCTATACGATTCCTTCATAGAGCGGAGGTATATACGAACTAGCAACTCGGAACCTAGTTTGTTGGTTGTTTGTGGGAAACCACTCAGCGTACCATATTGAAACTATTAGAGACTCGATGTGTACCAAGTATAGAAAATGGATACGTATGTTAAAAATGTAGAACTCGAATGAATTGTTGAGCAATGTAAATGAAGTTAGAAAATTCTTAAAGGAAGAATTGTTATATAAACAAGAAAATTCAAAGAAGAATCTTGAAGAGATATAAAGATAAAAAATGGGAGTTACCCTAACTCCAATAGCCAAGATAACGAATAATGATGAATAAACAAAGCCTGTAAGATTAAAAGCATAAATGAAATCGTAAATGATGAAAAAGGAAAGAAAAGGGGATCGTAAAAAAAAAGATCACGAGTTAAGGAAAGACTTTTAAGGGAGATGATTATAGAATAAGATCACGACGTGATCTATTTAAATTATAAAGGAAAGATGGTTTGTAATATTTGAATAATTATAGCTTGATGCTATGAAGTTGATGTACTATGATATAGTACGAGATAAACTCACGAGGAGTTATAGATAATGTGATCTGAGGAATTAATTATCGAGCAAAAAGAGCAAGTTAAGAGTAATATAGAGTTAGGTGGGATTTCAATTGAGGACTCATGTGATGGTAGAGTTGTACAAATCCTTGTATGGGCGAGGGTTTTGTGCTTGCACTTTCGGTTTATCACATTGATAATCATTGGAATATTGGTGTCATATTTATCGATGTATATGTGGTGAAAAGGTGATTCTTTTCTTTAGGTGTATGTTTGATAGTTAGAAACTATTTAGATTAGTCGATATTATTAGTATTAGGTCTTTGTTCTTAAAACTACGCATATGGTATGTTAAATGACTCACAATAATATGGTATGTTTTGAACCCCTCAGCGAATGGACACTTATGGTCTGACTAGGATAAGTTCTTAAACTCATATTATTGTGGCAAGTTCCTGAATTTCCAATGTGCGGTAAGTTTGATGAACTATACTGGGGTATAGATAAGTTATGAATGAAGAATTGAGAATTGTGGGAATATATTGAATTATTAAGCAATGGATCAGTATAGAAAGTGGAGACATAGGTTTTCCAAATCATCTAGCTTTGCTAGATTTTTGAAATTTATTGACTTCGTGCCAATGGTTATACTTTTAATTTTTAAAAAATGTTGGGTCACACTAGTGAACCAAAGAATTTTTTTAAACAGTGCTATTATTCGTATATATATGCTGTTTGTTTCGGCTAGATAAAAAAATGATTTTAAAATTTTCAAAATATATTTTAACTATATGTATCGGGTGATATGATAAATGATGGAGTCATCAATGCAATGGAACCTGGTGTTGGATATGATCATACGATCGTCAGCCCACTATGGAGAGATGTAGTATGACAACGTCATAATCATGACGCCATAAAAAGATTTTTGAGATTTCTTTAAGATATGAGAATATATATATATATATATATATATATATATATATATATATATATATATATATATCGATTGATGTCCGAATTGTTGTAGAAGTCTATGCTATTTGATTCACTAGATGAATATTGAAAGATGTTCATAAAATTCAAGCGTTTCTTGAAGTTATGCCAAACCAAATTATATTGAATGCGGATTCGGATGTTGAAAAGTGAGGTGAACAACCTATAAAGGGGACATGTTATCGAAGACAATGGTTACGAAAGTAGCGATATAGTCATTACGATGTTAAGATGTAATCGTTGTGCACGATGAAAATGCGATAAATTTGATCACCTAGAGTAGTTACGCAGTGTTTTCGATCTGTGTGATTGCTAAACATTACGTTAAAGATGGTTTATGATGGTGATGCAATTTAAAACACGGAGAAGAGTTCGAGGTCCGTATAGTCTTATAGGTATCATTAAAGGTTCAAGTCGAGATACTTGATAACCTAGGGGCGTAGTTCGAGTCTTATGACCCTCAAACGCGATTTGGAATCTTTTAAATTCACCATTTATTCATATCGCTTCCCAATTATTGAGCAATTGTGGAAGATTCTTATTATTCTAAAAGGTGAAAGTGGAAAGGATGAGGAAATTATGCAAAATATAATAATTTCAAGAAAGAAATGAAATTCCAGAAGAAGAGAAACTGTGAAACTCTTAGAAGAGGAAGAGGTGAGGAATATGGTGATCTTAGAAAGATCCTTAGAGAAAGAATTTGGTTGTAGGACCTAATGAATAAATAAACATTAACATAAAATCTATTTTGATAAGTGTAATGAACATATATTAGTAAGTCAAAATTTCGAGGACGAAATTTTTAGAAGAAGGGGTGAATGAAATGTCCCGTGAGTTTGAGAATATAGTACATGATAATGATCCTTAGAAAAAGGTAATGATCAGGTCAAAGAATATGTAATACTCAAACATAATCGAGTTTAAGTAAATGTTATGAAATAAAACTTACAAGAATTTATTATGAATAATGGTGGTAGTAAGAAATATAAAACCTATATTAAGGTAATGTGATAAAATTATTCAACGATAAATTTTGAAAAGAGATTTGGTGAAAATCGAGTAAGGGAGGTTTCGTTGATTCCGATGACGGAATCCTTATAAGGGGGGAAAGATGTGACAACCCGAATTTTTATAAATTATTAAAGTAAGAATTTAATAATTAAAATTCTTATTATGAGATGTTTTAAGTTTGAGTATGTATATGTACGTGTTATATATGTTGAAATATATGACCTAGTGTGATGAGAAATATATATTCATATATTGGGAAAGTGAGGTTTAATAGTTAAGTTAATTATTGAAGGAATGAAATGAATTTAGCAATTAATTTTAAATATTTATTGAATTAAATAAATATTTTAAAACTATTTATTTATTGAGATAAATAAATGGTTGATAAAATTATGGTGAATTAATTTAGTAACTAAATTGATTAATATAAATTAAATTGAGTAATGATAATTTTATCTGAAGGATTTAATTTAAGGAAATAATTAAATTAAATCAATTGCTTAATATTTAAGAAAATAATTAAATTAAATGAATTGTTTAATTTATTTGGAAATAAATAAATTAAATCAAGTGATGTTTCTAATTTATTAATTAAATTAGATATATAATTATCAAAATAATTATAATAAAATTAGAATTGTTATAATTATTATTGTAAGCTATTTAAGTTGGTGGCAAGTGTGACAAATAAAAATTATATAATAAAAATAATATAAAAACAATCTACTAGAGGAGTTTTGGGGTTAGCCAAACAAGACCCTGTGGCCTTTGGCATATTTCTAACTGACGCAAACTTTTGGGTTTGTGACCTGACGTTAGTGGGAGTTAGTATATTTTCTTTTACGCTTATTATTTCTTTCTCCTAAGCCTTAGAGCAGAGAAAGAGAGTTGTGAGGAAGAGAGTGATTCTCTGTTTATGTTGCTAAAGAGATGGAGTATCAAGGTTCTTATTATTCTTCTTCCCAACAATCATGGATTCAAGGTATAAATTTCTACTAATGTTTAGGTTTTGATTTCTTAGTGATTATCTACTGTAAATTGGTAGTTATATTGGATTTATACATGTATGTATGTTGTAATAATCTGCTAATTATCAATTGTGAGTGTTATTTGATGATTAAATTCATGAAATATGGGTTTATAGGGAGAAAAGTTTATAACAATGTATGTTTATGAAAAATAGCTTAAGAAATTTTTCTCTTTGTTTACGGAGGGATTAGTGGAGTGTGCTTAGGTCTTGGTCTAGAGTGCTTCCTTTCGCGCCTTGGTTAGCCGGAAGAATTTTATGTCTAATATGTGTTATAAACTATAAATTGGTATTGGATTATGTTAGTATGTGAAGAAACGAAAACGACGTAGTTTAAATCGTGTTAATTGGTTAAGAAACGAAGCCGTGGCGATCAAATTCGCTAAATGTGTTTAAAACATGAAATAGTGTTTGAACATGGAGTTTTGGGCTTTAAACTATGGTTTCAAGGATTTAAATTTTCTGAAATAATTGTTTGATTGCTTTAAGTTTGGTATATGTATGATAAGTAAATGTTTATGAGCAATCTATATAAGTTTTACGTCTTAATTTAGATGTTAACAGTAGTGATTAGACTAGAATTTAGTTATTCTGTTCTTTGTGGTTGGGTGTTCTATAATTTGGAACCCCAACACAAATTCAGCTACCAAATACCAAATTTCGCGCCAAATACCACAAATAAGCTTGTAGTTCACGCCTAGGCTGGAATTCGCGCCCGGCGCCCATTGTCTCGCATGCCCAATCGGCAAAAGTGGTCTGGGTTGGACAGTTTTGACCTCCTGTAGTAAAATGGTCATAACATTTTCATACAAACTCCGATTGAGGTGATTCAAGATGATCCGGAACGAGGACGAATAGACCTACAACTTTTGTTCTTTAAGTAATTCAATTTGAGGTCTTTAGGAAGGGTCAAAACGGTCATTTGTAGGACTATTATGTTTTCGGGGACAATCGGAGGGCGTCGGGCATGCACGTATGCAAGTGCAGTGCTCTTGACGATAAAAGATGTTGTTCTAAGTTATAGAACATAAATATTATGAAATATAATGATGCTTAACATTAATAAATGATGTATTAGATAAGTTGTATAAGCATACTAAGCACACATGATGGAGCGAATCGGCGTGTGATGAATGAACGTCGAAGCTTACGTGCAAGTGTTAATGAACTTAAAAAGTGTTTCAATTCAATTAAAATGAATATTATAAGATATAGAATGGATTTAATATAAAACCAATACGTAGTCATAGCAAGACTTAAGCACTTGAATGAACTTCGAGTTTGACTAAGAAGATATTAAGTGAGTTATAAGTCTAAAGTGAACACAATCAAATTGAACATTATGTATTGATTAATAGGAAGAGCTATAGGATGTAGATTAAAGTTTACATTACAACTACTATGCGTTGCTATATGACTAATAATTGATGTGAATGATTATATAATTGTGTAGGGCACGTGAAATCTGAGATAACATAAGTCATTAAACTATTATTAGTAAACAACAATCAAGGCAAGTCTTTCAGGTTCCTATTTGCTATGTGAACTTGATTGTTTTAAATCATTATTGCCAAGAGCATGATGTGTTATATATATGTTGAATGTATGAAATGTTAAAAGTCAACTTATGACTACGTTGATTGAGTAAAGCATGTTGATTGAGTAAGGAACTCAATCTTTATACTTGTTATATGAATCGTAACATGTATGTTATGTTAGTCCAATGTTTATGAGATATATGTTGAGCATGCTATTATGTGCTATGTGATGCATGAAAATTGTTAGATTTTCTTTGGGTTGTCAAAACTCAACCTTGCAAATAACCACTTTTGCAGGTTCAAGATTCAAGGTAAAGTTATATGTTACCTGAAATACATGAATCAGATGTGATACTTGAAGATTCATACACTTTGGTTGTGTTATTATTATTTGAACCATGTTTAATGTTCCGAATAATATATAAATGTTGAATTGTAATAACGTTTAGAGATGTAAACTATTGTAGTATTAAAATGATTCTGAGATATTTAGATGTAAAGGTTGAAGGTTTTGGGAACGAGAATAGTTTGTAATAGAAAATTTTAATTATTCCGCAAATTTTCAACGGTTGTATTATCGTTTAATGATGTAAAATTAGAGGTTAAATGTATTATTAACGACCGAAGTTGAGAATTAAAATTTATGAATTTTGGGGTCGTTACACGTAATCCTTATAAGGGGGGGAGAATGTGATAACCTGAGAATTTATACAATTAATAAAATCTTAATTGATTAAATAAAGGTTGAATAATAAGACCTAGACTGGAAATAAGGTATGGATTTAAATTTTTTTGTAAAACACTTATATGGTTTTGTGTATTGTTATATGTGAGTAATTGCATATGCATAATATGTGTTTGTTTTTATTTGTTTATTATAAACAAATAAGAGAAGCTAAGGTAACCTAATTATAAATTAGGAATGAAAAATAGAATAACTTAAGGGTTATGATACGGGAGAATATTAGTATATAAAATATATACTAATTCTAAGAGATTTATTTTATACGTCTCAGTTAATTAATTTTATAACCTAATTATAGCAAGTCTAATTGGGTTAAAGAAATAAATGTGCATGAGTAAGGATTTATGTTATAATTGAGGAAATGAAAATCCTAATTAAATAATTAGGGAATGGTAATATTAAGAGTGTTGGATTATGTTATTTGTTATGGCCCAAAGAAACTAAATTTGTAAGCCCAAAACATTAAAGGAATGGCGCAACATTTAGCCCAATGGGAGAGGGGCATTTTAGTCATTTGATATACTAAATATTACATAAAACAAAAATCAAACTTGAACAAGCTAAGGCCACATGGCTGGTGGGTTTATGGAGAAGGAAAAAGGAGGGATATGTGATTTAATCATTTTCACATTCCGTATTTTCTAAGTTATTACCTACTCTCCTTAGGTGTCAAATTTTTATGTAACCAACACTTTAACTAAGATTGCAAGCTATATGGAGAGAGAAGGGAAGAGATATGTTAGTAGATTATGTATAGATATATCATATATATCAATAGATTTTTTTCCAACACTTCAAACATTATTCTCTTTCATCTCATCTTATTACTTTATTTTAGCTAACAAAAACAAATCTAGAAAGAGAGAGAGAGAGATATATCACACGACAGCTCCAAGAGTAGAAGGAGAGGGGATTTTGATCTTCATAAAACCAAGATCCATCTCATATTTTAGAAGGAAAAGAAGGAAAAGCTATGGTATAACAAAATTTCTACTTATGTAGTCTAGTTTCCTTTTTGGTTTGATTTAATTTTTGACAATATGAAGTTATGATCTTGAGGTTTAAAACCTTAGATCTATGTGTATATAAGTGTTTCATGTTTAGATCTAACCCTTTTGAGGATCAAAAGTTAGATCTAAAGTATGAAATGGAAGCTAAGTTTTTTAAAATGTAGAAAATCCTAATTTTCTTAGCCTTGATGGTGTTTAATCTTGTGTTTGATGATTGTTTGATGAAGTAAATCATGTATCATGGTAGAATTATAGGTATATGATGTATTAGTAAGTGTTATGATGAGTTATGTTGGTTATTATGTGAAAACATGAAAGTTTTCTTAGAAGACACAAAGAGTTAAAAATTAGATTTTTGTGAAAACAAAACACGAAATTCAAATGACCATATCTCCTATTATATTTTGAATTTTTGAGTGTGGTTAAATCCTAGAGTTAGATCAATGAGTTTTCTAACATCTTCAAGGGGAATCGCAAGAAAATGTGTTGTAGATTTTTGAGTGGACTGATTTTAGCAAAGAAGTCAAAAACTATTAAAGGAGAAAAAGCTACTGCCCATAACTTTGTAAGGGCAGTTTTGGCCACTTAATTTGTGCGAAAAATTCCAGCGTTTTGGGAAATGAAAATATATGGTATTAAGTAGCTCCTGTCCAAAAATGAACTCATTCCAACTTAAAATGACCAAGATATGCCCATTTCAATTTTTGTTATTTTCTGACAAAAACGGCTCTAACCGAAGTTCTATAACTCCGATGACAACGAAATTTAAACTGGAGGCTCACGTTAGCATGTATAAGATTGTGCCAAGAGATGGGAATTTCTGGAGTTGAGCATGATGGGGCTAAATTGTGAGACCTCGAATTTTATATAATGAAAGTATTCAATTTTCTTATAATTCTTCTATTTAGTAAATAGTTAAATTGATAAAAGGTTAAAGTTAAGGGTGATATGTGAAAATTTTTCAAAGAAAGCAAGTTGTCATAAAATAATCGGTGATAAAAGTATAGTAATACGCGTGGTTGCATAGTAACACACGGTATTGTACAGTATCTTTAATTATTGATGCTTACGTGAGAGGTCATGTAACAATCCAGAATTTTATTTATAATTTCAAATATTTATTGAACTTAAATAAATATTTTAATTGATGTGTTTGTTGTTTAGTAGATATTTGTTGGATTATTTATTAGTAAGTATATAATTCGTGAGTTATAGAAATTAACTTAATTAAGATAAAGAGTGATGAATTAAATTTATGAGATAATACTCTAATTTAACTCATTAACTAAATTAGAGAGTTATTAAGGATTATATGGTTTGTTATAATATTATTTTAATTTGATTTTGTAATCAAAGTGATGTGTAAATTTATTAAATAAAATTATAATTATAATAAAAATTATAATTTTATTGTATTTGTTTATGTGGTAAATAGATTTAATAAATTGTTATTAGATTTAATTTAATTTGAGTATGGGAATTTATTTAAATAAAGTGTGACAATAAATATGACTTATGAAAATAGATTAAAAGAGTTTTAATTAACAAAGCCTTAGAGCTTTTGAATTTTTAAATTTAATCTCGTTTCGTCAAACAAGGCTTAAGGAATTATTAAATCATTATTTTAATAGGTTTTGCCAAAAAAGGTCTTATGACTTTTAAGTTTAAAATAAAAAACAAACTGGTAAGTTTTATTTTTATGTTAGCGTCTGTTTTAGTTTACGTGAAAAGGGTTTGGCCTAAGCCTAAGAAGAAGAGAGAAGACAGAGTTACAAAGAAGTTTGAGAGAGACATATTCTCTGAGAAATTGAAAAAGAGGTTATTATGAGAATCAAATAAGGGAGAGGAAGGATAATCAAGCCATTCCCATCATCTAATTAAGCTTAAGGAGAAATTAAAAGGTAATATTATAGCCCTAGCTTTTAGTTATGTTTTATCAAAGATTTTTCTCTTTAATTGGTTATGGTGCATGATTTGAGTAAAGAATTAGTTTATAAAGATTATTGGGTGTGTATAATCTGTTAACCATCATTTATGATTGATACTTGTTTGTCAAATTCGTGAGAATTAGGATTGTTGGAAGAAATTGTAAAAATATTGTTTATATTTATATGTTATGGCTTAGAAAGTATGAAATTTCATGATCAATACTTGCTATATCTACAATTTGATAATAGATGTTGTCAGTACGTTGAAAAACGAAAACAACGAAAGTTAAACGAACCAATTTGGTTGAGAAACGAATTCGTAGTGAATGAATTCGCTAAATTTGTCAAACATGAACAATTAGTATGAACATGAGTTTTAAATCCATATTTGGGTTAGTTAATGTTTATGTTAGTTGATGGGTAATTGGTATGTTGTAGCTTTATGATTTACGAAACCATAGAATCGAAAATGGACTGATTTGGATGAGTATAACTCATATTATGATCATCGGAAGGAGAGGAGGTCTATAAAATCGCGAAGTGCAGAATCTAAAGGGCCATTACGCCTCCCGGTAGGTAAATTGCTGCCGGTGTGCCCAAGGCCAATAAGAGGCGCCTTGACTACAGGTGCTTCAAGGTGTTGGGTAGACTGTTTTGACCTGCTGTAGTACATTAGGCATAACATTTTCATACAAACTCCGATTGAGGTGATTCAAGATGATCCGGAACGAGGACGAATAGACCTACAACTTTTATTCTTTAAGTTTTTAAATTTGAAGTCTGGAATAGGGGTAAAAATGGTCATCTTTAGGACTATTGTGTTTTCGGAGGCAATCAGAGGGCGTCGGGCATGCACGTATGCAAGTGTAGTGCTCTTGACGATAAAAGATGTTGTTCTAAGTTATAGAACATGAATTTTATGAAGTATACTGATGTTTAACATTAATAAATGATATATTAGGTAAGTTGAATACGCATACTAAACACACACAAGAGAGACAAATTGGGCGTGTGACGAATAAATGTTGAAACGCCGTGATAAGTGTTAATGAACATAAAAAGTGTTTTAAATCAAATGAAATGAATATTATAAGATATTGAATAGGGTTAATATAAAACTAATAACTAGTCCTAGCAAGACTTAAACACATAAATGAACTTTGAATATGAAATACAGTGAGATAGAAGTTGAAAGTTAACACAATAAAATTGAACATTGTGTATATATTGTAGACACTCGAAATTTTTTGCACTCCTATTACTAACATTGCAGGAGGGTAGATTTGTCTTTTGGAGATAACCCTGGAAGACAACATATAAATCATTCTGGATACTACCAGAAGGTCAGCTCCAACCCGGAACACAAATCGGGAGCATCGGATCCAAACCCGAAACACATATCGGGCATGTCATTTCTAATCTCGGAGATAACCCCGAGATATGCAGATCAAAAGACCGACAACAAACACCAGAGAGAACAGCTCTGTCTCGGCGATAACACCACGACGTTCAGTTCCAGTCCAAGAGACAACACTGGGAGTAGCAACCCTATCCTTGGTGATAGTAGTTCCGGCGATAACCTTGGAAATGCTTGTTTCAAACACATGCGATCAGCTTCAACCACATACATCCTGTCAAAGCACACATACCTCAGACAGGAGCATACACAGATGACAGTGAGGCACACAAACAAGCAGTCCAATCTCAGAGATAACCTTGAGCAACGTCTGCTTTCTGCTTAAACCGGCGATAACCCCGGTGAGGAGTCAAAACATCATCTTACCACGTCAACAAGATGATATCGCAGCATATCAACAAGTAGTCCAATCTCAGCTATAACCCTGAGCAACGTCTACTTTCAACTCAACCCGGCAATAACCCCAGCAAGGAGTCAAACATCATCTTGTTCCTCTGATAGATGGCGCGTCATCTCAAATGCTTCATACATACATAGAACAATATCCCAACAATCGAGGAATGACCATCCCGAATGACTATTACGTGTGACAGTACTTTGGATAGACTTTTAAGCTTGAAGACCATGGGCATAGACCCCTCTTCTTGACTTCGTACAACCTCTAATCCATGTCATTACGTAACTCTCGACACAAGCAACCCGAAGAAGTACAGATATGCTTCGTTTGGATGCTTGGATTGAAGTTCTATAAGTTCGATTGGACATTATGTAAAGGCACGATCGCACGTGACTACGAGATGATGGGACCATGAAGCTCGGGCCCTACGACGACGGTCAGCAGATCAATCAAGGGCCAAGCCAGAAGTCGACCTCTGACACCGCCACCCGTCTATAAATATAGGGGGTCGACCATTTGGAAGAGAGAGAGAAGGAAAAAGGCGAGGAAGCCTGTCCCATTTAGCTCTGCGTACACATCTTTTGAGTGTTTCCTCTTCTTTAAACACCAGCTTATCCCATATATAGATACTTTTTATCTTACTAAGCCGAGTGTTCATGCAATTAAAGTCAAAGAAGTCTACTTTGGCAGTCCACTGTAAGCCTTCTTACATTTAAGAAAGTCTCTTTCTCCTATTATCACACACCGCTTGTTGTACATTGAGAGTCGTGTGAGTGTGTTTGCCTGCACTTTTGTCCATGGTTTTCATTTTTGTTTGTATATATATACTAATATATATATATATATATATATATATATATATATATATATATATATATTTTCATATATATGGACTAACATTATCGAGTTATGCCTCGATTGAGCCTGAACTTGATGCAGTGCGTTTATCTACTTTTTGTATATATATATACTTATATATATATAATCATTTATCGAATATATCCGATGAGCCCGGATTTTATATCCTAGTTGCATTTACTCGCTTTTATATATATACATATATATATAATTGTCATTGGACATATCCGATGAGCCTGGATTTACATCCAAAGTCGCTTCTTGCTTTTATATATATATTTGTATATATATATATATATATATATATATATTTACATTTCATTGGGCTGAAGTTTACTCTGTGGCTTTTTACAAACTTTATTTACATTTTGTCCCGCCTGGAGTTCACTTCGTGGCGGTTGATAATGTTCATATATATATATATATATATATATATATATATATATTCTGACTTATATATATATAATTGCTTACTGTTTTCCATACAAATTGAAGTATCTTGTGAGCCTAGGAATCATGTGATCACAGGTTCAGTTTATTGAATCTAGATTCGGTTCCCATGATGGACATTTTTTGGCTGTAAGCAGCTTGTACATTATTTTACAGTGTCTGAGTTTCCTTAGATGGTTGTCATGCCCGTGAGGAATTCGGCCTTCAACAGATATATTTTCTCGAGGATGCCTCGCATCTCAAAATAAAAGCAAACATGCTTGGGACTTTAATAATAAAAAATAGAAGTATGAAAAGGTCTCAATTCCTATTGAGCATGTGGTTTGAAAAACCTCTTTTACAAAATTTCATTGCTATATATTGTGGTTAAAATTGGATTTTCCTAAATAAAATTCAAACTCAGTGTATATAGGGTGCGAACGAGGCCTCACTTTTCATTCATATAATTGCACATTGATCCACACATACACACGCACACATTCATATAACAATTTCTTTGAAGAGTGGCGGTCACCGTGTAACTTTCACGGATGTCGTGGGTGCTTAACACCTTCCTCCGCATAATCAAGCCCCCGAACCCTTAATGAATCTCAGTTTCACAGACCCGTTTAGCAGTGTCAAATCACTAGGTCAATGTGCAAAACCTTTTCGGTTGCGTTGGTGCAACCAGTTAAATACACCTACTGGTGACTATTAAAGTCAATCGTCGACATTATACATGTCGGACCTTTTTCACTTGTTTTTTCAAACAAATCTCACATTAACATGAGAACACCAAAAGACAAGTAACGAAAAGGGACAATTAAAAATCCTAACGTCAACATATATAATAGGAAGGGTTATGAGATGTAGAGTAAAGTTTATATTACAACTACTATGCATTGGTATGTAACTAATAGTTGATGTGCATGATTATATAATTGTGTAGGGCACGTGAAGTGCAGATAACTGTAAGTTGTTAAACGTTTATTGGTAAACAACGATCAAGGCATGTCTTTCAGTTCCTATTTGCTATGTGAATTGGTGATTAATTATTTTAAATCTTTATTACAAAGAGCATGATCTGTGATATATATGTTGAATGTATGAAATGTTAAAGTCAACTTATGACTATGTTGATTGAGTAAAGCATGTTGATTGAGTAAGGAACTTAATCTTTATACTTGATTATATAAACTGTAACACGTATGTTATGTTTGTCTAATGTTTATGAGATATATGTTGAGCATGTTATTATGTGCTACGTGATGCATGAAAACTATTAGATTTTGCTTGGCTGTCGAGCTCAACCTTGCAAATAACCACTTTTGCAGGTTCAAGATTCAAGGTAAAGTTATGTGTTACTTGAAAGATATGAATTAGATGTGATACTTGAAGATTTATACACTTTAGTTGTGTTATTATTATTGGAACCATGTTTAAGGTTCTGAATAATGTATTAATTTTGAATTGTAATATCGTTTTGCTATGTAAACTATTGTAGTATTGAAATGATTCTGAGATATTTAGATGTAAAGGTTGAATGTTTAGGGAACGAGGATAGTTTGTAATAGAAAATTTAAATTATTCCTGAAATTTTAATAGTTGTATTATCGTTTAATGATGTAAAATTAGAGGTTGAATGTGTTTTTAACGATCGAAGTTATTAATTAAATTGTATGAATTTTGGGGTCGTTACAGTTGGTATCAAAGCCGTAGGTTATAAACCTTAGGTAGGAGTACCGTAGGCTATAACCTTAGAGAAGGAAGATGAAGATAATGAAAGAATACGCTCAAATAGAGTTTGAACGATAAGAAATAATTTAAGAAATTTATGTAGAAGGGATTAAAACGTGCGTGAAAGGATTGAAAGAAGAATCTCACAGAGTTATAAGGAATATGAGTGTGGGGTTACCCAACTCCAATAATAAGGATGTAAGGTGATAATAAATAGACAATGTCTATAAGAAGAGAGTGATTAAGAAGTTAAGAATCAAAAAGTTATATTTAAGTATGGTACAATTTTACTCTTTAATAGTTGATGTGTGGTATCTGGGCTAAACGATTCCTTCATAGAGAAGAGGTATATACGAACTAGCAACTCGGAACCTAGTTTGTTGGTTGTTTGTGGGAAACCACTCAGTGTACCATATTGAAACTATTAGAGACTTGATGTGTACTAAGTATAGAAATGGATACGTATGATGAAAAAGGAAAGAAAGAGGATCGTAAAACAAAGTGATCACGAGTTAAGAAAAGAATTTTAAGGGAGATGATTATAGAATAAGATCACGACGTGATCAATTTAAGTTATAAGAGAAAGATGGTCTATAATGTTTGAATATTTATAGCTTGATGCTATGAAGTTAATGTACTATGATATAGTACGAGATAAACTCGCGAGGAGTTATAGATAATGTGATACGAGGAATTCGTATCGACAAAGAGCAAGTTAAGAGTAAGATAGAGTTAGGTGGGATTTCAACTGAGGACTCATGTGATGGTTGAGTTGTACAAATCTTTGTATAGGTGAGGGTTTTGTGCTTGCACTCAGTTTATCACATTGATAATCATTGAAATGTTGGTGTCGCGATATCAATGTATATGTGGTGAAAAGGTGATTCTTTTCTCATGTGTATATTTGATAGTTAGAAACTATTAAGATTAGTTAGATATTATTAGGATTAAGTGCGGTTCTTAAAACTAATGCATATGGTATGTTCGTGACTCATAATAATATGGTATGTTTTGAACCCCTCAGCGAATGGATGCCTATGGTCTGACTAGGACAAGTTCGTAAACTCATATTATTGTGGCAAGTTCCTAAACTTCTAATGTGCGGTAAGTTTGATGAACTGGAGTATATTTAAGTGTGAATGGAGTATTGAGGATGATAGGAATAGATAGACCTATTAAGCAATGGATCATTATAGAAAGTGGAGTTGATGATGGGAGTATACGTATTCTAAATCTTCTAGCTATGCTGGACTTTCAAAATTTATTGACTTCGTGCTGATATTTGCACTTATATTTTCTTGAAAAACATTGGATCAAATGATGAAACTAATGAGTTTTATAAACAATACCGTTACTCGTATGTTTGTGCTAATTGCTTCGGCTAGACAAAAATGATTTGAAATATATCAAAATATATTTTTATATCATCAATGTATCATGGAACCTAGTGCAGTGATGATAAAAATGATGGAGTCATCAATGCAGTATTACTTAGTGTTGGAGGTGATCTAAGGATCGTCAGCCCACTATGGTATGATGTAGTATGATAAAATCACCAAATGACGGAATCCTCGACGGACTATAAATACAGTGCGGTATCATGTCGTCATAAAAATATTTTTGAGATTTCTTTAAGATATGAGAATATATATATGTATATGTATATTTCGATTAATGTCCGAATTGTTGTAGAAGTCTATGCTATTTGATTCAGCTAGACGGATATTGAAAGATGTTCATGAAATTCAAGTGTTTCTTGAAAAGTTATGCCAAACCAAATTGTTTTGGTGCGGATTCAGATGTTAAAAACCTGAGATGAACAACCCTTTTATAGGGGATTACGCGGAGGCGTTGAGATGCTTGTGCATAATACATTGTACGAAGGGCTGATCACCCTAAGTATGGGGGGTCCCTATAGTCTTATGACTGTTAAAGTTTAAGTCGAAAGATTACTTATAACTATGGACATACGCATAACGTTTAAATGTTTGTGCACAATACATCGTACGAAGGGCTTAACACCCTAAGTATGGGGGTCTTTATAGTCTTATGACTGTTAAAGTTAAAGCTGAAAGATTATTTGAAACTGTGGACATAGTTCGTGGTCTTATGACCCTCAACATGATTTGGAATCTTTTAAATTCTTGTTATTCATATCACTTCCCAATTATTGAGTAATTGTGGAAGATTCTTGCTATTCTAAAAGGTGAATGTGGTAAGGATGATATTCCTTAGAAAGAAGTGAGTCGTAAAATGTGACACTGAATGATGAATATATTGAACAAGTGAGAAAAGAAGATTTTTTTTTTAAATGAGAAGGAGATGAGTTATCAAAGAATAATGTAAAACTTTTAATAGAAAAGTTTAATAATTGTATAAAGATCTTTGTGGAAAGAAGTGGTTTTAGAACCCAATGAATGAATAAAGTATTAACATAAAATCTATTTTTATGGATTGAATGAATGAAGATTAATAAATACAAATTTCGAGGACGAAATTCTTAGAAGAATGGGTGAATGTAATATCCCGAGTGTTTATGATAACGATCCTTAGAAAAGGAAATGAATGGGTTAAATAATATATAATACTTAAAATATAATTGAGTTCAAGTGAAAGTTATGAAATAAAACTTATAAGATTTTATTATCAAGAATGTTGGGGGTAGGAAATATAAAACCTATATTAAGGTAAAGTGTTGAAGTTATTCAACAAAGAGATTTGGTAAGAAACCTGAGAAATGTAGGGTTTCAGTGATTCCGAGGACGGAATCCTTATAAGGTGGGAAGAATGTAACAATCCAGAATTTTATTTATAATTTTAAATATTTATTAAATTAAATAAATATTTTAATAGATGTGTTTGTTGTTTAGTAGATATTTGTTGGATTATTTATTAGTAAGTATATAATTCGTGAGTTATAGAAATTAACTTAATTAAGATAAAGAGTGATGAATTAAATTTATGAGATAATATTCTAATTTAACTCAATAACTAAATTAGAAAGTTATTAAGGATTATATGGTTTGTTATAATGTTATTTTAATTTGATTTTTGTAATAAAAGTGATGTGTTAATTTATTAAATAAAATTATAATTTTAATGAAAATTATAATTTTATTGTATTTGTTTATGTGGTAAATAGATTTAATAAATTGTTATTAGATTTAATTTAATTTGAGTATGGGAATTTATTTAAATAAAGTGTGACAATAAATATGACTTATGAAAATAGATTAAAAGAGTTTTAATTTGGTTTTACCAAACAAAGCCTTAGAGCTTTTGAAATTTTAAATTTAATCTTGTTTTGCCAAGCAAGGCTTAAGGAATGATTAAGTCATTATTTTAATAGGTTTTGCCAAACAAGGTCTTATGGCTTTTAAGTTTAAAATAATAATAAAAAAACTACTAATTATTTAGTAGCCTTATTATATTATACGTCAGTTTTATTTTTATGTTAGCGTCTATTTTAGTTTACGTGAAAAAGGTTTGGCCTAAGCCTAAGAAGAAGAGAGAAGACAGAGTTACAAAGAAGTTTGAGAGGGACATATTCTCTGAAAAATTGAAACAAGAGGTTATTATGAGAATCAAATAAGGGAGAGGAAGGATAATCAAGTCATTCTCATCATCTAATTAAGCTTAAGGAGAAATTAAAAGGTAATATTATAGCCCTACCTTTTAGTTATGTTTTATCAAAGCTTTTTCTCTTTAATTGGTTATGGTGCATGATTTGAGTAAAGAGTTGGTTTATAAAGATTATTGGGTGTGTATAAATTGTTAACCATCATATATGATTGATACTTGTTTGTCAAATTCGTGAGAATTGGGATTGTTGGAAGAAATTGTAAAAATATTGTTTATATTTATATGTTATGGCTTAGAAAGTACGAAATTTCATGATCAATACTTGCTATAATCTGCAATTTGATAATTGATGTTGTTAGTATGTTGAAAAACAAAAACAACGAAAGTTAAACGAACCAATTTGGTTGAGAAACGAATTCGTAGTGAATGAATTCGCTAAATTTGTCGAACATGAACAATTAGTATGAACATGAGTTGTAAATCCATATTTGTGTTAGTTAATGTTTATGTTAGTTGATGGGTAATTGGTATGTTGTAGTTTTATGAGTTACGAAACCATAGAATCGAAAATGGACTGATTTGGATGAGTATAACTCAAATTATGATCATCGGAAGGAGAGGAGGTCTGTAAAATCATGAAGTGCAGAACCTGAAGGGTCATTCTACCTCCCAGGGCGCAGCTGCGCTGTCCCCAAGGCCAATTGGGGCGTAGCTGCGTTGTGGTTCAGTGTTGGGTAGACTGTTTTGACCTGCTGTAGTAAATTAGGCATAACATTTTCATACGAACTCCGATTGAGATAATTCAAGATGATCCGGAACGAGGACGAATAGACCTACAACCTTTATTCTTTAAGTTTTTAAATTTGAAGTCTGGAACATGGGTAAAAATGGTCATCTTTAGGACTATTATGTTTTCAGAGGCAATCGGAAGGCGTCAGGCATGCACTTATGCAAGTGTAGTGCTCTTGACGATAAAAGATATTGTTCTAAGTTATAGAATATGAATTTTATGAAGTATAGTGATGCTTAACATTAATAAATAATATATTAGGTAAGTTGAATACACATACTAAGCACATGCAAGAGAGACAAATTGGGCGTGTGACGAATAAATGTCGAAACGCCGTGATAAGTGTTAATGAACATAAAAAGTATTTTAAATCAAATGAAATGAATATTATAAGATATTAAATAGGGTTAATATAAAACTAATAAGTAGTCCTAGCAAGACTTAAACACATGAATGAACTTCGAATATGAAATATAGTGAGATAGAAGTTGAAAGTTAACATAATAAAATTGAACATTGTGTATATATAATAGGAAGGGTTATGAGATGTAGAGTAAAGTTCACATTACAACTACTATGCATTTCTATGTGACTAATAGTTGATGTGCATGATTATATAATTCTTTAGGGCACGTGAAGTGCAGATAACTGTAAGTTGTTAAACGTTTATTGGTAAACAACGATCACGGCAAGTCTTTCAGTTTCTATTTGCTATGTGAATTGGTGATTAATTGTTTTAAATCTTTATTGCAAAGAGCATGATCTGTTATATATATGTTGAATGTATGAAATGTTAAAGTCAACTTATGACTATGTTGATTGAGTAAAGCATGTTGATTGAGTAAGGAACTCAATCTTTATACTTGATTATATAAATTGTAACATGTATGTTATGTTTGTCTAATGTTTATGAGATATATGTTGAGCATGTTATTATGTGCTACGAGATGCATGAAAACTGTTAGATTTTGCTGGGTTGTCGAGCTCAACCTTGCAAATAACCACTTTTGTAGGTTCAAGATTCAAGGTAAAGTTATGTGTTACTTGAAAGATATGAATCAAATGTGATACTTGAAGATTTATACACTTTAGTTGTGTTATTATTATTGGAACCATGTTTAAGGTTCTAAATAATGTATTAATTTTGAATTGTAATATCGTTTTGCGATGTAAATTATTGTAGTATTGAAATGACTCTGTGATATTTAGATGTAAAGGTTGAAGGTTTTGGGAAACGAGGATAGTTTGTAATAGAAAATTTTAATTATTCCACAAATTTTAATAGTTGTATTATCGTTTAATGATGTAAAATTAGAGGTTGAATGCGTTTTTAACGACCGAAGTTAATAATTAAATTGTATGAATTTTTGGGTCATTACAGGTCACTTAGTTTTATTAAATTATTGTCATAATATTCTATATTATTAAATCAATAATTGAGATAACACAGTTATTCATATTATTATTTGCAATATTGACGATGTCTAGAAAGTTCTGTCGAGGAGAGGTTTGGTCACCTAATTGCGCGCCAATAAGGAGAAATCCTTATCGGAAAGCCCCCTCTTTCCTGGGAATGATCTGGTTGTTAAATATTGTGAGATATAATATTAATGATGAATAAGTTCGTGTTGATTAAATATGAAATTGATATTTCCATTGTGTTGGGATTATTAGTGTTAGTGAAAATCGACATCTATTCAATAATAATTGATTTATGGAGGTTATATTGACCAATCGGATAATTAATCGGATACATGAGTAATTAATTGCTATTAATTCACATGTTTATTACTATTTATTCACATGTGTGTACTATTGATTCACATGCATGTACTATTAGGGGAGGTGGTGCAAGATTGATAATACTTGTATGACTAAATTAAAAATGGAGGTATAGATGAAGGTACTATACTTTAATTATTTTTTTCACATGTATAGAACTATTGTGTCACATGATTGTACTGTTGATTAACATGGTATACTATTAGGGGAGGTGGTGCAAGCTTGGTAATACTTGCAGGACTAAATTAAAAATGAAGAAAAAGATGATGTATTATACTGTAATATTTCGAGTCCCAAAACGTGCAATTATCGAAACTATATTTTCCTATAAATAGAAGCTCATTCTTCCTTCATTCTCACCAATTCACTAAGACTCACAAGAGCAATTATAGAGAGAGAAGCTATAGAGAGAGAAGTTATAGAGAGAAAGAAGAAGAGAAGTCTGCTACTTCACTATTCCAGTATCCAGTCTTCTTCTGAGGTATGGAGTATTATTTATTTCATATTCTGAATAAATATTATTTTTTGTATTCGTATGAATATTATCTTCGTTCAATATTCGTAGGAATATTATTTTCATTCAACAGTCGTAGGGGGCATTATTTATTTCATATTCAGAAGAGATATTATTTTTCGTATTCATATGAATATTATTTTCGTTCAATATTCATAAAGAATATTATTTTCGTTCAATATTCGTAAGGAATATTATCTTCGTTCAATATTCGTTGGAATATTATTTTCGTTCAACTGTCGTAAGGGATATTATTTTTGTTCAGTATTCATAAGGAATAATATTTTCTTCCATACCCTGTAGTATGTGAGTAATATTATTTCGTCTCATATTCCTGATTATACCCTCATGATGTTAAAGTATTGCTTCTATACTCTGTGAAATTAGTAGAATATCCTTGAAATTTGCACTTCATCCAGTATCATTTCAGAAAGATTTTTTGAACATTCTTGTTAAGTTTTTAGCTTTTCATGCCGAAGTATTATCCATGAGTACTATTCATTTATACGATACTATTCACAAAAGTACTACTCACGGGTACTATTCACAAATTACTATTCATAAAGTACTATTCACGAAGTACTATTCATGAGTACTATTCACAAATTACTATTCACCCAGAGTACTATTCATGACAAAAATTGATTTCTTTTTGGTCCAAATCATTTTTGATAAAATATCATTCTTGAATTTTACTCCACAAAGCAGTATCATGTTGACAATTTGAACATTATTGAATTCTGGATAAATTAAATTATAAATCTTTAAAAATTTATCCTTTGTTTCTGTTAATTGAATTCTTATATCGTTGTCATCATCCTCATGTTTATATTGTGATGAAAGTTATCTTTGGCTTACGTGCATAGATGGACTATTGATTTATATGATTATTGTGACGCCCCCAAAATAGGTATACATCACCCATCTTGAGTCGCCAGATACATGGTACATAAATCAAATACAACTTAATTATACAACCGTCGTGTAAAATACGACAAAACATAAACCGAGAGTTTAATAAAGAATATTGCCTTCTAGACAATATCCACTCTCAATGGAGTCCTCATAGACAGTATACAAACTCAAATTGAGTCCTCATTACATTTATTTTCACACTATTTAACAGAATAGTGAGGACTACTAATACTATTATCTAGACCATCACTCCGTTTCCCGACTAGTCCCTGCTACGTTCTCATTTTCCTAAAGAGAACAGTGAAAGAAAGGGTGAGCTCAACTAGTCCAGTAAGAAATATTATGACTAAGATAATTGAGGATAAATTATCATTAGCCTTCAACAATGTTAAACTGATAAAATACAATAGACATCAAGTTTAACTGCAGCGAAATAAACAATCCATTAAAAGAGTCAAGTAGAGAATAAAATCTACTATCTTTTATGATTTAAAATAATTTTTCATCACTTTTATCACTGAGACTCAGCTTAATAAATAATCCACATCATCCCTGCACTACGGCCAAGGATATTCATTAGGGTCACGACCACAAATTATCCATGCACTATGGGCCAAGGATATTCGTGTATTCATCAATGGTCATGATCATGCCAACAACTGTCCATCAATGCACTACGGGCCAATGAGGACTTTTACCACATCATTTGTAACATTACAGTCATGATTATACCGAATAATCCCTAGTCATAATCATACCAAGTCCATCTATGCCCTACAGGCCACAGATGACTTTCAACAAAATATAAACATAAGGATGATGACAATGATATAAGAATTCAATAAAAACAAGTTCAAGAATTAATTTGTCCAGGAACTAATAACATCCAAATTGTCAACATGATACTTTTTTGTAGAGTAAAATTCAAGAATGCTCAGAAGAATATTTCCATGAAAAGATACTGGATGAAGCGCAAATATCAAGGATATTCCACTAATTTCATGGAGTATAGAAGTCAAAACTTTAACCAACTGAGTATAATAAAGAATGGAATAACAAAAGAAATCACCAGGCATATGATAGACCGCACATGCAAGTTATTCCAACAAAATGATAAAGATAGAACCAGGTCCGGCGTAAAACGCATAGATAGGATATTCCAATGTAATAATAAAGATTTAAACCAGTCCCAAGAAACGCATGCATGTGATATTCCAACGAGTAATAATAAAGAATGGAATAACAACAAATCACCATGCATGCGATAGTAATCGCATGATGTGAGTTATTCCAACAGAATAATAAATAATGGAACCAGGTCAGGCGTAATACGCACAGACATGATATTCTGACAGAATAATAAAGAACAAAATAATAGAAAAATTTCACCATGTATGCGGTACTTTGCATAAATAGGTTATTCCAACATAATAATAAGGAATGGAATAACAGAAGAATTTCACCAAGTATGCGGTACTTCGCATAAACAGGTTATTCCACCATAATAATACAGAATGGAATAATAGAAGAATTTCACCAAGTATAGGGGGGTCCGCGTATACAGGTTATTCCAACAGAATAATAAAGAAAGGAATAATAGAAGGATTTCACCAAGTACAAGGGAGTCCACGTATACAGGTTATTCTAATAGAATAATAAAGAATTGAATAACAGAAGTTCTCTTCATGAATATGAAAGAATAACACCCCTTACTGTAAAAGAAACTGGATATCGAAGTACTGAAGTAGCAGAAAATACTTCTTCTTTCTCTTTATAATTTTTCTCTCTAGAGTTTCAGTGAATTCGTAAGAAATAATGAAGGAATGAGCTTCTATTTATAGGAGAATGGATTGAATAGTAACTAATTCATGAACGGTCCAGATTGATTTACTTTTAAACGGACGGTCCATATTAAAACTTAAAGCAACGGTCCATACTGATTCACTATTAAAACTTTAAACCAACGATCCATATTGATTTACTATTAAAATTTTAAACCAGCGATCCATATTGATTTACTATTATAAAATTCAACCAACGGTCTGAAAAATTAGTACATCCCCTCATGGAATAATATTATACCCAAAAATAATTTGGACCGAAAAGAAATATATTGTTCAGGTGAATAGTAACTCATGAAAAGTAACTCATGAATAGTAACTCGTGAATAGTACTCCGACACAAAAAGTGTCCCGAATACCCGATTGAACAATATAACCTCCAGACATCAATTATCTTCGAAATAGATGTCGATTTCTACTAACACAAATAATCCCAACATAATAAAACTATCAAATTCATCTTTAATCAACACAAACTTATTCATCATTAATATTATAACTCACAATATTTAACAACCAGGTTGTTCCCAGGAAAGAGGGGGCTTTCCAATAAGGATTTCTACCTATTGGAGCGCAATTAGGTGACCAAACCTCTCCTTGACAGAACTTCTAGACATTGTAAATATTGAAATTTAATAATATGAATAATTTTGTCATCTCAATTATTGATTTAATAATATAACATATTATGCAGATGATACTGTGACAATAATCGAATCAATAATATGAGAGATATGATGTAGCAATTACTGTAGTAATAATTAAGTATAACTGAGTGATTTCTCACGTAAGCATCAATAATCAATGTCGTGTGCTACTATGCAACCATGCGTATTACTGTACTTTTACTACTGAGTAGTTCAACAGTTTTAACGGTAACACTTCCACCGTTATTTTATAAAAAGATAATTCTGTCATTTTCTAAATATGACAATACTTCCGTCGTGGGGTCCACCAATGATTGTGCCATCGTACGAATATTCCCCAACAAAAAGAACATTCCCCGACCAATCGAATATTTTATAACAACTTGCATACTTTGTAAAATTTATAAATATTACCCACAACTATAACATTATATCAAATCCACACCATAATAAAAAAAATTTTGAGAAATTTAAATCTTTATTCATAAAATTTGGGGTCTCACAATTATGACCATGGATCATTCGGTATAATAATGACCCGTAATGTTACAAATGATGTGGTAAAAGTCCTCATCGGCCTATAGTGCATTGATGGACAATTGTTGGTATGATTATGCCCATGGATTATTCGGTATAATCATGACCATTGATGATTACATGAATATCCTTGGCCGTGGTGCAGAGATAATTCGGTGATGTGGATTATTTATTAAGATGAGTCTTAATGAGAAAATTGGTGATAAACTTTTTAAATCATAGAAGATAGTAGATTTTATGCTCTACTTCACTCTTCTAATGGATTTCTTATTCCGCTGCAGTTGTTTATCTAAAACTTGTTGTCTATTATATTCTATCAGTTGTTATATTGTTGAAGGCTAAGGATAATATATTCTGCATTATCTTAGTCATAATATTTCTTACTAGGCTAGTTGAGCTCACCCTTTTCTTTCACTGTTCTCCTCAGAAAATGAGAATATAGTTGGAACTGATCGGGGGAACGAATTGACGGTCCAGATGGTTGTTTTAGTAATCCTCACTATTCTGTGAAATAATGTGATAATAATTATAATGAGGACTCCATTGAGAGTGGATATTGTCTAGAAGGCAATATTCTTGTTTAAACTCTCAGCTATTTTTTGTCGTATTTTTACACGACAGTTGTATAATTAAGTTTGTATTTAATTTATGTACCATGTATTTGGCGACTCAAGAAGGGTGATGTATACCTATTTTGGGGCGTCACAACAGTATCAAAGCCTAGGGATATGATCCCAATGAGATATCTGAGATAAGAACTAGGAGGGGAGAGACGGGGAATTTCTTTGTTAGTATGACCTACCTAAGTTTATTTGGTATTTAATTGGTCAGTCAGAGTATAGGGATAATACTTGGCATGTCAATTAATCCTTATTTTGAAACAATATTCTAGAATGATATCTGAAATACAAGAGATGAGAAAATGGGAAAATCATGACAGAGAGGAAATAACCGAGAAGGTATAATCCGAAAAGAAAGCAAGGTATTCTCATCTCTTCGAACTACCAGGTACGTAAATTTCGAGGGTGAAATTTCATAAGGAGGGGGAGATTGTGAGACCCCGAATTTTATGAAATGAAAGTATTCAATTTTCTTATAATTATTCTATTTAGTAAATGGTTAAATTGATAAAAAAGTTAAAGTTAAGGGTGATCTGTGAAAAATTTTCAAAGTAAGCAAGTTGTCCTAAAATAATCTGTGATAAAAGTATAGTAATACGCGTGGTTGCATAGTAGCACACGATATTATATAATATCTTTGATTGTTGATGCTTACGTGAGAGGTCACTCAGTTTTATTCAATTATTGTCACAAAATTTTATACTATTAAATCAATAATTGAGATGACACAGTTATTCATATTATTATTTACAATATTGACGATGTCTAGAAAGTTCTGTCGAGGAGAGGTTTGGTCACCTAATTGCGCGCCAATAAGGAGAAATCTTTATCGGAAAGACCCCTCTTTTCTGGGAATGATCTGGTTGTTAAATATTGTGAGATATAATATTAATGATGAATAAGTTCTTGTTGATTAAATATGAAATTGATATTTCCATTGTGTTGGGATTATTAGTGTTAGTGGAAATCGACATCTATTCCGATAATAATTGATTTATGGAGGATATAGTGACCAATCGGATAATTAATCGGATAAATGAGTAATTAATTGCTATTAATTCACATGCTTATAACTATTTATTCACATGTGTGTACTATTGATTCATATGCATGTACTATTAGGGGAGGTGGTGCAAGATTGATAATACTTGCATGTGATAAGTGGGTTTTATACCTACTTATTGAATACCAATTCGCGCGAAATATGCCAAACTCAAGTACATTTTAGGGTGTTTTTAGTTGCATTTCATGTTTTTTTGCATTGCATTTACTTAAAACTCCTTTTGGTGAAAAAGTGCAGGAAATGACCTAATTTGGTGGTATTAATGGCATGAGGCTAATGGATGCATGGCGTGAGGATCTAGTGGAGCAAGGAAACCAAACATGACAAGGATGAACAACATAACAATTCAGTAGCAGCAGCAACAATGCAGAACCAGACTCAAAAGTAGCAAAGCAGATCGCAGACCGCAAGCATGCCACCCATGCGCGCGTATAAACTTGAGGACACGCTACCGCAAAGACAAAGGTATAGACAAACATTGCACATTTGGGTCGCAGTCGCACCGCACGAAAGAAACACACGGAGGATCACGCACCACGCTGCGCGATGCCCGAGGTCACGAAACTATTTTATTTTAATTTTTAATTAAAAGGGTTGTATTGGATGAAAACGATCACTGACTGGTGTCAGACATATCAATCATTACTTTTTATGTATTTTCATATTGGGAACTAGGGTTTACACTCTAAGAGAGATTCCAACGTAGAACGTAGCCTAAACGCCAACTTTTCTAATTCTTCTTGGGATTTTCTATCACTGTGGATTATTATTAGTATTTTGCTGGATATATATGAGGATTTGAACGTTAATAGTGGATTATAATCAACATTTGGGTTTGATCGTTTCGATCCTTCATCTTTCAATTGTTGCTTATTAGCCATGTTTTGCTTTTATCCCATAATGGCTTTTGGTTCAGTCATGAACTAAACTCCATTATGGGATTCTAACGTATTTTAATATATAGTTTAGTTGCATGCTTGATTGCTGGGGCTATTTTACATATCATTTGGGATTTCTATTATGATTGTTTTGCATATATGAATGCTTGATCATCATTCATTTTCAGTACTTGTTTGGAATTGATAATGAACATGCAAGTATGGATTTTAATCATGATAGCATACGTATATGGGGCTGTTTTGTATGGCTTGTATATTTCGTGAACCAGATAGACATATACTATTTCACCGTATGAGTTAAAATAAGGGCTTGTGCTTAAATTCAGTATGATTGCAATTTCACATAGACATATAGTGATTTTGGTTATATTGATGATTACATGGAGTCTATTGCTTGTGGATGCTGTGTAAGTAGGTCATAGTACATTGAAAAATGGCTATGACTCTATTAGTGCTCTTGGCTACTTTTCTATGATATGTGAACAATTCTTGCATGATAGTGGTAATTAGATGAAATATTAAATGAAGTTGGGATCCCACTATTTCCAGACTTGGTTTATTCCATTATTATTCTTGTTTTAGTTGTTATATGCAATTAGAGTAATTCGCCAATATAGTCATTAGTTTAAGCATATAAGTATAGTGATTTAATTGATGCATAATAGTTTAAATTTGACAACTTTCTCTTTGGGATCGATACTCTACTTACTCTATATTACTTGTTGACACATGTATGCTTGCATGAGTTAGAGCTCTTTTGTTAGAACTGAAAAAGAGGCAACAAGTTTTTGGCGCCGTTGCTGGGGACAGGCGTTTAAATTTAAATAATTATCATCAATTTTTCAAGCTATATTTTATGACTTAGACAATTCTGATCGTTTCTCAATTTTATTTTTGTTTTGTTTTTGGTTTCAGGTACTTGTAGATTTTTATGCACACGAGATCATCCAACTCAGAATTAACACCAGCGTAGGATAACATTAACGGAAGAGGTTGGAAAGAAAGTGTGCGGAGAAATTTGCAAGCTAAGTTAGAAAGTACTACAGCTAGTATGGTAGAAGAACATAGAATTGAACAAAGAGAGGAGCACAAGGCTCTAAGGGATTATTCCATGTCGAATATAAATGGACTACAATCGAGCATAGTCAGGCCGGCGATAGCAGCCAATACTTTTGAGATTAAATCGGGCACTATTCAGATGGTGCGTAATTGGCAGACAATTTGGGGTGTCATACTACGGATGATCCAAATGAGCACCTGTTGAGTTTCATCGAGATTTGTGATACATTCAGATACAATGTGTGATGGAGGATGCTATTAGACTTAGGCTATTCCCATTCTCATTGAGGGATAAGGCGAGAAGTTGGCTACATTCTTTGCCGTCAGGGGTCAATCACTACATGGGAGGACTTAACACATAAATTTTTAGCCAAGTTCTTTCCAATGGGTAAGATTGTAAAAATGAGGACATCTATCTCTCAGTTTGAGCAACAATAGGGAGAGTCCTTATATGAAGCATGGGAGAGATATAAAGAGATGCTGAGGAAGTGTCCACATTACGGTATGCCGGATTGGATGGTGATCAACTCATTTTACAATGGATTGGGATGGCAGTCGAGACCTATTGTAGATGCAGCTGTAGGAGGGGTATTATGGGCAAAGAGCTATGACGAGGCTTATACACTTATCGAAACTATGGCTGCAAATGATTACCAGAATCCTACATCTCGGATGCCACAGCCCAAGGTTGTAGGTGTGTTAGAGGTAGATACTATTACCCAGTTGTCGGCACAGATGGCAGCGATGGCAAAGAAAATAGATACACTGGCAGAGAGTAAAGTGAAAACAGTTGCCTTCGTGTGTGAGATTTGTGCGGGGTCACATTCCATATATCAGTGTGTTATTAGCTCAGAGTCGGTACAGTATGTGAGTAATTATAGGAAAGACCAAGGACAGTTTTAGAACACATACCACCCCAACAACCGAAATCATCCAAACTTCAGTTGGTCAAACAATCATGGGAATCAGTAGAATCAGTTTCAACCGAATCCACAATTTCAGTCACAGCCGTCTCAGTCACAGTTTACACCAAAACCACCGTTTCCGTCAGGATTCTCTCAACAACAACAACATCACACTCCAGCTCCACCTTAGTAAGAAAAGAAATCAGAAATGGAGGAGATGATGTTGAAATACATGGTAAACACAGAGGTAATGATCAAAAGCCAAGCAGTGGCTATTAAGAATTTGGAGACTCAGATGGGGCAAATGGCGAACATGCTTAACAACAGGCCCCGAGGTTCTTTGCCAAGTAACACAGAGATAAATTCAAGAAGAGACGGGAAGGAACAGTGCCAAGCAATCACATTAAGACCTGGGAAAGATCTTGCAGGTACTGCGCGCCCGCGTATGATTACACTAAGGAAGCCGTGTGGCCACGCGAGGTAGAGCAGGTGACTGCTGAGAAGGAAAATTTGGAAAATTCTGAGGTACAACATGAAGAGAAAGAGAAAGATAAAACAGGATCAGTTGAGAAGCCTATGAGTGTAGTACCATCAGTTCACCCTTAGGTTCCGTATCCACAAAGATTAAATAAGCAAAGGGAAGATAAACAATTAAGCAAGTTTCTGGTGGTATTTAAAAAGCTGCAAATCAATATACCTTTCGCCGAGGCATTGGAACAAATGCCAAGCTATACAAAGTTCATGAAGGGTATATTGTCAAGGAAGAGGAGATTAGATAAATTTGAGACAAGAGGCCTCGACATAAAGGAATGCAAAGCGAAGTGCTTCGCAGAATTACCTCCAAAATCAAGGATCCGGCAAATTTCCACAATTCCACAAGCACAATCGGGAAGATGAACTTCAGTAAGTGTTTATGCGATCTTGGGGCAAGTATAAATTTGATACCCTTGTCAATATTCAATAAATTGGGATTGCCGGCTCCAAGGCCGAAAAACATTTCATTACAGCTAGCTGACAGATCCATCATGTGACAGCCCCAAATTCGGGTCCCAAATCACCGCGAATTCGGTTTAATCATTTTATTACTATTTGCGGAAGATATAAACATAGATTGTTTATACAATACACTTTACACACATTACCCCAAGGTTTAAAACCTTCACTTAATACACAAATCATAAATTATCTAACATATATCATTATTATCCAACTATACTATTACAAACTAGCCGCACATTTTATCCCAAGCTGAACTTGGCATTATCCTTTTCTTATATCCAAACGTATTCGCCTTATCTGCAATGTTTATCATGATATAGCAAGGGTGAGCATAAAAGTTTCCAAGCAAGTTTAAATATTATTGAAGGATATATCATGATTGAAAGAGTCTGAATAATAAGCTGGCTATAATTCATCAATATAATTGAGAACTAGCACGAACAAACTTTTGACTGAACAAGTATTAAACATGAACAAATATATTTGGACCAACCGGTAATGAAGGTGATCAGCCTTTCATACCTGACTTATACAAGCAATATGTACAGAGTACAATTCCACATGGCAATCAGCAATGATTAACCATAAGCATATCAGAATGAACAACTCTTAGTAGAGTTAAGTAAAAACTTGCCTGAACCGGTGATTACCGCTACGCATTCTATATTGCTTTATCCAAAGACCTAATATTAGTAATATAGATCTCCAATATTAGAATAATATCATCACAATATAATACTATTATATATATATATACACATAGAATAACCTAAACACATAGCACATAATCCTATCAGTCTATTACACACATAAGACTCAACATCAAGTCAGACTATTTAAGTCTGAGTTGAAACCGACACAATTCTATCATCCCGACGGTCTAGTCGGACAAATATCGAGTTTAAATTCAATTAAACTCTGCCTAAATGCTTAAAAATATCTTAGATAATTTTATTATCAGTCAAATTATTTTTCATAGGCTTGTAAAATTTTTTAGATAATTATTACCATTTATCATGATTTTTGAATCATTAATACCATATTTAAGTGAATTAAATACCACAATATTCCTTTATCATTAATATTTATTTATTATTAAATATTAATGAAAATTATTACATAATATTATAATATATTTATAATATCACATAAGTATTTTTAATACTTTAAAATCATATTTATATGATTTTTAAAACAACCTAAATTTATTATCCGATAATTTCCATTAATATTAAAATATTAATATTTCTATGACAAAATATCAAAAGTTATAATTTATAACTCAAAATATTTTTATAACCCTTAAATCATTTTATATGATTTTTAAAACATTAATTTTATTTTTCCATAATTTATTTAATATATTAATTAAATAAATTAATTACCATTAATAATAAATTATTAATGAAATTCATCACAAAATATGAAAAGTCATCAAAATAACTTAAAATATTTTTAACACCATAATATAATTTTTCATGAATTAAAACTATTTTTAAATAATTTATTTAATATTATAATTAAATAAATAAATACCTTTTATATTCCAAAAATATTAAATATTTTTGAAATATACTCAAAATAATTAAAAACTATTTTTCAAGCTTTAAAATAATTTTTCATAATTTATTATGTATTTTCATAATTAAAAACCATTTTTCTCTATTTATTAACTAAAATATTTGTTTTCAGAAATAAAATGTCGTTAAAAGTGGCTTAGGTGACAAATCTGTCGCTAAAGTTCTTAGTGTTCTCGTGTTCTATGTCGAGTCAAGAACCTAGAATATGTCGAATTGTCCGAGGTAGGTTTGACGAGTGATAGATTCTTGAGATCTTCCATTTTCTTGGCAATCTAATGTATTGATGTTGTAGTATAAGTGTAATACTATCATTGTGACAACCTAGAAATTCGGATTGTTCAGAAATTCAGATTTAAAGAATTAGTTATTAATAAAATAAATTTTTATTAATACTATTATGTGCTATGTGTTTATTAATCGTTCTATAACCTAGAATGATTATTAATCGGGAGGATTCTGGCTACGAGCTAGATTGAACGAGTAAGAATTTTCAAGACGAAAATAAAATTTTTCCGGAGACAAAATATTTTCAGGGAAAAAGACGGAATAAGCATTATTCACTTGATGAAACCTAAGGGTTAGGGTTTGAATAAACTAAGCCTTTCTGAGAGTTCGGTATGTCGAAATGACATTCCGTCGAAAGATTTGACGATAAGATATCGTGAAAAGTTAAGTAAGTTCGATAAAAGTTTTTCTCAAAAACGCAAGCGTAAATCGACGTAAATAAAAACGAATTTAAAAGTATCATAAAGTACTTTTCATTCGCTTAGCTACGTTAGGAAAACGTGAAGGAAAACGCTTAACGTGGAAAAGTGTTTTTTAGTTTTTCGGAGATCCGAAGATTACGTAAAAGTTAATCGGTAGAGGAAAAACAGAATATCCAAAAATATTTGGATTCCGAGAATAGCAGTTTTCGAACTGTCGGACGAGATCCGAAAGACGGAAGCACGAAGCTTCCAAGGGAAGCTAAGTGAGGAGGTGGGGCGGCTACTTGGTGGCTAAGCCATGAATAGTAAGGAGGTTAAGGGTGTAAACTGTCTAAAATGCCCCTAGCCTTGGTTTCTATAAAAGGAAGCTTAAGCTCATTTGGTTGATTGAAAATTTCAACCAACACTTGAGAGAGAAAGAGAGAGAGCTCGGATGGGGGAAGAGAAGGAGAAGAATGAGGAAAAACTAGCTTGAACGTACGCTTTGTCCGACGGAAGAAGATTAAAGAAGAACGGTACTCCGAACCCTAGTTCTTCTAATTTTTTTTCTTTAAGTTTAAAATGTTCAAAAACATAACTTAATGAAATAAGAAGTAGATTAAGTTAGAAATGATTTCATTTGGTTGAAATCGTAAGAAAATGAAGAAATAAGATTTAGAAATTTAGTTTATAAATTTCTTAAGGAAGTATAAGATTCGTAAGGATTTTGAGCGATCCGAATGAATCATATGAATGAGTAGGTCAAATAAGTAAGAAATGATGTTCTATAACATCAAATTCCAAGAAAAAGTAAAATCGTAATCCAAAATATCGATTAAAATGAAGAACGAACGAAGAACACGAAGAACACGCGAAGAATGTTGTTGATGGACAAATTTAAAACCATCGTAGTATAATTGTTGTTGATGGAAAAGTTTAAAACCATCATGTATAAGATAGTTGCTTATTGCTTGGTTAGGAACGTTAGAAACGTTCATGAAGAACGGATTAAAATGAAGCTATAACGAAGTTATGGCAAAATTTTTGTAAAAGACGAATGAGAATATGAATGTTAGTAAATGAACCCGAACATGTAGGGTTTCATAAGAATGTAAGAGAACGTATAAAACGTGAGTCATGGACTCAAGAATGAACGAATTCCGAGTTTGAAAGACCGAATTACGGAGGAACAAACGAAGAACGTTAAGAACGTTAAAATGAACTATGAGCGAAGATTAAGCCAATTGAATGGAATGTTAATGGATTCAAAAGGAAGTTCTGTTCAAGGGTAATCGAAGTACGTAAGATAAGGAAGAAAATGACTTTGGAACGACCTCGTTCCGAGTTATAACGAAGAAGTTATGAGAATTCGAAGTATGCATCTCTGAACGATCAAATACTTAGAAATTTTTTTGGGAAGAAGGTCTTGGCGCCGCTGCCTACCATCATGCGTAGAATGTCGGCAATCAGAAGCGCTAGGCCGAGGGTCACGATCGTTAACTCGCTACAAAGGCGTAGTCTTAGTGTCGAGAGGAAATACGGCCACGGCAGCAGAGCAATGCAAGAAATGAGTTTTTAACTGCTCAATTTCTGGGGGATGTGCAAGAAAGAAATAAGAACATAATGTTCAACTAATGTAACACTTAATCAAGTGTTTTAAACCTTTACTGAAGGTTGAATTAAAAGATTAAGCGAGATTAAAAAGAAGGTGAAGCGGGTTACGGAACCGATGTCCGGGGACCATAGTCGCGATAATCGAACGTGAGGGATTGTTATAATGGTGATTCCTTAGATGTTGCGTGACGAAGGTAATGTATAACATTTCGATGTTATGACATGGGGAGGAGAGATCAATGTAAAGCGTTTAGACACTGTGAATGCAACATTGTTGCGATGACCGACCAGTCTTAACATACGATGATCTGTATGGCTTCGACATTAAGAAAGAATAATGAGCATGGAGTTCATGGGATGGATAACGATCAAAAGCGATTAAAACCTTGAGTAAAGGTTGAATGAAAGAGTAAGAGACGAGCAATGTGAACGTGAATTCGTAAACGATTATCGTAAATCGATTTATGTTGACTTAACGCTCTAAGTATACCTCGTTGTAGATGACTTAGACATTTGAAAGTAGAAAGTAAAATACTGAATGGTATCAAGAAAGCCGTGAATGAATCGGTAATAAGATTAATGAAAGCCAATTGTGAGTCGGATGAGAATGCTAGAATGAAATGTATGCGTTGAACACTTTAACCGACGTGAAGGTTGAGTGTACGCAAAACGGGTAAAACCTACACCCCATGTATGGTTGGACCATGGGATAAGAAGACCAATGATTAAAGTTATGAGCGATGAAGAAGCTTATTTATAGGCAAGTACGTATAACGTAAAAGAAGCCGAGTTAATGTTTATAACTTGGATGACGTTCCGTATCGAATGAACCGGACGTTGTAAGATAAGAAAAAGGTAATGTAAAATGTTTAACACTATAAATGCGTAGAATGAACATTGAATAATTGTTCTGAGTATACAAAAGACTGTATGACTTAGACGATGATGAATGAATCCTGAGGTATGACATTTAGTTGCCAGAAAGCCATAAGGAATATGAAATTGACTTAACGAACAATATATTTAATAGTTCGTATAATTTAAGATAAGTTTAGGTTGTGGTACAATCGTAACCTTTTATGGTTGACATATGGGAGCTGGGCTAAATAATTCCTTCAAAGAGCGAAAGTATATACGAAATTGGCAACCGATCTAACTCACTGTGATGGCAGTGTAGATGAGACGGGAACTTGTTTGTTGGTTGTTTGTGGGAAACCACTCAGAGTACCATATGGACTACTAGCAGAAAAGAGATGTGTGCTGAGTCCTAGAGAAGTTATAAGAAGAAGATAAGAATGTGAATCATCAAAGATGATTAACGTTTTGAGTAAGACATCTCCGTATGTCATGAAGCTGTAAACTAGTAATGAAGGTTATCGCGTAAACTTAAGTTGCAAGAACGCGAACCCTAAGAAGTAAAGTAAAGTAAACCAATGCATAAGTCAAGTATATGACTAATTGGTGTACGTGTTATTTCTTTATGTATTATAGGGAATGGAATGAGCAGTTCAGCGTAAGTTGTTGCTGTGCGTAAGGCAAGTTTCCTAACTTCATTCATATTTTAAATGAATGCTAGTTTCTAAAACTTCTCAGATGTTGAACTTGAGAAGTTCTGTCTATGTGCAAATGTATGATATTTGTGCAAGGTGGTAGAACGTATGAGGCTTTGTGCCACAATGTGAATACTTTGTTTTCTATATGATATGAATCGCTCAATACGAGCATGTTCTCATTAATGCATGAACCGTTATTGTTAAGTCTGTGATATTGATTCTAGCTGCACGTAATGTAATGTGTATGAAAGAGAGTAGAGAATGAAAGCATTTCAAAGTGAATGTGACTAATGTTTTAAAATAATAGGAATCGAGATTATTCCTATTATTTAAGCCGCTTATAATCTTTGTTTCTATATCAAAGTTTCAAAGGAATGTTAAACTCTTGAAGTTGTATGTTCAATCACTATGACTTGGTTCGAGCAATTGAATGCTCACACTTGCTTTAAATGAAAAACATTTTCAAATGACGATGTTAGAAGAACTTAAGGATCCCGTATAGATCAAGTCGACGGTATCCTCGATGAAGTGCCATTCGTAATGTGAATGAGCGAGAAGATCAAGTGAAGACTTGTAATGTAGAAAGATGAGAATTAAACTATAGAATAGTTTAATGAACTGTTATGTATCCTTGGTGGCGGATAAAATTCACTCTTGTAAGATGAAAGAAATAATGTAATTATCATTATTTGTAATGAGAAAGATTATAAGGTTTTAGAACCTGGGAATTTAGAATGTATGTTATTATATTTCAGTATATAATGATGTATGTTTGGATGACTGATGTACTAGTGACGCACGGAATCCGGGTGTGAAGTTAGACCAGATTTCGGGGCGTTACAAGTTGGTATCAAAGCTGATAGGTTATAAACCTTAAGTATGAGTACCTAAGACTATAATTGTAAAGAGAAGGATAAGAAGATCACCACGTGATTATAGTAAATCGTGGTAACAGATGAGCTGTTAAACGATGAATGATTTATAGCTAATGCTATGAATGAATGGTACTACGAAGTAGTACGGGAAGAAGAACTCAAATTGAGTTATAAAGGACAGTATACGAATTAAAGAAAATTCGTATTAAGTAAACCGAAAGTTAGAAGTTGAGAGATTTCAATTGAGGACTCATATGATGGCTGAGTTGTATGAATCTTTGTATGGGCAGAGGTTTGTGCTTGGTGTAACAATCACTCAGTTTATTACAATGATAATCATTGAAATTGGTCGCGCTATCAAGATGTATATGACGAGAAGGTGAATCTTTTCTCATGTATATACTTGATAGGTAGAAAATGATAAGATAGGTGCGGGTTCTTGAAACTCATACTTATGAAAAGTTTGTGAATCATAGTTATATGCTATGATTCTTAGCCCTAAGCATATGGATAGTCCTTGATTTGTTCTTGGATTACATATTGCGAAGATAAGTTCTTAAACACATATGGTTGTGGAAAGTTCCTAAACACATAAAATGTGGTAAGTGGATGAACTATACTAAGGTATAGGAATATGTAGACTGAAAATGAGTTATTTTCAGTAGACTTAGCATTGAAGGTGTTAGAGAAGATTAAGTATGGTCATAAGTCATCTAGCTATGCTAGATTTCGAAGTTTCTTGAATTCGTGCTGAAGTACGCGTTTTGGAAAATTAAAGAATTTGTTCAATTTTTGGAACCAATGGATTTTAAAAGAACTATTCTTGATATGTCTATGCTAGTTGATTCTTTGCCAGATGTAAATTGATTTAAAATATCAAAATGAATTTGATATCATCAGTGCATTTGATGCAAAGATGGTAAAAGGATGGAGTTATTAATGCAACTGAACCTAGTGTTGGAAGTGATCTTAAGATCAACAACCCGTTATAATATGATGTATAACGACGAAGTCATAAACTGACAAAGTCCTCAACGTACTGTGAAAAGTGCGGTATCATGACGTCATGAAACGTTTTGATGTATTGCAAAAGAATTTAAAGAATTGGTCGATGTCAAGCGAGTTGGCTAGACGAATGTTTCAAGTTGATGTCCAATTTATTGGTATGGTCTAAGCTACTTGATTTGGCTTAGACGAATGGTATGTCATGATTAAAAGAAAATTGAGCTTTCTTTGAAGAGTTATGCCAAACGAAATTGTTTTGGTGCGGAATCTAATGAGTAAGTCTGAGGTGAACATACCTCGAATGGGGTTATACGACAGTCGATCACCCATATGGAAGAGGTAGTTTACCTTCTTTGTGATTGTAAACTTACCATGTAAGAAAGGTTTACGGCGAAAGGTTATTTTACCTAGTAAGAGTTCATGGTCAATTTGACCCCTTAGCAAAAGTATGAAATGTTTTAAAGGAATCTTTATATTCCTCATTATTCCTTTCACTTCATGATTCTTGATAAGTTTTGAAGGGTAGGGAATGTAACATTTGAATAGAGAGAACATCTGAACAGTGAGAAAATTTATGAGAAATGAGATACTGACGTATGCCGGGTTTCAAACCTCCCAGAAACATCCGTGTCATACGCTCCTCATTCTCCACCAAATGAGGTGCAAACTCGGATAACTCGCAAACTTCGCCAGATCGGGACACCGTCATGTTATTTTGTTCCAGTCTAATGAACTCCACTTCCTTCATATGACGAATACTTTCAGGAAAGTACTTGTCATTGAACAGTTTTGGAAACGTCTCCCAAGACATGCTGAGTGCGACTAGATGGGTACTCTTCACAGATTCCCACCAGTAATCAACCTCATTACGGAACATAAAAGTGGCGAATGGAACCTTCTGTTCCTCCGTGCATCCCAAGATATCGAATATCTTGGTAATTTGTTTAACCCACGCCTCCGCCTTTAATCGAATCCGCTTTCCCTGCACTCGTGGTCCCAACTTTTCGAATCGCTTGGTCATGTGATAAACCGTCGTTGCTTTCATTTCCACCTGCACTTTGAACACGAAGTCTCCTCGTCCGATTTTTGCATGAACTGCAAAAAGCTTCTAAACATCCCGTCTGCTCATCATCTACTCAATTAGGCGTTGTTCATGGGAGGAACATTGCCACCGCCGTGACGCTTCCCTGATTGGTGAGTACAGCGCCTCTCCACAGCCTCATTTACTCCATCATAACATTCTCAAATGACATTCTCAAATACTTCCATAAAACAAGGGTTAATTAAAGAAATCAACATATCACATAATATCCCTATATACTCGACCAACCAACAAATAAGCTTAGGTAGACACAAATTAGCGGGATTTACTCGCCTCCCTCCTAGTTCTATTCCCCGATCTCCGCCAGAGATCATATCCCTAAGCTCTGATACCAACTGTGATGCCCCCAAAATAGGTATACATCACCCATTCTGAGTCGTCAATAACATAGTATAGAAACAACTACAACTTTATTAATACAACCCATAAACTGTGAGTTTAAATACAAATATTGTCATCTAGACAATATACATACCCAACTAAGTCCTCATTACAATTATTGATATAATACTTTACAAAAATGGTGAGGACTACTAAAACAACTTCCTAGAACCTTCATTCCGTACCCCGACTAGTACTCGCTACATTCTCGCCTCCTGAGAAGAAAAATGGAACAAAAAGGAAAAGGGTGAGCTCAACTAGCCCAAAGAAAGAATATTATGACTAAGATAATATAGAAACAAATTATCGTTAGTCTTCAACAGGAAAAAATCGATAGAATACAATAGACAACAAGTTTCGGATCAAGAATGAAATAATAATTCATAGATGAGTTACGTGAGAATGAAATCTACTATTATCTATGAATTTAAAAGTCCATCGTCAATATTTTATCCTCAGAACATCAATCAATATTCATCTTGAATCAAATTTTCATCTTTGCACTACAGCCAAAGATATTCATCACTCCATCATATTTATCTCAACACCGTACATCTTTTACTACAGCCAAAGATATTCATCATTCGGTTATGTTCTTCTCAACACCGTACATCTTCGCACTACAGCCAAAGATATTCATAATAAAATCAACCATCTTTGCATTACAGCCAAAGATATTCAACAACATGTTATCATTTAGGACCGAGGATGATGAAAATGTTTTACGTAAAAAAGCGAATCCAAAGAAACAAAAGAACAATATTAAGGATTCGTATTTTAACCAAACCGAGTTCAAAAATACTTCATAAATAATCATAAGTGGAGTAAAATTCAAGAATGATCAAAACATGGATACAATCAAAGCTAGTATCCATAATAGATATCTTGGACAAAAAATAAAAATTTAATTTTTTGTGAATAGTCACAGTATTCATGAATAAGACCAGATCGTGAATAAAGCTCGTAGATATCGTGAATAAGAACCCCACACTAAAAGACAAGAATTTCATAAGAAAAAATATCATGCTTAAGAATAGTACTCGTGAATAGTAACTCATGAATAGTAACTCGTGAATAGTAACTTTGACATAAAAAGATCCGAATTTCACAAGAAAAATCTTACCAATATTCCGGTATAATGATATTGAAAGAAATAATATCATTTTAAAAAAAATAATATCCCTTACCTCAAAAGACTAGATTCTCGACCGAATACTTGACATAATCTTCAAGGAAACTTGCAATCAGATAGCAACACTCAAGGTATCAAAATACTCACAAGAATACGCTCAATATATTGAGAGAGAAATAGAGAGAAAACTTCAGTTTCTGGTGTGGTTTTCAATTCTAACCTAAGCACCCTATTTATAGGAAATTGCTTAGAACACCAAAGTAGAAAATTTAATAAAATATTAATATATTTATAAAATATTACTTAGCCCACCTTGACCATCTGAAATCAGCCATTAACATGTGCAAGTGAGGGCCACCAAAGAGCAAAAAACGTTTTTCTTCAAAATAATAATTAAAACTTCTAAAAATTAATTATTTCAGAACTTCGGAACTTCAATAATTCATAATAAATAGCCCTTTATCAGAAAATTCGAACCACATGTCCTTTCCATAGGAAATTTCATTCTCTACAACTTTGCAGAAGAAAGGTTTTCTAAATTTCTAACAAAAATTGACCGAAATCCACAAACGGGTGATTTTATAGGTTATAATCAAATTTCAGTCAAAATTTGTGTCCACCAACATGTTTAACATGTGTTAAACATTTTTTGTAACACACAAAACATGTGTTTATCATTTAATGCCACAAAAATACTCTTCCTCCTCATGTACTCATATATCCCACATTCATTGTAAAAATATCACCATTATTATATTATTAAAATAATATATTTAAATGAATTATTTTATCAGAAAAAGTTCAAATATTAATTTTCAACAATTGTCACATTAAAAATTTTCTCCATCTATATCCACATAAAATTAATATTTTTCTCATCGTATAAATCAATAATTAATTATTCACAAATAATATTACAGAATCACAATCATCGACAACCTGCATAGCCCTAGGAAAGGGGGCTTTCAATAAGGATTTCTCCTTCTTTGGCGCAAGCAATTAGATGACCAAACCTCTCCTTAGACAGAACTTTCTAGACATTGTCAATAATGTTATCTAATAATATTATTCAGATAATATGAATTATTGCTCCGATAATGGAAAATACTATGTAGTGACAATTATTGAAACAACAATTATACAAAATATCAACGCAGCAATTATTGAATCAATAAAATAAAATCTTTGAATAAAGAATTCTCGTAATAATTATTGAGTAGTGCCTTCCTACGTAAGAATCAATAATTGGTGCAATACCATTGCTATTGTGTTTTAACCACCGGGTATTCCAATAGTATTAACGGTAACAACTACGCCGTTATTTATAAACAACTTATTCTTGTCATTTTCTTCCTCCAATCGCTTTCCAGTTATGGGGCCCCACACAATTTCGCAACAGTGCATTTAATATTCCCCGACAGTAAGAATATTCCACGACCAAACGAATATTCCCCGACAACAATGAATATTTTATAACCACTTGCTTATTTAAGATATTTGCGTATTTTACCCATAACTAACCACATTAATCAAATCAACCCTTACTATTTCAACATAATAAATAGAGGAAATTAAATTTCATTAATAATAATTTGGGGTCTTACAGACTAATGTTTTAAAATGATAGGAATCGAGATTATTCCTATTGTTCAAGCTACTTCATAACCTTTGTTCGGTTATCGAAGTTTTAAAGGAATGTTAAACTCTTGAAGTTGTATGTTCACCTGCTATGACTTGCTGAGAAATTGAATGCTCACACTTACTTTAAATGAAAAACATTCTCAGCGAACGATGTTAGAAGAACTTAAGGATCCCGTATAGGTCAAGCTGACGGTATCCCGATGAAGTGCCATTTAGAATGTGAATGAGCGAGAAGATCAAGTGAAGACTTGTAGTGTAGAAAGATGAGAATTAAACTATAGAATAGTTTAATGAGCTGTTATGTATCCTTGGTGGCGGATAAAAGTTACTCTTGTAAGATGAAAGAAATAATGTAATTATCATTATTTGTAATGAGAAAGATTATAAGGTTTTAGAACCTGGGAATTTAGAATGTATGTTATTATATTTCAGTATATAATGACGTATGTATGGATGAATGATGTACTAGTGACGCACGGAATCCGGGTGTGGAGTTAGACTGGATTTCGGGGCGTTACAAGTTGGTATCAAAGTTGATAGGTTATAAACCTTAGGTATGAGTACCTAAGACTAAATTCGTAAATAGAAGGATAAGAAGATCACCACGTGATCATAGTAAATTGTGGTAACAGATGAGCTGTTAAACGATGAATGATTTATAGCTAATGCTATGAATGAATGGTACTACGAAGTAGTACGGGAAGAAGAACTCAAATTGAGTTGTAAAGGATATTATACGAATTAAAGAAAATTCATATTAAGTAAACAAAAAGTTAGAAGTTGTAAGATTTCAATTGAGGACTCATGTGATGGCTGAGTTGTATGAATCTTTGTATGGGCAGAGGTTTGTGCTTGGTGTAACAATCACTCAGTTTATTAAAGTGATAATCATTGAAATTGGTCGTGCTATCAAGATGTATATGACGAGAAGGTGAATCTTTTCTCATGTATATACTTGATAGGTAGAAAATGATAAGATAGGTGCGGGTTCTTGAAACTCATACTTATGAAAAGTTTGTGACTCATAGTTATATGATATGTTTCTGAGCCCTAAGCATATGGATAGTCCTTGATTTTTTCTTAGATTACATATTGCGAAGATAAGTTCTTAAACACATATGGTTGTGGAAAGTTCCTAAACACATAAAGTGTGGTAAGTGGATGAACTATAATAAGGTATAGGAATGTGTAGACTGAAAATGAGTTATTTTCAGTAGACTTAGCATTGAAGGTGCTAGAGAAGATTAAGTATTGTCACAAGTACGACAATGAAGGAAGATGGAGAATAGGATATTCCAAGTCATCTAGCTATGCTAGATTTCAAAGTTTCTTGAATTCGTGCTGAAGTGCGCGTTTTGGAAAATGAAAGAATTGGTTCAATTTTTGGAACCAATGGATTTTAAAAGAACTATTCTTGATATGTCTATGCTAGTTGATTCGGCTAGACAGAAATTGATTTAAAATATCAAAATGAATTTTATATCATCAGTGCATTTGATGCAAAGATGGTAAAAGGATGGAGTTATTAATGCAACTGAACCTAGTGTTGGAAGTGATCTTAGGATCAACAACCCGCTATAATATGATGTATAATGATGAAGTCATAAACTGACGAAGTCCTCAACGTACTGTGAAAAGTGCGGTATCATGACGTCATGAAACGTTTTGATGTATTGCAAAAGAATTTAAAGAATTGGTCGATGTCAAGCGAGTTGGCTAGACGAATGTTTCAAGTTGATGTCCAATTTATTGGTATGCTCTAAGCTACTTGATTTAGCTTAGACGAATGGTATGTCATGATTAAAAGAAAATTGAGCTTTCTTTGAAGAGTTATGCCAAATGAAATTATTTTGGTGCGGAATCTAATGAGTAAGTCTGAGGTGAACATACCCTGAAATGGGGTTATACGATAGGCTGATCACCTATGTATGGAAGAGGTAGTTTACCTTCTTTGTGATTGTAAACTTACCGTGTAAGAAAGGTTTACGGCGAAAGGCTGTTTAACCTAGTAAGAGTTCATGGTCAAATCGACCCCTCAGCAAAAGAATGAAATGTTTTAAAGGAATCTTTATATTCCTCATTATTCCTTTCACTTCATGATTCTTGATAAGTTATGAAGGGTAGGGAATGTAAGAAAGATAAGAACTTCTTTGAAGAGAAGTTGAAAAGAAGAGTAAGTTAAAATTTCAAGGGCGAAATTACATGAAGAAGGGGAAATGTGATGACCCGGGTATGGGTATGGTTTGAAGAAATTCCGAGGATGGAATTTTTATAAGGGGGAAAGGATGTGACAACCCAAAAATTCGGATTGTCCAGAAATTAAGATTTAAAGAATTAGTTATTAATAAAATAAATTTTTATTAATACTATTCTGTGCTATGTGTTTATTAATCGTTTTATAACCTAAAATGATTATTAATCGGGAGGATTCTGGCTACGAGCTAGATTGAACGAGTAAGAATTTTCAAGACGAAAATAAAATTTTTCCAGAGACAAAATATTTTCGGGGAAAAAGACGGAATAGACACTATTCACCTGACAAAACCTAATGGTTAGGGTTTGAATACACTAAGCCTTTCCAAGAGTTCGGTATGTCGAAATGACATTCCTTTAAAAGATTTGACGGTAATATATCGTGAAAGTTAAGTAAGCCGATATATTTTTTTCTTGAAAAACGTGCAGAAAGAGGACGAAATAAAAATGACGAAAAGTACTGTTATGTACTTTTCATTCATTTAGATACGTTAGGGGAAAACGTGAAGAAAAACGCCTAACGTGAATTTTTTTTTTTCCAGTTTTTTAGAGATCCGAAGATTACATCAAAGTTAATCGGTTGAGGAAAAATGGAATATTCAAAAATATTTGGATTCCGAGAATAGCAGTTTTTGAACTATCGGACGAGATCCGAAAAACAAAAGCACGAAGCTTCCAAGCAAAGTTAAGTGAGGAGGTGGGGCGGCTACTTATCCACGAAGTAAACTTGGTGGCTAAGCCATGAATAGTAAGGAGGTTAAGGGTGTAAAATGTCTAAAATGCCCCTAACCTTGGTTTTCTATAAAAGGAAGCTTAAGCTCATTTGGTTGATTGAAAGTTTCAACCAACACTTGAGAGAGAAAGAGAGAGACTCGGATGGGGGAAGAGAAGGAGAAGAATGAGGAAAAGCTAGCTTGAACGCACGCTTTGTCCGACGGAAGAAGATTAAAGAAGAACGGTACTCCGAATCCTAGTTCTTCTAATTTTTTTCCTTTAAGTTTAAAATGTTCAAAAACATAACTTAATGAAATAAGAAGTAGATTAAGTTAGAAATGATTTCGTTTGGTTGAAATCGTAAGAAAATGAAGAAATAAGATTTAAAAATTTAGTTTATAAATTTCTTAAGGAAGTATAAGATTCGTAAGGATTTTGAGCGATCCGAATGAATCTTATGAATGAGTAGGTCAAATAAGTAAGAAATGATGTTCTATAACATCAAATTCCAAGAAAAAGTAAAATCGTAATCCAAAATATCGATTAAAATGAAGAACGAACGAAGAACACGCGAAAAACGTTGTTGATGGACAAATTTAAAACCATCGTAGTATAATTGTTGTTGATGGAAAAGTTTAAAACCATCATGTATAAGATAGTTGCTTATTGCTTGGTTAGGAACGTTAGAAACGTTCATGAAGAACTGATTAAAATGAAGCTATAACGAAGTTATGGCGAAATTTTTGTAAAAGACGAATGAGAATATGAATGTTAGTAAATGAACCAGAATGTGTAGGGTTTCATAAGAATGTAAGAGAACGTATAAAACATGAGTCATGGAGTCAAGAATGAACGAATTCTGAGTTTGAATGACCGAGTTACGGAGGAACGAACGAAGAACGTTAAGAACGTTAAAATAAACAAAGAGCGAAGATTAAGCCAATTGAATGGCATGTTAATGGATTCAAAATGAAGTTCTATTCAAGGGTAATCAAAGTACGTAAGATAGGGAAGAAAATGGCTTTGGAACGACCTCATTCCGAGTTATAACGAAGAAGTTATGAGATTTCGAAGTACGCAACTCTTAACGATCAAAGACTTAGAAATTTTTTTGGGAAGAAGGTCTTGGCCATGGCTGCAGAATCATGCCTAGAATCTTTGGTATTTGTGGCGCTTAGGCCGAGGGTCACGTCATCGCTAACTCATTGCCACATCACGAGTCTTAGTCTTGAGAGTGAAGCCATGGCCACGGTCTGTAGCAATGCAAGAAATGAGTTTTTAACTGCTCAATTTCTGGGGTTGTGCAAGAAAGAAATAAGAACATAATGTTCAACTAATGTAACACTTAATCAAGTGTTTTAAACCTTTAATGAAGGTTGAATGAAAAGATTAAGCGAGATTAAAAAGAAGGTGAAGCGGGTTACGGAACCGATGTCCGGGGACCGTAGTCGCGATAATTGAACGTGAGGGATTATTATAATGGTGATTCCTTAGATGTTGCGTGATGAAGGTAATGTATAACATTTCGATGTTATGACATGGGGAGGAGAGATCAATGTAAAGCGTTTAGACACTGTGAACGCAACATTGTTGCGATGAACGACCAGTCTTAACATACGATGATCTATATGGCTTCGACATTAAGAAAGAATAATGAGCATGGAGTTCATGGGATGGATAACGATCAAAAGCGATTAAAACCTTGAGTAAAGGTTGAATGAAAGAGTAAGAGACGAGCAATGTGAACGTGAATTCGTAAACGATTCTCGTAAATCGTATTCGCGTTGGACGAACGTTCTAAGTATACCCTGGTTGTATGACTTAGACATTTGAAAGTAGAAAGTAAAATACGAATGGTATCAAGAAAGCCGTAGCAAACGGTAATAAGATTAATGAAAGCCGATTGTGAGTCGGATGAGAATGCTAGAATGAAATGTAAGCGTTGAACACTTTAACCGACGTGAAGGTTGAGTGTACGCAAATAGCAAACGGGTAAAACCTACACCTCGTGTATGGTTGGACCGTGGGATAAGAAGACCAATGATTAAAGTTGTGAGCCATGAAGAAGCTTATTTAAAGGCAAATACGTATAACGTAAAAGAAGCCGAGTTAATGTTTATAACTTGGATGACGTTCCGTATCGAATGAACTGGACGTTGTAAGATAAGAAAAAGGTAATGTAAAATGTTTAATGCTATAAATGCGTAGAATGAACATTGAATAATTGTTCTGAGTATACAAAAGACTGTATAACTTAGACGATGATGAATGAATCCTGAGGTATGACATTTAGTTGCCAGAAAGCCATAAGGAATATGAAATTGATTTAACGAACATTATATTTAATAGTTCGTATAAGTTAAGATAAGTTTAGGTTGTGGTACAATCTTAACCTTTGATGGTTGACATGTGGGAGCTGGGCTAAACAATTCCTTCAGAGAGCGAAGGTATATACGAAATTGGCAACCGATCTAACTCACTGTGATGGCAGTGTAGATGAGACGGGAACTTGTTTGTTAGTTGTTTGTGGGAAATCACTCAGAGTACCATATGGACTACTAGCAGAGAAGCGATGTGTGCTGAGTCCTAGAGAAGTTATAAGAAGAAGATAAGAATGTGAATCATCAAAGATGATTAACGTTTTGAGTAAGACATCTCCGTATGTCATGAAGCCGTAAACTAGTAATGAAGGTTATCGCGTAAACTTAAGTTGCAAGAACGCGAACCCTAAGAAGTAAAGTAAAGTAAACCAATGCATAAGTCAAGTATATGACTAATCGGTGTACGTGTTATTTCCTTATGTATTATAGGGAATGGAATGAGCAATTCAGCGTAAGCTATTGCTGTGCGTAAGGCAAGTTTCCTAACTTCATTCATATTTTAAATGAATGCTAGTTTCTAAAACTTCTCAAATGTTAAACTTGAGAAGTTCTGTCTATGTGCAAATGTATGATATTTGTGCAAGGTGGTAGAACGTATGAGGCCTTGTGCCACAATGTGAATACTTCGGTGTTTCTATGATATGAACTGTTCAATACGAGCATGTTCTGTTAATGCATGAACCGTTATTGTTAAGTCTGTGATATTGATTCTAGCCAGACAGAATGTGTATGAAAGAGAGTAGAGAATGAAAGCATTTCAAAGTGAATGTGACTAATGTTTTAAAATAATAGGAATCGAGATTATTCCTATTATTTAAGCTGCTTCATAATCTTTGTTCGGTTATCAAAGTTTCAAAGGAATGTTAAACTCTTGAAGTTGTATGTTCAACTGCTATGACTTGCTGAGCAATTGAATGCTCACACTTGCTTTAAATGAAAAACATTTTCAGCGAACGATGTTAGAAGAACTTAAGGATCCCGTATAGATCAAGCTGACGGTATCCCGATGAAGTGCCATTCAGAATGTGAATGAGCGAGAAGATCAAGTGAAGACTTGTAATGTAGAAAGATGAGAATTAAACTATAGAATAGTTTAATGAACTGTTATGTATCCGTGGTGGCGGATAAAAGTCACTCTTGTAAGATGAAAGAAATAATGTAATTATCATTATTTGTAATGAGAAAGATTATAAGGTTTTAGAACCTGGGAATTTAGAATGTATGTTACTATATTTCAGTATATAATGACGTATGTTTGGATGAATGATGTACTAGTGACTCACGGAATCTGGGTGTGAAGTTAGACCGGATTTCGGGGCGTTACATGTTGGTATCAAAGCTGATAGGTTATAAACCTTAGGTATGAGTACCTAAGACTATAATCGTAAAGAGAAGGATAAGAAGATCACCACGTGATCATAGTAAATCGTGGTAATGTATGAGTACATTAAGCGATGAATGATTTATAGCTAATTCTATGAATGAATGGTAATACTGAAGTAATGCGGAAGAAGAACTCAAATTGAGTTGTAAAGGATAGTATACGAATTAAAGAAAATTCGTATTAAGTAAACAGAAAGTTAGAAGTCGTAAGATTTCAATTAAGGACTCATGTGATGGCTGAGTTGTATGAATCTTTGTATGGGCAGAGGTTTGTGCTTGGTGTAACAATCACTCAGTTTATTACAGTGATAATCATTGAAATTGGTCGCGCTATCAAGATGTATATGACGAGAAGGTGAATCTTTTCTTATGTATATACTTGATAGGTAGAAAATGATAAGATAGGTGCGGGTTCTTGAAACTCATACTTATGAAAAGTTTGTGACTCATAGTTATATGATATGTTTCTGAGCCCTAAGCATATGGATAGTCCTTGATTTGTTCTTCGATTACATATTGCAAAGATAAATGGCACGTCGTCTCATGCATCATCTTGTTCCTCCGACAAATGGCACGTCGTCTCAGCGCTTCATACATACATACATACAACAATGTCCCACAAGAGCCAAGGAGTGACAATCCCGAGTGACTATTACGTGTGGCAATACTTTTGATAGACTTTAAAGCTTGAAGACCATGGGCATAAACCCCTCTTCTTGACTTCGTACAACCTCTACTCCATGTCATTACGTAACTCTAGACACAAGCGATCCGAAGAAGTACAGATATACTTCGTTTGGATGCTCGGATTGAAGTTCTGTAAGTTCGATTGGACATTATAGTGCACGAGTGCATGTACTACGAGACGATGGGACCCGCGAGGCTCGGGCCCACCACGACCAGCTGCAGGTTCAATCATGCGGTCATCATGAAGTCGACTTCTGACCATCCGCCTCTATAAATATAGAGGGGGGTCGACCATTTGAGAAGAGAGAGAGAACGAAAAAGACGAGGAAGCCCTATCCATTTTACTCTGCATACACATCTTTTGAGTGTTTCCTCTTCTTTAAACACTAGTTAGCTCACCTATAGCTACTTTTTATCTGGCGGGAGCTGAGTGTTTATCTATTTAAAGTCTAAGAAGTCTACTTTGGCAGCCACTGTAAGCCTTCTTATATTTCATAAAGCCTCTTTCTCCTATTATCACACACTGTTGTACACGTTGAGAGTCGAGTGAGTGTGTTTACCCGAACTTCAGTCCGTGGTTTTCATTTCTGTCTATATATATATACTAATATATGTATATATTTCGTATATATGGACTAACATTATCAAGTTATGCCTCGATTGAGCCTAGACTTCGGTCTGGAGCGTTTATTTGCTTTTATATATATATATATATACTTATATATATAAACTGTGGTCAGAATCTGTCTGATGAGCCTAGATTTTAAATCCGGAGCATTTAATTGCTTATATATATATATAATTGTTGTCAGACATATTTGATGAGCCTGGATTTTACATCTGGTGCATTCATTCGCTTTTATATATATATATTTGTACATATATATATATATATATATATATATTTACATTTCTGTCAGGCCTGGAGTTTCCTCCGTGGCTTTTTACAGCTTTATTTAAATTATGTCCTACCTAGAGCTCACTTCGTGGCAGTTGATAGCTTTTACAACTTTATTTACATTTTGTCCCGCCTGGAGTTCACTTCGTGGCGGTTGATAATGTTCATATATATATATATATATATATATATTTACAGCTTATTATATATATATATAACTGCTTACTGCTTTCCATACAAATTGCAGTATCTTGTGAGCCTAGGAATCATGTGATCACAGGTTCAGTTTACTGAATCTAGATTCGGTTCCCATGATGGACATTTTCTGGCTGTAAGCATCGTGTAAATTATTTTACAGTGTTTGAGTTTTCTTGGATGGCTGTCATGCCCATAAGGAGTTCGGCACTGCTGTACATTATTTTCTCAAAAATGCTTCGCATTTCGAAAATAAAAGCAAACAAGCCGAGCATTTTAATAATAAAATGGAAGTATGAAAAGGTCTCAATTCCTATTGAGCATAAGGTTTGAAAAACCTATTTTATAAAACTTCATTGCTAAATCTTAGTTAAAACTGAATTTTCATATAAAATTCAAACCTTGTGTATATAGGTGCGAACGAGGCCTCGCACTACTTTCAAATAAACTGCACATTGATCCACACACACACACACACACACATTCATATAACAATTTCTTTGAGAAGTAGCGGTCACCGTGGTAACACGGATGTCGGGGGGTGCCTAACACCTTCCCTCCGCATAATCAAGCCCCCGAACCCTTAATGAATCTTGGTTTCACAGACCCGTTTAGTAGTGTCAAATCACTGGGTCAATGTGCAAACCTTTTTCCGATTTGTTAGTGCAACCGATTAAATACACCAATGGCGACTCTTAAAGTCAATCGTCGACATTATACATGTTGGACCTTTTTCACTTATTTTTTAAACAAATCTCACATTAATATGAGAACACCAAAAGACAAGTAACGAAAAGGGACAATCAAAAATCCCGACGTCGACATATATATATATATATATATACACACACACACACACACACAAAGAATAACTTAAACACATAGCACATAATCCTATCAGTCAATTACACACATAAGACTCAACATCAAGTCAGACTATTTAAGTCCGAGTTGAAACCAAACACTAATTATCATCATCCCGGTCTAGTAGTTGAAAAATATCGAGTTTAAGTTCAATTAAACTCTTGCCTAACGCTTAAAAATATCTTAGATAATTTTATTATCAGTTAAATTATTTTTCATAGGCTTGTAAAAATTTTCAGATAATTATTACCATTTATCATGATTTTTGAATCATTAATACCGCATTTAAATGAATTAAATACCACAATATTCCTTTATCATTAATATTTATTTATTATTAAATATTAATGAAAATCATTACATAATATTATAATATATTTATAATATCACATAGTATTTTTAATACTTTAAAATCATATTTATATGATTTTAAAACAATTAAATTTATTATCCGATAATTTCCATTAATATTAAAATATTAATATTTCTATGACAAAATATCAAAAGTTATAATTTATAACTCAAAATATTTTATAACCACTTAAACCATTTTTATATGATTTTTAAAACATTAATTTTATTTTTCCATAATTTATTTAATATATTTATTAAATAAATTAATTACCATTAATAATAAATCATTAATGAAATTCATCACAAAATATTAAAAGTCATCAAAAATAACTTAAAATATTTTCTAACACCATAATATAATTTTTTATGATTTTTCATGAATTAAAACTATTTTTAAATAATTTATTTAATATTATAATTAAATAAATAAATACATTTTATATTCCAAAATATTAAATATTTTTGAAATATACTCAAAATAATTAAAACTATTTTCAAGCTTTAAAATAATTTTTCATAATTTATTATGTATTTTTCATAATTAAAAACTATTTTTTTCTATTTACTAACTAAAATAATTATTTTCAGAAATAAACTATCGTTAAAAGTGGCTTAGGCGACAAATCTGTCGCTAAAGGTGTTCTTGGTGTTCTTGAACAAGAACCTAGAAAACCATGTCAGTGTCCAAGTTGGTAGGTTTGACCAGTGATAGATTCTTGATGTTCCTGTTTCTTGGCAATCTAATGTATTGATGTTGTAGTATAAGTGTAATAATATCATAACCAATCGAGTTCATGGCTATTCAACAACCTACCAGATAGATCTAAGCCTCTAAAATACTTGTCAGAGGCTGTTCTTCATTTCTGGGTTTTTCAGAAATGAAGAATAGTCCAAGTCACTACCTTTCAATCCATATAACTCGTAGTATATATATTGTTTGTGTGATATAATGGTTCGATCTTGAAGACCTCATGATAGGGTACAACAACATGTCGTCAGATCTGTCTAACAAGAACACAAAAGGAAGATTTGATCCAGTCAAACTAGGCCACAGTAACTGTTCTTGAACATTTCTGGAAAACCTAGAAATGTTCTTGAGCAGTTCGGTCAATGGTGGTTTGACCATGAATTTCTACGATCCTGTTACAGATCTGGGTGATCTAAAGGTTTTAGTATGTATACCTCATGCTAGACTACAAGGAGCAAACAACAACATAGCCATAAAATCAAATAACAGCAAGATCTAGAGCTTAGAAAAGCTTGTTAGAAACTTTCAAAAAAATCTGGGTTGCCCAGATTCCAGTTATTCATTATCGGTCAACGACCTTTGACTACTTATACCGTTCGATCTACACATGATATGGACTTTCTTTGAGTTATAGATTGAAGTCCTTGCAATATACTACAAGTAAAAACTCTTAAAACACATAAACAATTAACAAGAAAGGATCTAGAGGCCCTGACATTAGGCTGTCAGGCCTTAAATTTCCAGATTTCCAGATTTGAGAATTCTTTAAATTCGAGCATCAAAATGATATGGATCTGAGTTTTGGCAACCCAGATCATCAAGTGACACTCTCTAACACATATCTAGCCAACAAATTACAACATATTACATCAAATCATGAGAATTCTAGGTTTAGGGTTCATATACCTTCTAAGCTTAGATCTTTAAATCTGATCTTGGATTCTGTTCTTGGAAGGCTAGGGACTTGATATAGGCTTGTCTTCACTCCCTTTCCATTCTCTATTTCGAAAAGTTAGAGAGAGAGAGGTCTTGGAAAATATGAGAACTAAAGTGGCCCCTTTCTCTCTCTTTGATCTATAAAATAGATATGATACAATGTTTCTAGCAAGCTAATGGCTGATATAGGTAATATAGGCACAAGAGAAGTCAAAAGTTGGTGAACTACTACTCCTTTGGCAAGATCTACACTCAACGCATTAGAAAATGTGACAAAAGGGCATAATTGTCATTTCCATACAATTTTATTTCTAGAGTTGTCATTTGTTGCAAACCCTTAGGGTTTGACCCTTAGGATTAAAACCTAAGGTTTCCAAAAGTCATCTTCTAGGATTTCCAAATTCCGGTTTTCAAAATAGAAAATTAACATTACTTAATTATAATTAGAACTTTCTAATTATATTAAACTTTCCCAATCATAATTTAATTTTGCTAATTAGGACTAATATTTCCTAATTAATATTGCTAAATTAGCAATTAAATCCATAGTTGAGCATTAGGGTTTCTAATAGAATAATTAGGGTTTAAAAAAATCTAAAATTAGGGTTTGCTAATTAATTAAGCTTTACCCTAATTAATATTATAATTAATAGCATATGATCATTATAATTATCCTTTAAGTTCCCAGATTAGGGTTTTAAATTCCCAGAATCTGAAATTAGGGTTTCCTAATAATCAATTATGGTTTCAAGTAATTCATTAGGGTTTTCCTAATAAATTATAATTAATGATATTTAAACCTTATACCAACATTTACATTCCCAATCTAGGGTTTTAAGTTTTCGAATTAGGGTTTTGAATTCCCAAAATCGAAATTAGGGTTTAAGAACCAGTTTCTAGGGTTTCTTATCAAACGTTAGAGTTTTCTAACAGAACGTTGACGTTCTTAATATATACTTAGAGTTTGACACTGATAAAATTTATCTGGTCAACCTTTGACCATTAACCACATTCTGAACACATACATAACTATATACACAGAACACAGTCACATATACACTTAATCTTGAATAATTCACCTAAATTCTTCATAGAATTTTGAAATCCTCAAAATTTCTTCCCAAAAATATCAAATCCATACACTTATTTTCTGTCTAGGTCTATTATTTGACCTTCAATCAATCATTTAAAATTTGATTAAATTATCTAATTTCTCGGGTTGTCACATTCACCCCTTCTTCTAAGAATTTCGTCCCCGAAATTCACCTTACACCTTACACCATACTGCTTATACTATTCACACCTCATCACATGCTACCCAATACACTACTCACAAGAGTAAATGTTTTCAAATTATGCTGAGGGGTCATATAGACCATGAACACATAGTTTTAACGGTATTCATACCGCAAAACTATATACATTACTTGGTATGTTTACAATCACAAAGAAGGTAAACTACCGTTGCTAGTACTTTAGGTGATTAGCCTATCGTACTCTTACGTCATGCATAACATATTAATCATGTCTAGCGAATATTTACGCTACTCGATTGGATTATTTATCCAAACAATATTGTTCACCTCAGTCTTATCATAGGATTCCGCACCAAAACAATTTGGTTCGGGAAATTTCTTTCAATGAACACTTAAAGTTTTCATAACATTAGTCTAGCTGAATCGAATAGCGTAGACTCATATCAATAATTCAATTCAATCGAATTATTTATGTGTAGCCAAACCCCGTTGGCAAATTAAAATTTTGAAAACATTTTTGAGAATGACGTCATGATGCTGCATCGTATTAATTGATCCGTTTGAGGATGCCGTCATTATATGACTTTGTCATAACACATCATACATTAGTGGAACAATGATTTTAGATCAAATTCACACTATGTATTCCTGTATTTACAACTCCATCACCTTTTTATCATCTCTGCACCAGGTTACATGGTACATGAGTGATAAATAAAATATATTTTGATATTTCAAATCATTTGCGTCTAGCCGAAATAAGTAGCATAGACTTTACTTTAAACCGTTTAAAAATGGTTACGAGTCTACTTCTTTTTTTTTTAAAAGCACATAGTGCGTATTTACCTTGATGTCAAAAGTTCAAAGTCTATCATAGCTAGGAGTTTTGGAAAACTTATGTCTCCACTAATAATCATTTCCTTAAATAGTCTATCTATTCCTATTATCCTCAATACTCCATTCACAAACAACTATACCCAGTTCGTCAACCACACTTATGAGTTCATAAACTTGCCACAATTATATGACTTTAAGAACTTACCCTAGTTAGACCTTTGGCGTCCATTCGCTGAGGGGTTCATAAACATTTCATATAACTATGAGTCAAGAATGTCACATAGGTATGAGTTTTAAGAACTCGTACTTAACCCTATATTCTCTACCTATGACCTATCTATCTGTTATACACATGAGAAATGAATCACCCTCTTAATATGCATATAGCAAATAGCGCGACACAACATTTCAATGATTATCAATGTCAGAAACTAAGTTGTTTTTACACCAAGTATAATTCCCCGCTCATACAAGGAATCATACAACTCAGCTGTCGACATGAGTCCTCAATTGAAATCCCCACCTAATCTTAACACCCTTCTCAATACGAATTTCATTTAATCCGTATTCATAATCCTTTCCTGAATCTGTACCAATTCATAGTACAACTGTCACACAGCAATCTTGCTGTAAACTTTTTTTTTCAATCATTAGATTGATTCTTCTCCCTGCTATCACTTTATCAGATCACGGGGTGATCTCATCGTATATATTACGATTCAGTTCTATATCTTTATCGCTTTTGTTTTACGATCTCCTATCCCTGTACTTTCAGTCTTTTAGACTCGATCTATTCACCATTACTGTTTAACTTTATTATCAGAGTCAGGGAACTCTGTGTCTTAACAACTCGCCGAGATTCGTCTTTGAATCTTACCGATCAACTAACTCTATATGAGTTAGATATTATCCTAGTCACTGCGGTTATTGGTCTCAGGTATTCCTACCTAAGCTTCATAACCAACAGTTTTGATACCAACTGTGACAGCCCCAAATCTGGGGTCCCAAATCACCGCGGATTTGGTTCAATCATTCTATTACTATTTGCGGAAGATATAAACATAGATTGTTTATACAATACACTTTACACACATTACCCCAAGGTCAAAAACCTTCACTTAATACACAAATCATAAACTATCTAATATATATCATTATTATCCAACTATACTATTACAAACTAGCTGCACATTTTTTCCCAAGCTGAACTTGGCATTATCCTTTTCCTGTATCCAAACGTATTCGCCTTATCTGCAATGTTTATCATGATATAGCAAGGGTGAACATGAAAGTTGCCCAGCAAGTTTAAATATTATTTAAGGATATATCATAATTGAAAGAGTCTGAATAATAAGCTGGCTATAATTCCTCAATATAATTGAGAACTAGCACGAACAAACTTTTGACTGAACAAGTATTAAACATGAACAAATATATTTGGACCAACGGGTAATGAAGGTGATCAGCCTTTCATACTTGACTTATACAAGCAATATGTACAGAGTACAATTCCACATGGCAATCAGCAATGATTAACCATAAGCATATCAGAATGAACAACTCTTAGTAGAGTTAAGTAAAAACTTGCCTGAACCGGTAATTACCGCTACACATTCTATATTGCTTAATCCGAAAACCTAATATTAGTAATATAGAACTCCAATATTAGAATAATATCATCACAATATAATACTATTATATATATATATATATATATATATACACACACATAGTACATAATCCTATCAATCTATTACACACATAAGACTCAACATCAAGTCAGACTATTTAAGTCTGAGTTGAAACCGACACAATTCTATCATCCCAACGGTCTAGTCGGACAAATATCGAGTTTAAGTTCAATTAAACTCTCTTAAATGCTTAAAAATATCTAAAAAATTTTATTATCAGTCAAATTATTTTTCATAGACTTGTAAAAATTTTCGGATAATTATTACCATTTATCATGATTTTGAATCATTAATATAAATATTTAAATGAATTAAATACCATAATATTCCTTTATCATTAATATTTATTTATTATTAAATATTAATGAAAATCATTACATAATATTATAATATATTTATAATATCACAAAGTATTTTAATACTTTAAAATCATATTAATATGATTTTTAAATATACTAAATTTATTATCCGATAATTGCTATTAATCTTAAAATATTAATATGACAAAATATCAAAAGTTGTAATTTATAACTCAAAATATTTTATAACCCTTAAATCATTTTTATATGATTTTTAAAACATTAATTTTATTTTTCCATAATTTATTTAATATATTTATTAAATAAATTAATTACCATTAATAATAAATTATTAATGAAATTCTTCACAAAATATTAAAAGTCATCAAAAATAACTTAAAATATTTTCTAAAACCATAATATAATTTTTCATGATTTTCATGAATTAAAACTATTTTAAATAATTTATTTAATATTATAATTAAATAAATAAATACCTTTTATATTCCAAAAATATTAAATATTTTTGAAATATACTCAAAATAATTAAAAACTATTTTTCAAGCTTTAAAATAATTTTTCATAATTTATTATGTATTTGTCATATTTAAAAACCATTTATTTTCTATTTATTAACAAAAATAATTATTTTCAGAAATAAACTGTCGCTAAAAGTGGCTTAGACGACAAATCTGTCGCTAAAGGTGTTCTTGGTGTTCTTTAGCAAGAACCTAGAAAACCATGTCAGTGTCCGAGTTGGTAGGTTTGACCAGTGATAGATTCTTGATCTTCTTGTTTCTTGGCAATCTAATGTATTGATGTTGTAGTATAAGTGTAATACTATCATAACCAATCGAGTTCATGGCTATTCAACAACCTACCAGATAGATCTAAGCCTCCAAAAATCTTGTCAGAGGCTGTTCTTCATTTATGGGTTTTCTAGAAATGAAGAACAGTCCAAGTCACTACCTTTCAATCCATATAACTCGCAGTATATATATTGTTTGTGTGATATAATGGTTCGATCTTGAAGACCTCATGACAGGGTACAACAACATGTCATCAGATCTGTCTAATAACAACACGAAAGGAAGATTTGATCCAGTCAAACTAGGCCACAATAACTATTCTTGAACATTTCTGGAAAACCCAGAAATGTTCTTGAGCAGTTCGGTCAATGGTGGTTTGACCATGAATTTCTACGATCGTGTTACAGATCTGGGTGATCTAAAGGTTTTAGTATGCATACCTCATGCCAGACTACAAGGATCAAGCTATAACATAGCCATAAGATCAAATAACAGCAAGATCTAGAGCTTAGAAAAGCTTGTCAGAAACTTTCTGGAAAATCTAGGTTGCCCAGATTCCAGTTATTCATTATCGGTCAACGACCTTTGACTGCTTATACCGTTCGATCTACACATGATATGGACTTACATTAAGTTCTAGATTGAAGTCCTTACAATATACTACAAGTATAAACTCTTAAAACACATAAACAATTAACAAGAAAGGATCTAGAGGCCCTGACATTAGGCTGTCAGGCCTTAAATTTCCAGATTTCCAGATTTGAGAAATCTTTAAATTCGAGCATCAAAATGATATGGATCTGAGTTTTGGCAACCCAGATCATCAAATGACACTCTCTAACACATATCTAGCCAACAAATTACAACATATTACATCAAATCATGAGATATTTAGGTTTAGGGTTCATATACCTTCTAAGCTTAGATCTTTAAATCTGATCTTGGATTCTGTTCTTGGAAGGCTAGAGACTTGATATAGGCTTGTCTTCACTCCCTTTCCATTCTCCATTTCGAAAAGTTAGAGAGAGAGAGGTCTTGGAAAATATGAGAACTAAAGTGGCCCTGTAAGACTCCAACTTATTATAAATGAAATTAAATTTCCTCTATTTATTATTTTGAAATAGTAAGGGTTGATTTGTTTAATGTGGTTAGTTATGGGTAAAATGCGCAAATATTTTAAATAAGCAAGTGGTTGTAAAATATTCATTGTTGTCAGGGAATATTCGTTTGGTCGTGGAATATTCTTACTGTCGGAATATTCGTATGCGGCTGCCGCGACCTTTCGTGGGCCCCTATAATGGAAAGCGATTGGATGAAGAAAATACAAGTATAAGTTGTTTATAAATAATTATTAGTTGTTACTGATTATCTTGTTAAAATACCCTTATGTGGTTAAAACACAAGGTAGCATGCCAGTATTGCACCAATTATTGATTCTTACGTGAAGGCACTACTCAATAATTGTTACGATAAATTACTTTTCAATATTTTATTTTATTGATTCAATAATTGCTACGTTGATATTTTATATTATTGTTATTTCAATAATTGTCATTACATAGTATTTTCCATTATCGGATCAATAATTCATATTATTTGAGTAATATTATTAGATAACATTATTGGCAATGTCTAGAAAGTTCTGTCTAAGGAGAGGTTTGGTCACCTAATTGGGCGCCAGTAAGGAGAAATCCTTATTGGAAAGCCCCCTCTTTCCTGGGAATAGCCTGGTTGCCAGTATTGTGATTCTGCAATATTATTTGTGAATAATTAATTATTGATTTATATGATAAGAAAAATATTCATTTTATGTGGATATAGATGGAGAAAATTTTTAATGTGACAACTGTTGAAAATTGATATTTTATCTTTTTCGATAAAATAGTTCATTTAAATATATTATTATATTTTAATAATATAATAATGGTGATATTTTTACAATGAATGTGGGATATATGAATAAATGAGGAGGAAGAGTATTTTTGTTGCAATAAATATTTAAAACATGTTTTTCATGTTTGTGGACCCCATTTCTTAACTGAAATTTGATTATAGCTTGTAAAATCGTCCGTTTATGGATTTCGGTCAATTTCTGTTTGGAATTTTGAAAAACTTTCTTATGCAAAGTTGTAGATAATGGAATTTCCTATGGAAAAGACATAAGGTTCGAATTTTTCTGACAAAAGGGTTATTTATTATGAATTATTGAAGTTCTGAATTTTCGAAATAATTGATTTTTGGAAGTTTTAATTATTTTTTTTAAGAACAACGTTTTTGTTATTGTTGGTGGGCCCCACTAGCATTGAAAACATGATGAATTCAGATTCAAGAGGTGGGCGTGAATATTTATTAAAAATATTAATATTTTATTAAATTTTCTGCTTTGGTGTTCTAAGCATTTCTCTATAAATAGGGTGCTTAGGTTAGAATTGAAAATCACACAAGAAACTGAAGTTTTCTCTCTCTTGCTCTCTCTCTATATTATCGAGCGTATTCTTGTGAGTATTTTGATACTTTGAGTGTTGTTATACGGTGCAAGTTCCTTCAAAGACTATATCCAAGATTCTAAATGTAAGTACTTAGTCTTATCTTTGGAATGATATTATTTCTTCTAATATCATTATGCTGGAATGTTGGTAAGATTTTTCTTGTGAAATTCTTATCTTTTAGTGTCGGGGTTACTATTCACGTATACGACACTATTCACAAATACGGTACTATTCACAGAAAAATTAAATTTTCATTTTTTGTCCAAAATATCTATTATGGATACTAGCTTTGATTGTATCCATGTTTTGATCATTCTTGAATTTTACTTCACTATGATTATTTATGAAGTATTTTTGAACTCCTGATCGCTTTAAAGTACTTAATCCTTAATATTTGTTCTTTTGTTTCACTAGATTCGTGTTCTTTAAAATATTTTCATTATCCTCACCCCTAAATGATGGTATTCATCGAATATCTTTGGCACATGTAATGCAAAGATGGTTGATTTTCTTATGAATATCTTTGGCCCGTAGTGCAAAGATGTACAGGTGTTGAGATGAACATGACCGACTGATGAATATCTTTGGCCTGTAGTGCAAAGATGAATATTTGATTGAAGATGAATATTGATTGATGTTACAGGGATAAAATAATTATGGACTTTTAAATTCATATATTATAGTAGATTTTCATTTCCTACGTAACTCATCTATGGATTATTATTTCCGCAGCAAATATTGATCTGAAACTTGTTGTCTATTGTATTTTATCATATTTTTCCATGTTGAAGACTAACGATAATTTGTTCTATATTATCTTAGTCATAATATTCTTTACTGGGCTAGTTGAGCTCACCCTTTTCCTTTTTGTTCCATTTTTCTTCTCAGGAGGCGAGAATGTAGTGAGTACTAGTCGGGGTATGGAATGAAGGTTCTAGAAAGTTGTTTTAGTAGTCCTCACCATTTTTGTAAAATAATATACCAATAATTGTAATGAGGACTTATTTGGGTGTGAATATTGTCTAGATGACAATATTTGTATTTAAACTCACAGTTTTTATGTTGTATTAATAAAGTTGTAGTTGTTTTTGTACCATGTTATTGACGACTGAAAATGGTTAATATATACCTATTTTGGGGGCATCACAGTTGGTATCAGAGCTTAGGGATATGATCTCTGATGGAGATCGGGGAATAGAACTAGGAGGGGAGAGACGAGTAAAATCTTCGCTAGTGTGTCTTACCTAAGCTTATTTGTTGGTTGGTCAGTATATAGGGATATTATGTGATATGTTGATTTCTTTAATTAACCCTTGTTTTATGGAAGTATTTGAGAATTTTGACTGAGAATGTTAAAAGTGGAGTAAATGAGACCGTGGAGACACCTTTACCCACCAACGAGGAGAACGTCTGACATCTTTGGCAATGTTCCTCCCCGTGAACAACACCACCGTGCGGATGATGAACGATTTGAATGTTTAGAAGATTTTTGCGGTTCATGCAAAATCGAATTTAGGAGACTTCGTACAAAATACATGTGGAAATGATAACAACGCATTGGTTTGTCACAACAAAGCGCTTCAAAGAGTTGGGACCACCAGTGCAGGGAAGCCGGATCCCATTAAAGCGTAAACGTGGGTCAAACAAATTACCAAGATATTCGATGTCTTGGGATGCACGAAGGAATAGAAGGTTCCATTTGCCACCTTTATGTTCCGTAATGAGGCGCGATTCTTGGTGGGAATCAGGTTGCGTACCCATCCAAATTGTACTTTCAAAGCATGTCTTGGGAGATGTTTTAGAAACTGTTCAATGACAAGTACTTTCCTGAAAGTATTCGTCATTATGAAGGAAGTGGAGTTTATTAGATTGGAACAAAACAACATGACACTGTCCTAGTATGAGGTGAAGTTTGCAGAGTTATCCAGGTTTGCACCTCATTTGGTGGAGAATGAGGAACGTATGACGCAGATGTTTCTGAGAGGTTTGAAACCCGACATACGTCAATATCTCATTTCTCATAAATTTTCTCTCTATTCAGATGTTGTCAACATGGCTCAATTATTAGAGCGAGATAACGAGTACGTTCAACCGAGGGACCACAACCAGGATCATACCGGAGATAGCAGTCATCAAAACAACGATAACCAGCGGAGAAAGAAAAATACGGAACAAAAATGGTAACCACTCTGGTGGTAATCATGGCCATGAAAATAGAAGAAGCGAGTCGGGGGGAGATTTTAAAAAGAGGAGATTTAACAATGACAATGCGAAGACGTCAAAGACCAAAGAAGAATCGGTTCTAAGGAGGAGAACGACCACCGGTCAGATGCTATAAATGCGGAAAGAGGGACATATCAGCCCAAACTGCCCACAATAGTTCAAGGTATGTTATAATTATAGAAAGGAAGGACATATCGCTCGAGATTGTACGGTAGCAAAACCATGTCCAGTGGGAATGGTGACTCGAAAGACTGTCCCAGAAAAGTCAAAGTCAACGGTTCCTGGAAGAGCGTTTGTCGTAATTGGTCAAAATGCGAGGAACCCAAACGAGGTTATTACGGGTAAGCTAATCATAAATTCTTGCGAAGTTTATACCTTACTAGATAAAGGTGCTACCCATTCATTTATCTCTCCTGCTTGTGCTCAACGTTTAAACTTAACTCCGGAGAAATTAGACTTTGATTTATCTGTGGAGACTCCGTTAGGAGAAACTTTCATCACATCCACTGTTTATAAATATTGTTTGATCCAAGTTGGCACCATCACATTACCTGTTGATCTTATCTCTTTAAAGATACTTGTTTTTGATGTGATTTTAGGGATTGATTGGTTAACTACTCATCATGCCAAAATTGATTGTTTTCGTAAGGTTGTTAGTTTTCATATTGCTAACCAACCTGTTGTACGAATTCAAACAACTAAACCATTATAATCAATCACTGTCATATCAAGTCATAAAGCTATTCGTTTATTGAAAAACGGATGTCAAGCTTTCTTAGCCCATGTTATGGATTTGAATAAAGACACGTCAGATTTGAATAATATTCCTGTTGTTAGTAAATTTCCTGACGTATTTCCTGAAGAACTTCCCGGTTTACCCCCAGAGTGTGAAGTTAAATTCTTTATTGATCTTGAACCTGGTACAAAGCCCATTTCTAAAACACCATATCGAATGGCTCCTATTGAACTTTAGGAGTTAAAAGTCCAACTACAGGAATTGTTGGACATTGGTTTCATTCGTCCTAGTACATCTCCTTGGGGTGCTCCTGTTTTATTTGTAAAGAAGAAAGACGGGAGTATGCGACTTTGTATTAACTATCGGGAATTGAACCATGTCACAATCAAGAATAGGTATCCGCCACCTCGTATTGATGACTGTTTGACCCGATTCTGCAAGGAGCACAATTTTTTCAAAGATCGATCTTCGCTCGGATATCATCACCAAGATTAGAACCGAGGATATTCCAAAGACTACCTTCGTAACTCCTGCGGGCATTATGAATTCTTAGTCATGTCTTTTGGATTGACTAATGCTCCTGCGGCTTTTATGGATATGATGAACTGGATATTCAAGGAATATTTGGATCAGTTCGTTGTTGTCTTTATTGATGACATCCTCATATATTCCAAAAGCCGTGAAGATCATGAGCACCATTTGAAGCAGGTACTCCAAAGGATTCGTGAAAGCAAGTTATATGCAAAGTTAAAGAAATGCGAGTTCTGGCTTGAGGAAGTAGCATTCCTTCGGCACGTGGTGTCAAAACATGGAGTATCTGTTGACCCGGCGAAGATTGAAGCAATACAAAGTTGGGAGCAACCGAAGACGGTGACCGAAGTACGTAGTTTTCTGGGCTTAGCTGGTTATTATCTGAGATTCGTGGAAGGATTTTATCGAATCACTACTCCATTAAATCAACTGACTCGAAAAGATACAAAATTCATATGGAGCGAGGAATGCGAGAAGAGTTTTCAAGAGCTTAAGAGGAGACTTATTTCGGCACCTGTTCTGACAATACCATCTGGTTCAGATGGATTTGTTATCTACAATGATGCTTCGGGCAAAGGATTAGGATGTGTTCTCATGCAACATGGGAAATTCATTGCCTATGCCTCGCGATAACTTAAAGAGTATGAGAGGAATTATCCTACTTATGATCTAGAGTTGGCAGCAGTCATTTTTGCGCTAAAGATCTGGAGGCATAATCTATATGAAGAGAAAGTGGAGTTATATTCAAACCATAAAAGCCTCAAATATTTCTTCACCCAAAAGGAACTCAACATGCGGCAACGACGTTGGCTCGAGCTATTAAAAGATTATGACCACACCATTCAATACCATCCTAGAAAAGCAAACGTGGTAGCTAACGCGTTGAGTAGAAAATCATATGCAGGAACGAGTGCTATGATGTCAAGTATACGCATAGAACCAACTTTAATCGACGAAGTTAAAGTTGCTCAAGCCACCGATCCGGAGATGATGCGTATGAAGAAGAAGGTACAAGAATGTGCTATTCTGGAAGCGAGAATTGATGAACAAGGAATACTTTGAGTCCACTCTAGACTTTGTGTTCCTAACTACTCTGATTTGAAATACAAGATCATGACGGAGGCACATAATACACCATTTTCAATCCATCTTGGAAGTTCCAAAATGTATCGTGAAAGTGCCCAACCTGATCCAACTTCTGTCTCTCACGAAGAGTTCAAAAAATTAAGCTATTAAATGACAGAGTTGGCTGTTATGCTCAAAGAACTACACCAGTCTATTCAGGGCCCACAAATACCCATCCACACAGAATCCTCTGCACATGGAGGGATCCAGCTTCAAACAATGCCTACTCAACTAGAGTCATCCACACCAGGGGCAATCAAGGTATTAGTAAAAAGATGGAAACCCAGATACCTAAACCTTATTCCAATAAATAAATCACAAATCTTAGGGATGATCGAGAAACTGGGGATATAAGAAATAAAGTCCAACAAATGGAGGAGACCATCTGGTCAATCAAAGGGACTGGAAATTATGGTAGTGTCACCTATTCAGATCTTTGCATATTCCCACGGGCTCGCTATCCTGCCAAATTTAAAGTCCCAGAGTTTAAAAAGTACAATGGGGAAGGCGATCCCTATACACACCTGAAAGTGTACATTGGCGAACTGGGATCTTATGCTGAAGATGAAAGCCTCAGAATGCAGCTTTTCCAAAAGAGTCTCATTGGAGAGGCTAAAGTCTGGTATGCCCGACTTGACAATTCCAAAATTCACAACTGGGAAGAATTGACCCACACCTTTCTAAATCAGTACAGTTTTCAGTCACAAATGGCACCTGATTGATATCAAGTGACTAAAGTCAAAAAGCAAAATACTGAATCTTTTCGAGAATATGCCCAAAGGTGGAGACATCTAGCGGTATGAAGTTATTCCATCAATGATGTGTTTTGAGATGGTAATGACGTTTATTGATATCCAAGAGGCTCCGTACTACGAGAGGATCCTAGTAGGCATAGGAAAGTCGTTCTCCAAAATGATCAAACACGACGTAATGGCAGAGATGAGCCTCAAGGCAAGCAAGATTAAAGACTTCGCTGCCTTGGAAGAAGTGGCCAAGAATATACAAACTGGAAAGTATGCGAGTGATCCCAAGGGTGTAACCGATAAAGGTAATGAAGATGTATCCCTTTTTGTATAGGGGCAAGTTAGGAGACCAACCTATAGTCCCCCTATTTGGAAAATGCAAGACAATCTACTATCTCCACAACATGCTGCGTTCAACCAATACCCAGATAGGAAAAGAAAATTTGAAAGAACGGAAAATCAGGTGTTCACTCCACTAGGCGATTCCCTTGAAAATGTGTTGGAAATATTAGTGGATCACAAGAAAATTACTGAACTGGCACCACCTCTGGAACCAGGGAGCAAAAGATACAATCCAAGCCAGAAATGTGCTTACCACTCAGGGTCTCCAGGACAATATACAGAAGATTATTGGTCCTTAAAGCATAAAATTCAAAATCTGATTGAAAGTGGCAGTATCATGGTTTAGCAACCTGACCAACAGAATGTCAACGCCAACCTTCCGTTGCAGCATGATACGAGGGAAGTAAACATGATCGGGTCAGAAAGAGCTAAAAGGTATCCAATTCGTAAGATAGAAGAATACCCCCAAAGGCACATATCAAATGTCCTGAAGTAGGAAAACTCGGAGGAGGGTATGATAGTAATGCAAAAGTTTGAGACAATCCAGAATCAAGTCAACCTGCAAGCTAAGCTGATAGTGCGCCAACATCAGGATACGAGGCAGCTTTTCACTCAACTATCAGAAGGCCAAGAAAAGGGGGATGATAAAATTGCTAGAAGATCTCGCCAACGAAAAAATCACTCGGTGGAATGCGAATTCTCAAAGAAGAGAGATCAAATAACCTCCACAAGAGTTCGAAAATTCACCCCTCTAAGCAAATCCAATGAAGAAATGTTATACTTTCTGATAAGTGAAGGAAGGATTACTAAGCTGCTGCCTCCTATAAATCCCAAGATAAAGAGTTATGATTCCACCAAGATATGTCTCTAGCATTCTAACTCACTGGAACATACGACTAAGGAATGCTGGTCTTTGCGACATAAAATCCAGGATCTAATTGAAAATGGAGAGCTGGAGATAGAATTTCCCATGACCAAAAAAGGCAAAAAGGAAATAAAAAGCTTAAGATGTCCACTTGAGACATGCAGCTTAAATGAGGTGAAGACTATGAGCGATGATCCTGGCAGAACCCATGATGGAATGATCCTAATACAGGAAATGACAGAGGACACAAGGGAATCCCCAAAGGAGATTCCTCCGCCAACATCCAACATCCTGTGGTCCAAAGATGGCAACCACATTTCATATCTTATAACATTGGATGATGCAGAGAAAATACTAATCCTTTCCAAGGAAGAAAAAGAAAAAAAGGAAAGTTCCTTGCAAAAAATGTGCCAACAGTTCGAGGGAGATTTCATGGTTGAATCCTCTCAAGCCCAGGAAAAGCGTGAGGGAACAGATGAAGGAGAAGGTGGTGAGGTTGTCGAGGAATCCAACCCATCAAAAAATCAAGAGTTCATTACTTTTTGCGATGGGTCCAGCTCAAACATCCCTGAGGAATGTACTAAACCAGAAAGCGATCAAATTATTGCCATAAGTGAAGATATTCAAAACAAAGAAGTAACCTCTGTCACGAGCCTTGAAGGCAACACAACCACTGACAACTAGACTATCAGGCCTCAACTAGCCAAAAAGATGTAGATCCAGGAGATAAAGTTGCGAGTTCCAGAAGATGTTGGGACGTTCTCAATTTCTTCGTAGTATGCCTTTTATTTTCCATGCGTGTAAATATTAAAAAAAAAAGAAAAAAGAAAAAAGAAAGAAAAAAGAAAAGAAAAAAAAAGAAGAAAAGAAAAAAAAAGAGAAAAAAAAGAGAGAAAAAAAAAGAAAAAAAAAAGAAAAGGAGAAAAAAATCAAAAAAATCAAAAAATCAAAAATCAAGTTATTCAGGTTTCAGCTTATCAAGCCTGAACTATGAAAGACCTGATCTCCCACACTCACGGGAGTATGTAGGCAGCCATTTATGGTGCAGTCAAACCAAACAAAAACCAAAAAAACCCAAACAAACACTTCTCAAACCATTTATCTCGTCAAGTAAGAACTACGCAGACCTGATCTCCCACACTAACGGGAGTATGTAGGAAACCATCAGTGGTGCGGTCTGACCCTTAATAAAAACGTCCAAATCCAAATGTCAATCCCAAGAACGACCCTCCAAGTTAGCGACCTATGTGGAGAAGACCCAACAACACTTCAATGTCATTCCATCAAATCTGGCACAAATCCCATAAAGGAAGAAACATCGATATGCCAAGACAACCAGCAGTGAGGACCTTCAAAGATTTGAAACCCTTTAATCATGAGTCTTCATCAAATCAGAAGAAAATCAGGACCGATTGCAATAACAAGTCAGAAATAATGATTGAATGCATCAAAACCCAAGTCCTATACTTGTTCACCATCTGGTACAGAGGAAAATGTCTCTTGCGATCTCAAAATCTTATCAGCCCATCTGTCAAAGCGACTATCCCAGACAACAAGCAAGGCTGGGACAATTTCAAAATCGACGACAACCCGATATTGCGACAACTACAACAAGACTTGGCCAATCTCAGAAACAGCGACAACTCAACACCGGGGAATTTATCAAACATCCTAAAGAGGAAAATGTCCCAGTCAACACCATCAGCATGGTCCATCATCATCAAAGCTTCCCTCACATCAGCTCACTAGCGATTTGGATATTACTCACTTGCGACTTCATCAACAAAGAGAGTTTTTTGTATGAATCCCCAACATCAGTATGCGAAAGGACTGGGGCATTTTTCGATTCCAGGAGAGCGAAGGATTTTAAGGCGGGATTAGGCCTCTCATCAAAAGAAGGAAAACTCCTGAAAGAAATCACTGCGACATTAGCATGCCCCTACAAACGAAGGGGAAAATTCTCAACAAAGTTCTTAACTTAAGAGCAGAAGTCCAATAACAAAGGGTCTGGCGAATGAAATCTACACCATCAAACATGTTAATTTGCGCTAAATTCTCATAAGTTCAGGTCTCTACACTAAAGTTCAAAGTTTGGCACCGAAAGTACAAACTACACCCCCAGGGATATCAGTGGCATTCAGATCATCAGTTCAGCTGGGTTGCGAATCAAATTTTCAAGGAAATGGGGCACAAGCACTCAATAGTGAAAGCAAACTATAAATCACCTCAAAAAGGGTGAGGCGCTACATCAATCTACATCTCTATCCAGCGTAACATCAGGAAGAGTCTAGTGAAGCAAACCTTTGAATATTACTTTAGCGAAGGTATCGGGAGATCCGGTATTCAAAACCATTGGTATCAATTCAGTACAACATCAAGACAGTCCATCAATGAAAGCTTTGTATACTACCATTCGAGTGGGAACCAAAATAGTTGGGCGATGTCAACTACCAGCAGGGTAGGATCTGTTATCAAACTACCATCAGGGTAGGCACCATTGTAAACTACCAGCGTATGCATCAATGACATCTCAATTTTTCTTCGTCAAACAGGCATTAGCGACACCGACAAAAAGCCAAGCCGTTGCAGTCAACACCAGCATAGGCATCAGCAATCCCTGGTAAAGGTAAAGCGATTTGCGAAAACATTTTAAACATGTATCATAACATTCATTACATTGTGATTTGCAATTTGCGATTTGCGATTTGTGATATGCGAAATGCGATGTGTGAGTTGTGAAGTGTGATTGGCTAAAAGCGAAGTGCGAAATGCGATATGCGATTTGCGAACTGCGATTTACAAAAACATTTTAAACATTCATCATCACATTCACTATATTGTGATCTGCATCATTAAAAATACATTGTCATGTTTTAAGTGTCTACTAATCTTTATCATGTCCATTCCATTGCATTGCATGAACATGATAAAGAGGGGCATCTATAGACACTCAAAAATTTTTATTTCCTGTTACTAACTATGCAGGAGGGCAAACACGTCTTTTTCACACTCCAGAGGTAATCCTGGAGGACCACAACATCAATTCCAACCTCAGAGATAACCCTAAGTACATTTAGAGTCAATAGCATGACCATCTCAGAGATAACCCTGGGAAAAACCCGCTACAACTGTGCAAAAGCTGGAGATAACCTCGGGAGGGGCAAAGTGGTCATTTTGCCAATTCAAATTCACTTCAAATCAAATAAACTCATGTCAACTCAAATTGATTCAAAAGTAGTCCCACAAGACTCATATCTTAACTTCGGAGTGAAAACTACGCAAAATGGCTCACTGGATTGCCTAACAAAAACCCAGGAATGCTATTTCGGTCATGAACCCATCTTCACTATTTCAAAAAGGGCCAAATCATATGTCATTTTTTAGCTCTCGAAAAGGGCTTTCTGGAATGGTATGGCACGCTTCCATCGGACTCCCGGATTGAAAATTATGAACGACCGTGCGAACACCGCGTTGTCCGAGTGTACGTATTGCGACACGGCGAGACCCACACTGCCCTGGGAGGCTTGGGCAGCCCGAGCAGCCGGAGGTGTACCTACGTCAATCAATTCTATAAATATGGGGCTTGGGCTAGCCATTTTGGAGGGACAAATAGTGAGGAAACCCTGTCCAATTGGCTTTGTACACCCCATAAACTGAGTGTTGTCTTATTTCAAACACTTTTGAGCTTGTATTTTGTCATATTTTTTCCAACGGGAGCTGAGTATTCATCTATCTAGAGTCATAGAAGCCTGCTTTGGCAACCCACTTTAAGACTTCTTACACTCTATAAAGCATTTCCCTTCCTCTTTGCAGACACCGTTCTTCACATTGAGAGTCGTGTTGTGTGTGTATTCCCGGATTTCGGTCCGTGGTTTTCATTTTTGTCTGTATATATATACTTTTATAAGTATATATTCATATATATGGACTAACATTATCGAGTTATGCCTCGATTGAGCCTAGACTTCGGTTTGGAGCGTTTATTTGCTTATATATATATATATATATATATATATATATATATATATATATATATTTGCTGTCGACATATCTGATGAGCCTAGACGTACGTCTGGATCGTTTACTTGGTTATATATATATATACTTATATATATAATTGTTGTTGGACATATTCGATGAGCCTGAATTTACATCTGGTGCGTTTACTGTTTATATATATATATATATATATATTTACATTTCTGTCAGGCCTGGAGTTTACTTCGTGGCCTTTTACTGTTTTATTTACATTTCATCCCGTCTATAGTTTACTTCGTGGCAGTTGATCGCATTTACTGTTTTATTTACTTTTCTGGTCCCCCATGGAGTTGCTTCATGGTGGTTGATCATGTCCATATATATACATATTTACCGCTTTTATATATTTACATTTCTGATCCCCCATGGAGTTGCTTCGTGGTGGTTGATCATGTCTGTATATATATATTTACAGCTTTTATATATATAATTGCTTACTGCTTTCCATACAAACTGCGATATCATGTGAGCCTAGGAATCATGTGATCACAGATTCAGTCTACTAAATCTAGATTCGGTTCCCGTGATGGACATTTTTTAGCTGTAAGCAGCTTGTACATTATTTACAGTGTCTGAATTTCCTTGGATGGCTGCCATGCCCATGAAGAGTTCGGCATTGTTGTATATTATTTTCTCGAAGATGCTTCGCATCTCAAAAATAAAAGCAAACAAGCCGAACATTTAATAATAAAATGGAAGTATGAAAATGTCTCAATTCCTATTAAGCACGGGGTTTAAAAAACCTCTTTTACAAAATTTCACTGCTATATCTTTTTTAAAACTGAATTTTTCTATAAATTCAAACCCTTTGTATATAGGTGCGAACGAGGCCTTGCACTATTTTTAAATAATTGCACATTGATCCACACACACACACACATTCATACAACAGTTTCTTAAAAAGTAGCGGTCACCGTGGCAACACAGATGTTGGGGGGTGCCTAATACCTTCCTTCCGCATAATCAAGCCCCCGAACTCAAATGAATCTCGGTTTCACAGAGCCGTTTAGCAGTGTCACATCATTGGGTCAATGTGCAAACCTTTTCAGTTGCGTTGGTGCAACCAGTTAAATACACCAATTGACGACTCTTAAAGTCAAATCGTCGACATTATACATGTCGGACCTTTTTCACTTGTTTTTTCAAACAAATGTCACATTAACATGAGAACACCAAAGAATAAGTAACGAAAAGGGACATTTAAAAATCCCAATGTCGACACTTGCAGTTGATGTGATTTTAGGGATTGATTGGTTAACTACTCATCATGCCAGAATTGATTATTTTCGTAAGGTTGTTAGTTTTCATATTCCTAACGAACCTGTTATGAAAATTCAAGAAACCAAACCATTGAAGTCAAACACTTTCATATCAAGCCATAAAGTCATTCGTTTATTAAAAAATGGATGTCAAGCTTTCTAAGCCCATGTTATGGACTAGAATAAAAATACGTCAAATTTGAATGATATTTATGTTGTTAGTAAATTTCCTGATGTATTTCCTAAAAAATTTCCTGGCCTACCCCTAGATTGTGATATTGAATTTTGTATCGACATTGAACCCGATACAAAACCCATTTCTAAAATCTCATATCGAATGGCTCCTATTGAACTTCAGGAGATAAAAACCCAAGTACAAGAGTGAGTATTCGAGCCTCTATCTGGTGACTTCCTTTGCGGAATGCACTAAAGCTAGACTCTCCGTAGGGGACTCTATATTTGTGTGGTGGTAAAATGATAGGTGCCATTGTGACGTTATCCAAGATTGGGATATGAGTCACAGTTGAGAGCAACTAAAGTCGGTGACCAAAGTACGTAGCTTTCTGGGCTTAGCTAATTACTATCAGAGATTCGTGGAAAGATTTTCTCAAATCGCTACTCCGTTAACTTAGCTGACTCGGAAAGATACAAAATTTGAATGGAGCGGGGAATGTGAGAAGAGCTTCCAAGAGCTCAAGAGGCGACTCATTTCGGCACTTTTTCTGACCATACCATTATGATGTCACATTATGATGTCAAATATACGAGTAGAATCGACTTTAATTGATAAAGTTAAGGTTGCTCAAGCTATACACCGGAGCTGATGAATATAAAGAAGAAAGTGCAAGAAGGTGTTATTCTAGAAGTAAGAGTCAATGAAGAGAAGAAAGCTCAAACCTTCAATTTATTTGAAATTCTCGATCGAGTAGGAACTGTGGCCTATAGACTCGCCTCAACACTAAGTATGTCACGTGTTCATAACGTTTTTCACGTATCAATGTTATGTAAATATGTGGATCACCCAAACCACATTATTGCGTTAGAACCAGATGAGATAGTCGAAGATTTAACGTACGAGGAGGTATCTGTCAAGATCTTGGATAGGAAAGACCATGTCCTATGCACAAAGGTTATACCACAAGTTAAGGTTTTGTGGAGGAACCATGCTATTGAAGAAATAACATGGGAGTTAGAATCAGAAATGAAAGCGAGGTATCCTCGCCTTTTCGAAACACCAGGTTCGTACGTCAATTTCGAGGAAGAAATTTCATAAGGAGGGGAGGTTGTAAGACCCCAATTTTTTTTTTATATAAATAAAATCAAATTTCCTCTATTCATTATCTTGAAATAATAAGGAGTTAATTTGATATAATATTTTGGTTATGGGTGAAATGTGCAAATTTTACAAAATAAGCAAGTGGTTATAAAATATTCATTTTTGTCGGGGAATATTCGTTTGGTCATGGAATATTCTTGTTGTCGCGGAATATTCGTACGACGACGCAGCCATTTGTGGGCCCCATAACAGAATAACTGTCGAATGAAGAAAATGATAAGTTTGAGTTTTTATAAATAACGACGTAATTGTTACTGTTAACACTATTGGATTACAGGTGGTTAAAATACGATGTCTGGCGTGTGGTCTTGTGATAGCACACGGTATTGTATAGTATTTTTGAATTATTGATTCTTACATAAGAAGGTACAACTCAATAATTGTTACAGTAATTACTGTTCAATATTTTATTTTAATGATTCAATAATTACTGCGTTGATATTTTATATTATTGTTGTTTCAATAATTGTCATTGCACAATATTTCCCATTATTAGACCAATAATTAATATTATTTGAATAATATTATTAGATAGCATTATTGGCAATGTCTAGAAAGTTCTGTCAAGGAGAGGTTTGGTCACCTAATTGCGCGCCAGTATGGAGAAATCCTTATCGAAAAGCCCCCTCTTTCCTGGGAACGGCCTAGTTGTAATTATTGTGATTCTGTAATATTATTTGTGAATAATTATGTATTGATTTATATGATAAGGAAATATTTATTTGATGTGGATATAAATGATGGATTTATTTATTTTATGTGGTTATAAATGAAGGAAACTGGTTCGAAGGACTCATAAATCTGAAAATAGTGTTATTGAGATATATTGTGTGAGTTATAATTTTTAATTCGACCGTTGGATCGTTGTGATTTTTTGGATATGTTATACATATATAAGTTGAGTATATGTCCACAAATTTTAAACCGTTAAAAATAAACGTATGATTTGTTATCAATTTTAAGAGGTGACTGGTTTAGAAATTATTGAAGTTTCTAAATTTATCATTTTAGTGGAAAATTCTAGAATGAGTGGGCCACACCTATGGTTGGTGAAGAAATGTGGTGTAATTTTATTTTAAATGTGGTGGGTGGAAATAGTAGCAGGTAAAGCCATCAGGTTACAGGTCAAGTCTGCTTTGGCATTGTAACATTTTCCTATAAATAGAGTGCTAAGTTAGAATTGAAAATCACACTAGAAACAAGTTTTTTCTTTCTCTCTCTCTCTCTCTCTCTCTCTATATATATATATATATATATATATATATATATATATATATATTATCGGCGTATTTTGTAAGTATTTAGATACTTTGAGAGTTGCTATTCATTAGGTCAAGAGTTTAGATATTACAATCGAAAATATTGTTCTTTTGAAGTAAGAAGTACATTATTTTATTCTTAAATGATATTATTTTCTTCAATATCATTATGCTGAAATATTGATATGAGTTTGATTATGGAATTTCTACCTTTTTGTGTCGGGGTTACTATTCATGTATATGGCACTATTCACGTATACGACACTATTCACAAATACGACACTATTCATCAAAAAATGAAATTTTTTCTTCTTTGTCCCAGATGTCTATTATGGTTACTATCTTTGATTGTATCCATGTTTTTGATCTTTATTCTTGAATTTTACTCCATTATGGTTTATTATGGAGTATTTTTAAACTTGAGTTATCTAAAGTACGAATCTCTAATCTTTGTCCTTTTATCTCACTGGATTCGTTCTCTTAAATGTTTTACATCATCCTCAGTCCTTAATGATGATACTTAATGAATATCTTTGGCATGTAGTGCAAAGATAAATGATTACCTGATGAATATCTTTGGCTCGTAGTGCAAAGATGGACAAGTGTTGAGATGAACATGACCAACTGGTGATACAAATGAATATCTTTGGCCCGTAGTGCAGAGATGAATATTTGATTCAAGATGTATATTGATTCATGTTACAGGGATAAAATATTGATGATGGACTTTTAAATTCATAGATGATATTAGATTTCATTCTCTACTTAACTCTTCTAATGAATTGTTGTTTCATTGCTAGATTGTTGATCTAAAACTTGTTGTCTATTATATTCTATCGATTTTTCCTGTTGAAGACTAAGGATAATTTGTTGTATATTATCTTAGTCATAATATTCTTCTTCGGGCTAGTTGAGCTCACCCTTTTCCTTTTTGTTCCATTTTTCTTCTCAAGAAGCGAGAACATAGCAGGAACAAGTCGGGGTATATAGTGATGGTCCTAGATAGTTGTTTTAGCAGTCCTCACTATTTTTATAAAATAGTGCATCAATAATTGTAATGAGGACTTTATTTGGGTGTTGATATTTTCTAGAAGACAATATTTGTATTTAAACTCACAGTATTTGTTGTCGTATTTTGCACGACAATTGTAATAATAAAGTTGTAGTTGTTTTTGTATCATGTATTTGGCGACTCAGAATGGGTTGGGTGGAATGGACCTATTTTGGGGGCGTCACACTTTAAGCCAAATGTATTGAACTTGTAGGATTATGTAGGAAATTTTAAAGTCCAATGGGAATTGATAAGGCCCAAATGAAGGAATGGATAAGTCCAATTGGAATTAAAGTTTAAGGTCCAAATGTAAATTAATGAACAAGCCCAAGTGTTGTTTAATTGCAAGCCCAATGTATAAGTTATGATTAATTAAACCTTAAAGCCCAAACTATTAATCTAATGGATTAGGAGGATCCATGGGGCAACCCATGATCACATGCATGATCTTAGTGGCCAAGAAATAAGTGTGATGAGCAAGTAGACTTAAGGGTTAAGCAAGAGATAAGTTAAGTAAACTTAATGGCTAAGTAAGTGTGGTGAGCAAGCAAAGTGCTTTTATGTGATGACCAAGTAACTTAATGGCTAAGTGTTGTGATGGCCAAGTAATTAATTTGATGAGAAAGTAAAGGATAAGCTATGTGCTAAGCAAGTATACTTAAGAGTTAAGTAAATGTGGAGGCCAAGTTAACTTAATGCCTAGGTAATGAATAGTAAGGAGGTGGAATGGCTTATTGACCATTAAGCCCTCAATTAGGATTTCCTATAAATAAGAGATGCCTTAGTTCATTTCTTAGTTGTTAGATTTTCCACCAATAACTTATAGCTTATTGGTTAAAGAGAAAAAACTACAAAAGCTAGAACAAGTTAGCCTTTGATAATTCAAGAAGCAAGAAGAAGGTTAAAGCTTAATCAAGTGATTATCAAGGGTAAGAACTTAAACCAGGATTCTCTTTCTTTTCCATTGTTAGAGAAGTGGGTAGTGGTAGAACATGTATGCTAAGGAATGATAAGAATGATTAATCAAAGAACTTATGTCTTAATAAGCCGTGAATAAGCACTTTGTTCATAGATAAGTTATGAAATAAGGAAGAACTTGTAAGAACTTGTCTTATGTTGTAATAATAATGTTGTATGATAATAAGAAGCAAGGATGATGGTTAAAAGATTTAAACTATAATAAGTCATGTGAAATGAAATCATAAGTAGTTTTACCTTTATAAGTTCTAAACTTATGAAGAACAAGTAATAACTTATCATGTATATAAGTTAATAAGATGAGTAGGTTAAGATGTTAATATGATGGATAGAATCCATTTGAAATGACGAACAAATCATAAGAAATGAAGTTAAGGCGGAATTCACGACTTTGGACGATAATAGTCGAATTCGTAAAATTCTCAGAATGGAAGTCAAATTTTAATATTGAGTTTGGAAACATTAGTTTTCAATGGAGACAAGTCTTATTTGGCATTATAGTGTTTCGGACTCGAGAATGACCGAATTCCGACTTAGAACGAAGAAACGAGCGTTAAACGTTCACGAACGTTTATCAATTTTGTTAAAAATGAAGCACTAGGTGAATTTAGAGTAAATGAAGTCAAATTGATAAAATTCTTGCATGAATACATATAGTATGTAATTTGTGAACCGTAGGCTCTTGAACGAGTCAATTCGGACTTATAACGAAGAAGTTATCAACCCGGGAATCTCACAAAGTTGAAAATCACAAATTTTTTTTGAGGCACGTAGTGCACTTTTCTGGTACGACTCAAGGCAACAAGGCCGTCGCGTACAGAAGACAAGGCCAAGGCATGACACACTGCTAATTGACACCGCAACGCAAATGCATATGAAGGAGACTCAGCCGCGGCAATACCGAAGTCCGGACCATACATTATCTTCTAAAGTCACGTCACTGCTGCGTGACATATAGAGAAAAAATCTTTGGTCTTGCTTGCCAACATTAAGAGAAGCCTAGAGAGGAAAGGTTATGAATATAAAGGAGAAACAAGTTAATGATAATGAATCATATCAATGCTAAACCTAATGTAACATCATTAAAGGATGTTATAAACCTTAAGTATAATACTAAAGGTTGGAGATAAGTCAATTAAATGTGAACGTGAACGGTATGTAATAAGTGTACTTAACGATCAAGTTTGGATTAATAACATAAGAACGTTAGTAAGCCGTGAGGAAGGATTATTAACTCGAAATGAGTTGTATTAATGAAGTAAATCCATGTAAGACATAGAAGAGAAAGAAGTTGGTAAGAATGATGTAAGTTATAACGGTAAGCCGGAATAAATAATAATAAATCTAATACATGATTAGATTGAGAAGAAGGGTAAGATTCATTAGAAACCATGTATGTTCATTCATGACCTAATGTGGTATTTTATGTGGTTATGTGTTGTAGAGACTATAAAGACTTAACGGGAAAGTAATTTTACTGTAGCAGACGCTGAAGGCATGTTTTTCTAAACGCTTGTCTAACCTTCGTGTTAAACAGGTTTTCAGTGATTCATGTTTTAAGAAACATGAATTATTTTACAAAAATGTCAATGTCAGTTTTACCTCGACTAGACTAATCTTGAAGATTGAAGGATTTATTTACAAGTCTTTCAATATAGAATTGATAATGTTATCCTACGCCAATTGTTTGGTATGGATTCAAGGTAAGCCTGAGTATGAATAAACAAATGTATTTTTCATCGATTATTCGATGGGCATTCAAGGTTTCCAAAACTTAAACGTACGTATGTTTGAGGGATGTAGTGTTGATCAACATAGAGTATTATAGGCTGATCACCTAGAAGTGCTTGTAAGATATGCCAGACTTATGGACTTAGTGCCGGGTTGTCATTTTCAAAGAAATTATGAAATGTTCATGGTCTTGGACCAGAATTGATGTTTTACTGAATATTATCATTGTAAAACGTTTTGAAGGAAAAGAAATGTTATTTTGAATTATTGATAGTACTTCGTAACTATTATCCAGTTATTGAAGATATACCATTCCTATATTTCAAGCATGATGTTTAAAAGAATTTGTTGTACTTGATGAGCATGTTATGGTCACTCTTACTTAAACCATATGAATGCAGTTAGACCGAACGAACCGAGGGATCCGACAAGGATAAAGGAAAGACGAAGATGAATGATTAGTTTACCTTGTAATAAACTAGTGATTTATATATAATATAGTATGATGAACAAATAATGTAATGGTTTTAGAACCTGGAAATGGGATGTAATATTATTAATGTAATAAGAATGTCGTTGATACACACATTTTGATGTCATTTTAATAGAATAAATGTACAGTTATGAGCACCGTGTAGCACCATCTGTCGGGTTGGAAGATACCCGAATTTGGGGGCATCACAGGTTGGTATCAAAGCATTAGGTTATAAAACTTAAGGGGGGAAGAACCTTAGGCTAATAACCTCATTAAGGAAGGAAATATTCTGAAGGAAGTAAACTCGAGATTTACTTAAGTTGAATGAGTTAATAAGGTATTGAGGAAACTCAGTACCGAAAGATTTAAAAGATGGAAAGTAACCCTAAATAAATTAAATGTGATTTGTGCTTATACTATTGTGTGTTATGTACTAATCAACATGTTATGTGTTTTTGTAGGATGTCGATCGATAGCTTGATGTATAAAGATATACATGCGGTGAGCGAAGAAACTGTGAACAGAGTAGAACTTGTACTTATGTCAGTGGTGGAGGTACCATTAGTGATTCTAGAGGAGTCAGAGACAGTGGAGTACTTGTCTGAGGAGGACTACTCTAAGGGAGATATGGATATAGCGTCATATCTTAATACGATGGTCTATAAGGAGGAGGAAATGGAGGTAACATCGGTTAATACGGTGGTACCTACACTAGAGTCAATACCTCTAGATGCAATGAGAGCATTGTATCTAGAAGTGCTTGACAGGAATGTGCAACTGAGTACAGTGGTACAGAATCAGAGTGAAGAGATTAATTATCTCCATGAAGTTAAGGTGTCTGCAGAAGAAGATTTTGATTCAGAGCACGATAAGCAGGTGCTTATGACAGAGCAGGCTAGGGACTATAAGGAAGAGGCCGATGAGCTTCGTAAGAAACTGATTAAGAGAAACCAGAAGATAGCAAGGATGTCTTACATCCATAAAAGTACTCATGAGAATTTAAAGATGAAAATTTCTTGTTATTCCACTGAGTCGAGACAGATTCGACATACTATTAGTCGAGATACGGTAGCGATGATTGCGAATGAGAAACACGAGGACGCTGTTATGCATTATTAGAAGTCTAGAGTAAATAAATAGGTGTGTAGTGACGTAAAACCCTCTTTTGTATAAAAGTGTATTCTTTTTGTAAATCCCAACTTTTGAGAAGTTCAATTGCGGGATAGAAATGTAATATCCTTTGGCTATGGAAGCAAATTGTAAATAGTTTTGACAATGAAGAAGCATATGAATATAATGAAGTTTTCATTTAATATGCTTTGTTATGGTATAAGTTGTTATATGGCGAATAATAACGAAGTAAGTAAATAGATAATAATGAAATTGTATTTATTTAATCAAGAAAATGCCGTCAAGGGAAAGACAATGTAATCAGGAAGCGGAATCAGGTAGTGATAAACAAGGGGTCAAAACAACCCTATGCAAGAGTTCGTTAATTTATTAACGGCTGTATTTAACCAAACCGGGGGTAGAGTACATGTAATACCCGAGAATTTCCACGTATTATTAAATGAATATATTAATGGAAATAAAATTTTTGTGAATGTAAGTGTTATTATTTTGAGAGTCGGTTAATTCAATTGATTCGTATTAGATCAATGCGTATTAAGATGTGTGAAGTGACAATGAGGATTGTGAAGTGCCTTGTGTGGCATAATGTGAAATGAAGAAATTCGTTAAGATAAATTAACACGAGAGTTAAGAAGATTAATCGTGTTGATTAGGTGATTTCATATGTGTAATCAATACGCTAGTAGACTTGTAGTAACACTTTTGTGGACATTAATTCATGTCGTGTAAAATAAGTATGACGATAGGAATTGACACGGACTGAAGCTAAACCAGTCTTGGCACTATCAAGGCACTACAGGCAAGCGACTCACCGTCAAAGAAGACAAATCAAGCAAATTGAGCGAAAGGATCGATTGGAGAAAATTTATTCTTCTACTTTGGAAAATTAGATGAAACAATTATGTGATGTGTGTGACATTAATAAACTATGAAATAAAGCGCGCAAATAACAAATATTAATTGTTAATTGTTATATTATGTAATTGATAATGGTTGTGGTAGAAATTGATTACTTGGTAATTAATTAATAATATGTGATTATTATTTGAAATATAACTATAACAATATAATAAGAATTATATAGATAAATAATGATTATGGAAATCCATAAATACATTATGATTGGATTAATTAATGTTGATGTTAAGTAATTAAGGAAGTGCATGATTTATTTATTTAACATAAATAAGTAAGTTAGTAATATAATAATATTATATTGATGGTTATGTGCGATACAACTATACTATATAGTGTAGTGTGACATTTATGTGACTATATATTAGGTCTTTAAAACTATATTGTATGGGCATTGTGATTAAATATATTGAAATTATATGTTATAAATACATTATCTATGTGGCAATATGTATGTGGGTATATATTAAAATAATATACCATGAGCATATTGTAAACTATTATTTTAATAAAATGTATCAGTGTGATAAAATGTACATGGAGTATATGTATATTACATTTCCATATTTCATCTACTACCTTGAAACATTAATTACTAAAATTGTAGTTATAGTTAATGTATGGTTGATATAACATAAGAATAAGGGTTGTGCATAAGTATAGTCTAAGTATTGCTAGAATGTTGAGCATTTGAATTGTCCCAAATTGAGTATCCCATTTGCTCCTTCCTCAGTCATGTGTAGAAACAAAAGGCTAAGCCTACTCCTTCTTCTAACTTTTTAGCTGATGATTATGGTAGGGAGTGGTGATTATGATGAGTTTCATGAAAGTAATATGCACACAAGCCAATCATGTTTGATGATAAAGCATATACTTTGTAACAATCTTATTCATTTATTAATAAAAAGTATTAATTTATTAAAGGCTTTTAATTATTTACATGATGCTGCTTTAAAATATGTGATAAACCCATAGTTTTAAGCAATGCTTTTAGAATAATGATGATGATCATTCTAATGAGATCTAAATTCTTAGAAAGCTTAAAACTAAAATAGTTTCCAATCGTTGGATTACTAAATTGGGGATTAGTGAATCCGGATAGATTGGTACATACATTGCTTGCTCATTGGATGAAGATGATTGATCTCATGATCATTTGTATGGAGACAATAAAGCATGTATGTAGGTGCTTATTAGAGAATAAGTTCACTGAACGTGGCTCGCTAAGGAATACCTAATGGAGTTTTACTTGCATGTCAATAAGAATTCCGGTAGTGATAGTAGTACAAGTGATCATTGGACTTGAGATCATCATAATATCTTATGTATGATGAGTTATACTTTGACTTATTCCTTAAGACTCTTAGGGTATATCAAAGGGTATGCTTAGGTATAATAAGTTGTACATGGGGATAATGTATGATTAATAAAGAATCTACCGCTTCTAGTAAAAGAAGAGAAATGTCCTATGTGATTCGCTAAATGACAACCCAGTAGTCCTTGGCCAAGGTAGAATGAAATTAGAAAGGAGTTTCTAATTTGCATTATTTGGAGATGTACATTTAAGAATCGAAATATATATAATTAAATAAAATAAGACTTGACAGTAATTCCATGTCTTATATTTAATTGGGACATTGTATGGTGGAAGGATTGAATTGTACAATAACTATTTACTTAAAGGTTCTTTTATGATTAATGTTGAAATCTATATTGTCTGGAAAGTCATTAATCGCTAGGGAGGCTTATCCCTATTGTAGAATAAATATTATTTATTTAAATAAATTAATTGTTTAATTTATTTATTTAAATAAGATTAGAATTATTCTAATTAATTTATTCATAACCAGTTTAATATGGAAAACCTAAAGGGTCACATCATAAAAGGAAGAATAATTATTTAAGAAGGTAATGACATAAACGTAATAATAAGTTAAGTATATTTAATTTAATCTATGGTGATAGAATAAATTAAATACCTTAATATTTATTATTTAATATTATAGAAATATTAAATATAAATTAATAAGAGGAGTCTTATTATTATTATTACTATTATTATTATTTATTTCCTAAAGGAGTTTGGAAATTAATTAATAAAAGTACTCTCATATATTCCTAATGGGATTAGGAGGTTAAATTAATTAAAATAGTTTACTTAATTATCCCTAATAAGATTAGGGAGCTTAATTAATTAAAAAAATTTAATTAATTAAATAATACCCTATTTTCTAATTATATTAGAAGGGTTAACTGATATCTTTATAAGAGGAGTCTTATATCAGATATCAACATACGTGATTCCAATTGTTGGAGAGTACGCTCATTTTCTATGAGAGATAGAAAAATTAGGGTTTTGCCAAACACCCATCTTTTTGAATCTTTATTCTTTCTTGGTAGATCACCTTTAGAGGCCAAACACTTGGGTGGCTAACGTTGATCAAAGGAAGGAACCAAACCCGGTGGATTCAAGTTAAACGCGAAAAGGATTTGAGGTGAACTTGTACCTGAGGAAGCTTGAATCTTCAAGGGTATGATTCTTGTTCTTCATATCTTTTCGTTAAATTAATAATTGTGCATAAAGGATTATCCGGTTATATGGTTTGTAAAATTTTAAACTCTGACTTTTACACGCTTTCGCTTATTTTGTGCAATTTGATTGCATTCATGAATATTACAAACCTAAAAGTGGTATCAGAGCCAAACCTTTATGCAAATTATTAATTATTTTAATTTGATATGTATATTGATATGTGTTTAGAACAATTTAATTGGGCATAATTTTGTTATATAATTTTTTTTTTAAAAATAATTCATTCGCTGAAGTATGTTTATATGCAGATTCGCAAATCCATTAGGTTAGTATATATATATATATATATATATGATCTTGTTTTTAAAAGTGATTCACGGATTACATGCAGGTTAATATTATATAATATATATATATAATCCGGTGGTGTATATTTATTGGATTTCCATTGTCCTGGGCCACGTAATCATTTATATTATCACATGAATCTGATTCACGTGATTACATAAAAAGGTTATAGGTTGATCCATGAATGACTTTTGAATTCATGTGAAGATTAATATATTAATTATATATATATATATATATATATATATATATATATATATATATATATATATATATATATATTACTTATGAATGGATATCTTCACCTAAGTCACGTGCTTGGTTAATATTATATATATATATATATATATATATATATTAATGAAGTGAGTGAATATATATATATATATATATATATTAATCTTAATAATTTTATAATTAAAATAAAAATTTATTTTAATCTTAAAATTAGATTTCATGCTAACTAATTAGAGCTAGAATTGGATTCCATGATAACTAATTGGAGTTGAAATTGAATTTCATATTTCCTTAAATAAAGGAATTTATTTAAATATGGAATAAAATTACATATTTATTCAAAATAAAGGAGTTTATTTGTGAATAGGAAAGGGAATCCACGTTTTCTTTAATAAAGGAGTTTTATTTTGACTTGGAATTGGATTCTATAATTAATTAAAATAAAGGAGTTTATTTTGATTAAAATAAAATAGTTTATTTTATTCAAAATTGGATAAATTAAAATAAAGAGGTTTATTTTGATTTAAATTTTGATTAAAATAAAGGGGTTTATTTTGATTCAAAATTAGATTTTATGCTAACTAAATTTGCCCATTAAATGATATCAATATATATATATATATATATATATATATATATTGAATGATTATTGTTCATGAGATGAATGTTATTTATTGATGCATATAGTAATGTGTATGATAATAAATAGGATTGATTATGGACTATTGACCAATGTGATTGAATTTTATTTTAGTTAGATGATGAATGTATGAGTTTTATTAAATGGGGTCTGCGTACCTCGTCTTCTCTAATTTTTTCTTCATGTAAATTCTATCTCCCTCCTATGTACTTCCCCTTGACTATTGATCAAGGTTTATATTTATTTTAAATAGTTTTGTAATAGGAATAGTTAGAATTAATTTTGAAGAATTGGAGATCAAGGAGCGCTTGAAGACCCGTTTATAATGGAGCTCGGATTTAAATGTAAGAGTTATATTTAAATATTAATTCTTGCACCCCTAGGGTTTGACCTTTTGGTTCACTTGGTGGCTCTAGTGAACCAAACTAGAATAAAAGTCCATAATCAATCCAGATAGAATATAGTATTCTATATATGCATGCTTATACTATATATATTATATATTATGCAAATATGCTTCGCATTTTAATTAATATGACGCGTATTTTATATATATATGTGTGTGCATGCGCGCTAAACAAGATGACACAAATTAATAACAAACCCCTCAAATATTTTATATTAAGTTGTAACGTTAAAAGATATTTGGAATATCGAACGTCGCCTTCTAACATGATAGAAACAATAAAGTATTAAATATTCAATATGAGTTTGGTGTGCACACACAAGGCAAGTTTTAAATATTTAAGACGTTGTTTTTATTACATATGATGTTTATAAGGAATTGAACATTACTGCTTTGTTGTGCACACACAAGGGCTGTAGTTTTCTCTTCACTTATATGGAAATGTTGGGTCTGACTTAACTTAAATCATTTTAGTTTGGATGTGCACACACTTGACCATTATGATTTAAGAGGCAAAATACAAGGAGCTACATAGTTGATGTAATTGAAAATCTATTATAGAATAACTATTTATCCATCTTAGCCTTTCCTTTGTCTTTACCGGATCCTTTTGTAAAAATCCAAAAAATTGGATAGTTCTATAAGTTAAAATTAAAGAATTATTAATAAATAAAATAATTTTTATTAATAATATTATGTGTTATGTGTTTATTAGTCGTTCTATAATCTAGGATGATTATAAAACGGGAGGATTCTGACTATGAGCTAGAATAAATGCGTAAGAATTTTAAAGACAAAAATAAAAAATTTCTGAGGAAATAATATTTCCTAAAAAAAGATGAAATAGGCATTATTCATCTGATGAATAACTTAAATCGTGTAGAGAGATTGGTATGTCGAAATGACATTCTGTTTCAAGATTTGACGGTAATATGTCGTGAAAATTTATGTTAACCGATAAAGTTTTTTTCGAAAAACGTGCAGAAATTGGACTAAATAAAAACAACAACAAATATTGTTATGTACTTTTCGATCGTTTAGCTATGTTTTGTGAAAACGTCGCAAAAACACTATTCATCAAAAAATGGTTTCAATTTTTTAAATTTTCGAAGAACGCATTAATGTTAGAGTGGCAAAGAAAGATGGAATGTCCAAAAAGATTTGGAAACCGAGAAACACAGGTTTTCAACTTTGTAATAATTAAAGAGATTTAGTTAATAAGAATACGAGTATAATATGAATTATTATACGAGTATAATATGAGAAGAATATTCATATAATACGAATTATTATACAATAAGAATACGAGACGACAAAAGATAATAAAAGACAAGATGGACTATTAAGTCATTGGGCTTTAACTTTGGTAAGCTCAATAAAAAAATGTTAGGAAACTCAATGATAATTAAATCAAGGCCCAAAAGAATGTTAAATTCAATCCCAAAGTTTGGCCTAATTTGAATTATAGTTAAGCCCAAACCAAGAACCAAACCCGTGGGTCGAACCATGGGTCATGGGTGGGTTATGTGTTACCCAAATGGATCACCAAGCTAGAGAAGCTTGGTTAATATTTGTTGGTGAGGAGGTGTGAATAGTAGAAATAGGGGGTGTTTTGTAAGTTTTGCAAACATATAGGTTTGGACTATACAAGACCAAAAGTTAAGTGACCAAAATATAAACTAGTGAATAGTTATATAATGACTAAAGCGCCCTCACTCTTGGATTTTTATATAAGGCGAGTCATTTCCCGTGTTAGTTAATTTTTTTCAATTAACACATTAAATGGAGAAGATATATATATATATATATAGAGAGAGAGAGAGAGCAATATTAAGAGAAAGAGAGCTAGGGAGCTTGAATTTTCGGAAGGAAGAAGAAGAAAGGAAGGAAAAGCTAGCTAAGTGCAAGCTTTGTCGAAAGGAAGAAGAATCAAAGACGAAAGGTATCAATAACCTAACCTTAATCCATTTTTCCTTTAAGTTTCATATGTAAAATTATTTAACTTATGGATTATGGAAGTAAAAGATGTTAAGAAATGATTTTCATATGGTTTAATCATAAGGAAATGAAGAAGTAATAATTTAAAGTTTAGTTTATAAATTTCTTTTAAAAGCTTTCATATGAAGTATGAATTGCTTATTGTTATTGGGCGATCCGGATGAATCATATGAACCATTTCTGGGTAATAAAGAAGAATTGGTGTTTTATAACACTAAAATCAATGAAAAAGTTAAATTATAATCAAAATATCGATTAAAAACAAAGAATGAATCAAGAACACGAAGAATGCTGTTGGTGGACAAATTTAAAATCTTCTAATTAGAACTTGTTGTTCATTGATGATAAGTAGGATTTATACCTACTTATTCTGTATCTTACTTGAATTAGTTGCTTAAACTTATGTTTCTTAGTTACTTTTCATACATTTTATGTTATTTTGTAGGCTATGACATAACATTGGCATAAAGAAGCAAGGAAAAGAAATTCGGATATCTTTTGGACTAAAATATGCAAGCAAATACAAGAAGGTAAGATTGTAGGGCTTTTAATACTAAGTTGGATGCATGTTCTTGGCTTGGAACTTGGATTATAATGTAGAGCTTCTTCTAAGCTTTCTGAAACATCTTGAATCATACCAATCGGAGTTCGGATGCGAGAGTTATGGTCTTTTTATCAAGGAAGATCAAACTTAAGATTTCTCATGCTTGCAATTTATATAGCATCTTCTTCAATCCCGATTTCGATCTTGTTTCGACTAGAATCTTTCAATTCTCAAAGAATGGAAGTTGTATAGATCGTCGAGAGCTTCGATTTGATAGGTTACAGGCCTCGTAACTCCTCTCGGATCAAACATTATAACCGTTTTAACAGAGGACACTGCGGCACAAAAAGGACCCCCGTCGGGGCGGGCTTTCTATGCACAAAACCACCTTCTGTAAGTAGGAGTAAAAGGCAGTAAAAATAGTAGCATAGCCCATCGGGCAAGCTTTTATGAAGAAACCCCACCGGTGGGGTACAGAGCGAAACAAGTTTTTGACGCGTTTTGGGTTAAAATTTGATACTTTTTTGACTCCAAATTGGATTGGATTTGCTCCTAAGTTAAAAATTAGACTTGTAACCTTTAAATACATGATGGGAGGCATAAGAGAGAAAAGATTCCATTAAATTAGATTATAGTAGATTAGGAACCTTAGATTAGATTAGAACTGAAGATTGAAGCTATTGATCATCATTGGAGAAACAGATTGGAAGCAAGAGAATACAGATTTGTTTATCTCAATTCTAATTTCTTTTCTTATCTATATGTATCTTTTAACGCTTAATCAATTGTGGATGATGGATTCTAGTTCCGTTATGAATTAAACTCTGTTTTGAGATTACTATGGATCTTATAGTGCAATTTACTTTGATATGCTTCTTTGTTAGTCTTATTAGCTATATTTTGATTATCTATTGTGGTTTGCCCTTAATTGCTTAATTTCCTAGCTAATAATTACTGTGATAATCTATATGAACTCGAGAGACGGATTATGGGTTTAGATCTGATCACAATATCATGTATTTATGTGTTCTACATGGAGTTGGAATTCATGATTTGTGTTTAGGATAGAGATATAACGCGGCATTGCATGTAGTCTAATAAGAACTTGTACTTCAACCCTTTTTAAGTGTAATTCACATAGAGATATAGTGGGTTAGTTAATTAGGGTGTTCAATTTGATTCTAACATCTGTGGATTTGATTTGATATGAGTATGGTGCGTTGAAACATGCCCATATTTTACTTCGTGTTCTTGATTAACAATCCAGTATAAATAACTTGACTTAACAAGAAGTGTATTGACTTAAATGAAACAATAAGTGAAATTGTAATCTCGAGTCTTCATTCTCTTGTTTCATTCTAGGGATAGTTAGTAATAGTTTACTTAATTATTTTAAATTAAAATATTAAATCATTTATTTAAATAAGATTAAATTGGTTATAGGTTAATACTTGGTAATTCTTGATAACTAATTCTCCGTGGGAATGATACTCTACTTTCACTTTATTACTTGTTGACCACGTATACTTGCGTGTTGTGCATAATTAGATTTTACCCAATAAGTTTTTGGCGTCGTTGCCAAGGAATTAGTTTAATATTTTTTTGCCAATATTAGCTTCAATCAAATTAGTCTTAATTTTAACATTTTTTTTCTTTCTTTATTTTCTTTTATTTATTATCTTCCTATTTCTCTCTCTCATATCAGGTACCATGGTTGGATGCAATTATCAATGACCATATACAAATATGACTCCACCAAGGGACACAGGAATTGATGGACTCAATGCATTTTTTGCATTATCAGCACAGCTTGAGACAATTTTGAGGAGGTTGGATGTTGTTGCAGGCCAATGTATTCGGAGGATAGAGCTAGTTTATAAATATTGTGCTAGTAATCATCCAAGTCATCAATGCATCATCAATATTGGGCGGATACAATATTGTGGTAATTACCTCAAACAATATGCATATGTTAATAATCATCAAGTTTGGGGGTATCACCCGAATTCTTCATGGAGCTATAACTATCAAGACCAATACTACGCTCAAAATCCAACATACATACTGGAATTCTCATGTCCACCTCCATTGCCACAAGAAGAAAAGTCAAATTTGGAGGAATTTCTGTCGAAGCTCGTAGCAAACCAAGAGGAGAGGATGATGAGTCAAGAAATATCGAACCACAATTTTCAACACCAAATGGAACAACTCATCACCACTTCAACTCATTGTCCTCAAAACATGGATTCCAAAATTGGGACAGATAAGTCAGGGGTGGTGGAATTGTTGTCCAAGTTCGTAGCATCAAATGAGGAGAGGGGGATTAATCAAGAGCGGTCAATTCAAAATCTGTAGAACTAGATGTATCAAATGCTCAAAGCCTTTAACAACTGTCCTGAAAACCAATGGTGTTATGATGAGGATTTTGAGATTGATGAAGTGACCAAACTAAATATACAACTGGATGAGCCACCAGACGTTAAAATAGAGGAGACACGTGGGGATAATGAAAACAAGGTCGGTGAAGAACTAACTATGAGAACCAACGATGATGAGCCGATGTTATTTATGCCTCAAATGCCTTCTCCACCGAAGTTCAAGAATCTGGTAAGATTTGCAAAACCTTATTCGATTGGTAGTCATATCGTCGGCAAAGCTCATGGTGACGTAAGAGCGAGTACAACTTCGATGCCATGGTGGGATGAGGAGGAGAAGATAGAAGAAGAGCCCGTTGTGCTTACCAAGCCTCAAAGCCCCAATCGAATCATAGGCTTAACGGACGGAAAAGCACCGAGTTATTTAACATTCTCAATTAGGCACTTATTTAAATGAAGCATGCTAGGTGACTTTAATTCGAAAGCCATCACAAAAGTGAACCTAACAAAATTTACATTATTTTCGATGGATGGAGTGTTCCTCAACTACCGAAGAGGAATTGGATAGTGCTGACCAGACAAAGTCAGGCTGAAAGACTGTAAATCAAGCGCTAACTGGGAGGTAACCCAAGAATTTTATATTTATATACTTTACTAATTTATGTAGTAGATAGGAATTATTTTGCTTATTAAGATTCTCTTCTAATCTAAAGTGTTATTCTAATCCATGTTGTCTCTCTTCATTGTAGGTATTGGAGGTTCAATGGATAGGCAAAAGATTATAGAAAGGGAAGCCACCAGCCTGAACCCATGACACAGTATCCTCCTTCAAATTTCGATGTGGAGGAGTTTTCAGTCTTTGTGCCACGCCACCATCACCACAAGCTTAAATGATTACAGGGAAGTCTTTGTCCACTTAATGCTTTATTTTACATTGATGACATTGTAATTGTTAAGTTTGGGGGAGTTAATTAGTTTAGTTTTGCATGTTTAATGTAGTTGTTTTAGTTTTGCATAAGTTATCATTTTTGTTTAGTTTAGGTTTATTAGCATTCATGTAGTGTAAGTGCATAATAGTTTCCATAGTAGAGTAGTTGTAAATAGTTTTTATTTTTGTGCATAATAGTTTGCATAGTAGAGTAGTTGTAAATAGTTTTTATTTGTGTCTATAAAAAAAAAAAAAAATCGCCAAAATATTAGTTAGTTACTATGTTCATCTTCATGATTCCAGCTATTTGATATTTATAGTCTATTTTGGCCAATGATGGGACTGGAATTGAGCAGACGAGTATAGTACTGATTATTAGAGCTTTGATGTGATTTCTTGTTATGAATTCAATCTTTTTCTGTTTGAAACTGGTATAACAAGGATAGACAGTAATGACAGCTTTGTTGATTGATTAGTTCAAATTGATAGATAAGGAATTTCTAAAGGATAATGCTAGTTTAAATGAGAGAATGCCAAGGATAGGCAGTGAAGATGAAGAATTAGGCAAGAACTTAAGTTTGGGGGAAAAGTGGGGTATATAAGCTTCTAAAAAAAGTGAATAATTGAGTCTTGTGGTGGATTGAGAAGAATCATGAAAAGCATTCCCCATAAACACAGGCGTGAGATGGAGCGTAAAACGCACTCATTATCTATGAAAAAAGAAGAAGAGATGAATAAAATGGGAACTAAGAGAAAAAAGCCCCCGTGATTGAGAAAAAAAAAGAAACAGAAAATAAAGCATAAGTACCCTATTTGGACCCTTAATATTGGTAATTGTTTGATTTTAGTTGGATCTCATCTATTTTTGAAATTCTTGAGTTTACACTATATGATGCCTTCAAAGAGATTTGTTAAGTATTAAATTTGAATTTGTATCAGTTAGCATGGATGTTGAGCACACACACACTATACAAGTAATAATAATTTAAGATCTAATGAGTGATAGGAATTATTGATTGGTTTTGATATGAAGTATTGTCGTGTTTGCTTGATTTCTCTAAGGCCATGTGAATAGATTTGATTCTATCGTTACTGTTGGATTTGTAGTCATATATATTAGTTGCATTTCATTGCATTGTATTGCATTTTTGTTGTGATGCTTGGGGACAAGCAACGGTTTAAGTTTGGGGGTATTTGATAAGTAGGTTTTATACCAACTTATCCGATATCTATTACTTAAATTAGTTGCTTAAACCTATGTTTCTTAGTTAATTTTCATACATTTTATGTTATTTTGTAGGCTATGACATAACATTGGCATGAAGAAGCAAGGAAAAGAAATTCGGATATCTTTTGGACTAAAATATGCAAGCAAATACAAGAAGGGAAGATTGTAGGGTTTTTAACACCACGTTGGATGCATGTTCTTGGCTTAGAACTTGGATTATACTGTAGAAATTCTTCTTAGCTTTCCGAAACATCTTGAATAATTCCAATTAGAGTTTGGATATGAGAGTTATGGTCTTTTTATCAACGAAGATCAAAGCTAAGAGTTCTCATGCTTTCAATTTACCTAGCATCTACTTCAATCCCGATTTTGATCATGTTTCAGCCAGAATATTTCAATTCTCAAAGAATGAAAGTTGTAGAGCTCGTCGAGAACTTTGATTTGATAGGTGACAGGCCTCATAACTCCTCTCGGATCAAACGTTATGGTCGTTTTACTAGAGGACACTGCAGAAAAAAAAGGACCCCCGTCGGGGCGGGCTTTCTATGAACAAAACCCCCGTCGAGGCGGGGGTAAAAGCTGAAAAACAGTAGCATAGCCCGCCGGGGTGGGTTTTTTGTGAAGGAAACCCCCCGGGGCGGGGGTATGCTCCAGAACAAGTTTTTGACGTGTATTGGGTCGAATTTTGATACTTTTTTGACTCCAAATTGGATTGGGTTTGCTCCTAAGCTAAAAATTAGACTTGTAACCTATAAATACATGATGGGAGGCATAAGAGAGAAAAGATTCCATTAGATTAGATTATAGTAGATTAAGAACCTTAGATTAGATTAGAACTGAAGATTGAAGCTATTGATCATCATTGGAGGAACAGATTGGAAGCAAGAGAATACATATTTGTTTATCTCAATTCTAATTTCGTTTCTTATCTATTTGTATCTTTTAATGCTTAATCAATTGTGGATGATGGATTCTTGTTCTATTATAAATTAAAATCTATTTTGAGATTACTATAGATCTTATTGTGTAGTTTACTTTGATATGCTTCTTTGTTAGTCTTATTAGCTATATTTGGATGGTCTATTATGGTTTGCCCTTAATTGCTTAATTGCCTAACTAACAATTACTGTGATAATCTATATGAACTTGAGAGACAGATTATTGGTTTAGATCTTATCATAATAGCATGTATTTATGTGTTCTATATGGAGTTGGAATTAATGATTTGTGCTTAGGATAGAGATATACAGAGGCATTGCATGTAGTCTAATAAGAACTTGTACTTAAACCCTTTTTAATTGTAATTCACATAGAGATATAGTGGGTTAGTTAATTAGGGTGTTCAATTTGATTCTATCATATTTGGATTTGATTTGATATGAGTATGGCGAGTTGAGAGATGGCCATATTTTACTTTCGTGTTCTTGATTAACAATCCAGTATAAATAACTTGGCTTAACAGGAAGTGTGTTGACTTAAATGAAATAATAAATGAAATTGTAATCTCGAGTCTTCATTATCTTGTTTCATTCTAGGGATAATTTGTAATAGTTTAATTAATTATTTTAAACTAAAATATTAAATCATTTGTTTAAATAAGATTAAATTGGTTATAGGTTAGTACTTGGTAATTCTTGTTAACTAATTCTCTGTGGGAACGATACTCTACTTTCACTTTATTACTTGTTGACCACATATACTTGCGTTTTGTGCGTAATTAGATTTTACCAAACAATCGACAAGTTTAAAACCATTATATATATATATATATATATTTGTTGATATATGTTTGGTTAGGAAATGTAGAATTGAGAGAAATGTTCCTTTATAACCGATTGAAATTAGCCTATAGCGAAGTTATGGTGAACTTTCGTAAAAGACAAACAAAATTTGGAAAGTATGTTAATGAACCCTAATTAATGAGGTTTCATAAGAATGTTAAACAAAATTGAAACGTGAGTTGTGGACTCAAGAACTAACGAATTCCGAGTTCGAATGATCGAATTACGGACGGACAAACGAAGAACGTTAATAACGTAAAACAAACAAACGATGAAATTTGAACTAATGGAAATTCTCGTTAAGGACTTAGAATAAAATTATGTCCAGGGGAAATCCGAGTATATAATGAAAGTAATAAAATGCCTTTGGAACGACCTCGTTCCGAGTTATAACGAAGAAGATACGAGATTACAAAGTAGGCGATTTGTACATGATTTGAGACTAGAAATTTTTTTGAGTTTTATGCACATCGCCGCATTGCCTATTAAGCCTAAGAAGGAGGCGCCCCAGTTCATGCTCTGGATCATAGGTTCTAGAGAGTTGCACTTGCAAATGGCAAATTAATAAAGGAAACCCAAGCACCATAAGCGCCACGGCAAGGGAGAACCCAGGGTAGAACTTTTAACTGTTCAACTCTTAAGGAAAGTGTACGAAAAGATTATGAACGTAAAGTTTACATAATGTAACACTTAAAGAAGTGATTTAAACCTTAAGTAAAGGTTCAATAGAAGTTTAGAATGAGGAACATAAGCGTTAAAACACGTAAACCGAAAAAGGCGATTCGTGTACGCGTAAATTAAATGTGTTTAGCATACACACTTGTGTATTGTTTGAACATAAGATAATGAAGGTTAATAAATGATGTGTAATGCGTGAAGAATTCCGAGCCTCTTGTTGGTGACGTCTCTAAATGTAAATTCACTATAGCCAGACTCTCAGTAGGGGATACCAAGCAAGTCTGTAGCAAATTGATCATTATAAAGTGCTATGGTTATAAGTACCATGAGAGTTACTGTTGTGATGCCCCAAAACAGGTATACATCACCCATCTTGAGTCGCCAGATACATGGTAAAAATTCAAATATAACTTAATTGTACAACAGTCGTGTAAAATACGACAAAACATAATCTAAGAGTTTTAATAAGAATATTGTCATCTAGACAATATCCACACTCAATGGAGTCCTCATTACATTTATTGTCACACTATTTTATAGAATAGTGAAGAATACTAAAATAACCATCTGGACCGTCAATCCGTTCCCCGACTCGTCCCAGTTATATTCTCATTTCCTGAAGAGAACAGTGAAAGAAAGGGTTAACTGAACTAGCCCAGTAAGAAATATTATGACTAAGATAATGCAGAATAAATTATTCTTAGCCTTCAACAGTATAACAACTGACAGAATATAATAGACAACAAGTTTTAAATTAACAACTGCAGCGGAATAAGCAATTCATTAGAAGAGTCAAGTAGAGCATAAAATCTACTATCTTCTATGATTTAAAAAGATTTTCATCAACTTTATCGCTGAGACTCAGCTTAATAAATAAACCACATCATCCCTGCACCACGACCAAGGATATTTATGTAATCATCAATGGTCATGACTATACTGCATAATCCATAATGATAATCATACCAACAACTGTCCACCAATGAACTACAGGCCAATGAGGACTTTTACCACATCATTCTTCACATTACGGTCATGATTATATCGAATAATCCCTGATCATAATTATACCAAGTCCATCTATGCACGTAAGCCAAAGATGACTTTCATCACAATCTAAGCATGAGGATGATGACAATGACATAATTATTCAATAAAACAAGTTCAAGAATTAATTTATCTAGGAACCAATAACGTCCAAATTGTCAACATGATAGTTCTTTGTGGAGTAAAATTCAAGAATGCTCAGAAGAATATTTCCATGAAAGGATACTAGATGAAGCACAAATATCAAGGATATTCCACTAATTTCATAGAGTATAAAAGTCAAAGCTTTAACCAACTGAGTATAAGAGAATATATGAAACTGCAAATGGATTTTTGTCCGCCATGCGGTAATCCACTTAGACATATCATTTCCACAATTTAATAAGGAATGAATACAAAGGATCATTCACCATGCATGTGGTAATCCACATAGACAGGTTATGCCAATAGAATAATAAAGAATGGAATAACAGAAGAAATCACAATGCATGCGATAGACCGCACAGACAGGTTATTCCAACATAATAATAAAGAATGGAACCAGGTCATGCGTAATCCGCACAGACAGGATATTCCAATAGAATAATAAATAATGGAACAAGGTCATGCGTAATCCGCACTGACAGGATATTCCAACAGAATAATTAAGAATGGAATAACAACATAATAATAAAGAATGGAACCAGGTCATGCATAATCCGCACTGATAGGATATTCCAACAGAATAATAAAGAATGGAACCAAGTCATGCGTAATCCGCACTGACAGGATATTCCAACAGAATAATAAAAAAAGGAATAACAACAGAATAATAAAGAATGGAACCAGGTCATGCATAACCCACACAGACAGGATGTTCCAACAGAATAATAAAGAATGGAATAACAACAGAATCCACTAGGAATACTATAGACCGTACAGACAGGTTATTCCAATAGAATAATAAAGAATGGAATAACAGAAGAATTTCACCATATATGAGGTACTTCGCATAAACAGGTTATTCAAACATAATAATAAATATTTGAATAACAATAGCTCTCTTCGTCAATACGAAAGAAATAATACCCCTTACCTTAGAAGAAACTGGATATAGGAGCAGTGAAGTAGCAGAATACTTTTCTTCTTTCTCTCTATAGTTTCTCTCTTTAGAGTTTCAGTGAATTCGAAAGAAATAATGAAGGAATGAGCTTCTATTTATAGGAGAATGGACTGAATAGTAACTAATTCATGAATGATCCAGATTGATTTACTTTTAAACGGATGGTCCATATTGATTTACTATGTAGTATTAATAAAATATTCTAATAAAACAAAATCTTTTAAATAAAATATAATATATTCTATTTATAATCTAATAAAACGAATAACTTTATAAAAGTATTCTGTTTTATATAAAAAGATTTTACTATGCAAACACTATGCATGCACTATGCAAACACTATATTTAATAGAATATTATATATTCTATTTATAGTCTAATAAAACAAATAACTTTATAAAAGTATTCTTTTTTATATAAAAGTTTTACATTTTATTACATTTATAATAATAATAAAACAAAACTTATCACCTTTATTATAATTCACAATATTAATCGACCAGTCGTTCCCGGAAAGATGGGGCTTTCCAATAAGGATTTCTCCCTATTGGCGCCTGGGTAGGTGACTAAACCTCTCTTTGGCGTAACTTAGACATCGTTAATATTGCAAATAATAATATTAATAACTTTGTCGTCTCAATTATTGATTTAATAATATATAAAATATCGACAATAATTGAATCAAATAACGTGAGATACTATGCAGCAATTACTATAGCAATAATTGAACAAAAGCGAGTGACTTCTCACGTAAGCATCAATAATCAATACAATGTGCTACTATGCAACCACACAGTATTATTGTATTTTTACTTTTACTGAGAGTAGTTCAACAGTTTTAACGGTAAAACTTCCGCCGTTATTTTCATAAAAATATTTTCGTCGTTTTCTCAATCCGACAATAATTCCGTTGTGGGGTCCACCAATGATTGTACCGTCGTACGGATATTCCCCGATAAAAAGAATATTCCTTGACCAATCGAATATTATACAACAACTTGCATACTTTTCCAAATTTAAAAATATTACCCACAACTATAACATTATCTCAAATCCACACCATAATTTTAAAAAAATTATTTCGAGAAAATTAAATCTTTATTCGTAAAATTTGGGATTTTACAATCTCCCCTCCTTATGAAATTTTGCCCTCGAAATTTACGTACGTACCTGGTATGCCGAACAAATGAGGACACTTTGTCAGATTCTAACTCTTGAGGTATAACCTTTGAGCGTAAAATATATTTCAAGATTTTAACAGGTACATCTTCATATGTTAAATTATCCGCTATCTCGTCCGTTTCTAAATTAATAATGTGGTTCGGGTCGTCCACATATTTACGTAACATCGATACGTGAAAAAATCGTTATGAACACGAGATATACTTAGCGGTAAAGCGAGTCTATAGGCCACAGTTCCTACTCGATCGAGGATTTAAAATGGGCCAATTAAATGGAGGGTTGAGATTTCCTCTCTTCGTCTATTCTTTCTTCTAGAATAACGCCCTCTTGAACCTTCTTCTTCACATTCATCAGCTCTGAGTATGTAGCTTGAGCGACTTTAACTTTATCTATTAAAGTCGATTCTAATAGTATATTCGTTATCTTCACGTGGGTCCCTAGAGTCTTTAACTCTATCTTCATAATTTGTAAGTTATACGAAATGGGACTTTGTGTTAACAACATCGCACTCGTAAACACATACGATCTTCTACTCAACGCGTCAGCTACCACGTTCGCTCTTCCACAATGATATTGAATGGTACAATCGTAATCTTCAACTGCTCGAGTCAACATCTTTGGCGCATGTTACGTTCGTTTTGGGTGAAGAAAATATTTGAGGGTTTAAGAAATGGGTTTTGTACTGGGGTCAATACAAAAATCAATTTCACGCTCTAGGGGTAGGCTAAGAAGTCTTCAAGAATACGTCAGGAAATTTATTAACGATAGAAATATCATTCAAAACTGTGATCCTCATCCAAGACTTGGATAGCCCGTCACATTGATACGTATCAACTTGCCACCGCTATGCACGACGTCACCTACAGAAAGTCTGGCTTCGGTGCATTCCACACAAGGAAGTTACCAGTGAAAGGCTCGGGGCTCTTTACTTATGGCTTGATATAACAGTGATTGACTTTAGTGGTTTGGTTGCTTGAATTTGTATAGCAGGTTGGTTAGGAATATAAAAGCTAAAAACCTTACGTAAATCTTGATGAGTAGTTAACCAATCGATTCCTAAAATCACATCAAAGGCAAGTATTTTCAAAGAGATAAGATCAACAGGTAACGTGAAAGTGTCAATTTGAATCAACAAGATTTATAATTAGTTGAGGTAACGAAGGTTTCTGTTAACAGAGTTTCAACCGATAAGTCAAAGTCTAATTTCTCCAGAGTTAAGTTCAAACATTGACCACAACTAGGTGAAATAAAAGAGTGAGTAGAACTGGTATCTAACAAGGTATAGACTTTGCAAGAGTTTATGATTAACTTACCCGTGATAACTTTGTTCAGGTTCCTCGTCACGAAAAAAAAATGCTCTCTCTTAAACTACCGATTTTGACTTGTCCGGGACATCCTTTGGCATCACTATCCCAGCTGGACTTGACTTCACCATAAGATAAAATCAAGCTAGATGACCTTCTCTTCTGTAATTAAAACACGCTTTGGATTACTGCGTACAGTTTGGACGGATGTGTCCTTCATGTCCGCATTTAAAACATACGAATGGTGGTCGTTCTTCTTCCTTTGAAACGGGTGCTGGTGCTGACATCTTTCCATCATTGTTAAATCTCGTCTCCTTGAAATGTCCATTCTTATTATTTTGACCATGATTACCACCGAAGTGGTTACCATTTCTCACATGTTGATTCCCTCCACGCTTGTTGTCACTGCTTTGATGACTGTTATCACTGGTATTATCATTTTGCCGGCTACTCTCTTTTGTTGGGTTGACTCATTATCACGCTCCAATAACTGAGCCCTATTAAAAACATCTGAATACAAACACAGTTTATGAGAGATAAGATATTGACGTATCTCAGGTTTCAAACCTCTTAGAAATATTCGCGTCATTCTCTCCTCATTATCAACCAAATGGGACGCAAACCGGGATAACTCGACAAACTTGGCTTTGTAATGCGACACGGTCATGTTGTTTTACTCCAGCTTGATGAACTCTACCTCTTTTATGTGACGAATACTTTCGGGAAAGTACTTGTCGTTGAACAGTTCTTGGAACTTCTCCCAAGACATCTTCAGTGCGACAAGTTGAGTACGCTTTACAGATTCCCACCAGTAATCTGCCTCTTCCCTCAACATGAAGGTGGAAAAGGGAACCTTTTGCTTCTTGGAGCATACCAAGACATCAAATATCTTGTTGATCTGCTTAATAAACGTCTCCACCTTAAGTGGTTTTGGCTTTCCCAAAAACTCCGGTGGTCCTAGCTCCTTGAACTGCTTAGCGGTGACCGACCGTGGCTTGCTATTATTTCCACCTACATTATGAACATGAGTCTCTCACGTTTGGTGTTGCATGAATTCTAAAAAGCTCCTAAACGTACCGTCGTTCGTCATTTGATCAGTGTTGTTGTTTACACGAGGATTATCGCCTTCCTGATGCACATAATCCTAAGTATTGATCTGAGGAGACGCAACGGTCTCCTGTGCTCCATTGCTATTCTCAACATTCTTGGATGTCATTTTCAAATACTGCCACAAAACAAGGGTTAATTAACATATCACATATTATCCCTATACTCTGACCGACCAATTAAATAGCAAATAAACTTAAGTAGGTCATACTAGCAAAGAAATTCCCCGTCTCTCCCCTCCTAGTTCTTGTCTCACATCTCAGCCAGGGATCATATCCCTAGGCTTTGATACCAACTGTGACGCCCCCAAAACAGGTATACATCACCCAACTTGAGTCGACAGATACATGGTACAAAATTCAAATACAACTTAATTATACAACAAATGTAAAAATACGACAAAAACATAATCTAAGAGTTTTAATAAGAATATTGTCATCTAGACAATATCCACACTCAATGGAGTCCTCATTACATTTATTGTCACACTATTTTATAGAATAGTGAAGAATACTAAAATAACCATCCGGACCATAATCGATGCTCCCCAGGCTCGTCCCCAGCTTATATTCTCATTTCAAGAGAATAAATGAAAAGAAAGGGTTAAATTGAACTAGCCCAAAGAAGAAATATTATGACTAAGATAATGCGAATAAATTATTCTTAGCCTTCAACAGTATAACAACTGACAGAATATAATAGACAACAAGTTTTAAATTAACAACTGCAGCGGAATAAGCAATCCATTAGAAGAGTCAAGTAGAGCATAAAATCTACTATCTTCTACGATTTAAAAAGATTTTCATCAACTTTATCGCTGAGACTCAGCTTAATAAATAAACCACATCATCCATGCACCACGACCAAGGATATTTATGTAATCATCAATGGTCATGACTATACTTCATAATCCATGGTCATAATCATACCAACAACTGTCCACCAATGAACTACAGGCCAATGAGAACTTTTACCACATCATTCGTCACATTACGGTCATGATTATACCGAATAATCCCTGGTCATAATCATACCAAGTCCATCTATGCACGTAAGCCAAAGATGACTTTCATCACAATCTAAGCATGAGGATGATGACAATGACATAATTATTCAATAAAACAAGTTCAAGAATTAATTTATCCAGGAACAAATAACGTCCAAATTGTCCACATGATACTTCTTTGTGGAGTAAAATTCAAGAATGCTCAGAAGAATATTTCCATGAAAAGATACTGGATGAAGCGTAAATATCAAGGATATACCACTAATTTCATGGAGTATAAAAGTCAAAGCTTTAACCAACTGAGTATAAGAGAATATATGAAACTGCAAATGGATTTTCGTCCGCCGTACAATAATCAACCCAGACAGATCATTTCCACAATTTAATAAGGAATGAATACAAAGGATCATTCACCATACATGTGATAATCCACATAGACAGGTTATTCCAACAGAATAATAAAGAATGGAACTAGGTCATGCGTAATCTGTATAGACAGGATATTCCAACATAATAATAAATAATGGAACTAGGTCATGCGTAATCCACACTGACATGATATTGCAACAGAATAATAAAGAATGGAATAACAACAAAATAATAACGAATGGAACAGGGTGATGCGAAATCTGCACTGACAGGATATTCCAACAGAATAATAAAGAATGAAATAACAACATAATAATAAAGAATGGAACTAGGTCATGTGTAATCCGCACTGACAGGATAATCTAACAGAATAATAAAGAATGGAATAACAATAAAATAATAAAGAATGGAACCAGGTCATGCGTAATCCGCACAGATAGGATGTTCCAACAGAATAATAAAGAACGGAATAACAACAGAATCCACCAGGCATGCGATAGACCGCACAAACAGGTTATTCCAACAGAATAATAAAGAATGAAATAATAGAAGAATTTCACCATGTATGCGATACTTCTCATAAACAGGTTATTCCAACATGATAATAAAGAATGGAATAACAATAGCTCTCTTCGTGAATACGAAAGAAATAATACCCATTACCTTAGAAGAAACTGGATATATGAGCAGTGAATTCGAAAGAAATAATGAAGGAATGAGCTTCTATATTATAGGAGAATGGACTGAATAGTAACTAATTCATGAACGATCCAGATTGATTTACTTTTAAATGGACGGTCCATATTGATTTACTATGCAGTATTAATAAAATATTCTAATAAAACAAAATCTTTTAAATAAAATATAATATATTCTATCTATAATCTAATAAAATGAATAACTTTATAAAAATATTCTATTTTATATAAAAAGATTTTACTATGCAAACACTATCACAGCCTTATGCAAACACTATACATAATAGAATATTATATATATTATATTTATAGTCTAATAAAACAAATAACTTTATAAAAGTATTACATTTTATATAAATTATTTTACATTTTATTACATTTATAATAATAATAAAACAAAACTTATCACATTTATTATAATTCACAATATTAATCGACCAAAATGTCGTTCCGAGAAATGAGGGGCTTTCCAAAGAAGGATTTCTCCCTATTGGTAGCCGTAAATTAGGTGACCAAACCTCTCATTGGCGAAACTTGAACATCATTAATATTGCAAATAATAATATTAATAACTTCGTCGTCTCAATTATTGATTTAATAATATATAAAATATCAACAATAATTGAATCAAATAACGTGAGATACTATGCAGCAATTACTATAGCAATAATTGAACAAAACTAAGTGACTTCTCACGTAAGCATCAATAATCAATACCATGTACTACTATGCAACCACGCGTATTAATGTACTTTTACTACCGAGTAGTTCAACGTTTTAACGATAAAAATTTTGCCGTTATTTTTATAAAAATATTTTCGTCGATTTCTTAATCCGACAATAATTCTGTTGTGGGGTCCACAAATGATTGTACCGTCGTACGGATATTCCCCAACAAAAAGAATATTTCCCGACCAATAGAATATTATACAACAATTTGCATACTTTTTAAAATTTATAAATATTACTCACAACTATAATATTATCTCAAATCCACACCATAATTTTGAAAAAAATATTTCGAGAAAATTAAATCTTTATTCGTAAAATTTGGGATTTTACAACTCTGACGAATGAATTATTTTAGTTATGATTCTGGGGACAGAATCCTTGTAAGGAGGGAATGATATAACAATCTAGAATTTTATTTGTACTTTCAAATATTTATTGAATTAAATAAATATTTTAATTGATGTGTTTGTTGTTAAGTAAATATTTGTTAGATTATTTATTAGTTAAATAAATAATTTATGACCTATGGGAATTAACTTAATTAAGGCAAGATTTTAATTAAGTTGATAATTAGTATTTTGAAGTTAATTAAAATAAAAGAGTGATGAATTAAATTTTATGAGATAATATTCTAATTTAATTTAATAATTAAATTAGAGAGTTGATAAGGATCAAATGAATTGCTATAATATTGTTTTTAATTTAATTTAGTAATTAAAGTGATGTATTAATTTATTAAATAAGATTATAATGGAAATGATAATTTTGTTATATTGAATTATGTGGTAAATTAATTTATTAAGTAGTTGTTAGTTTCAATTTAATTAAATTTGAATATGAGAATTTATTTAAATTAAGTGGGACAATAAACTATATTATAAATGAGTTATGAAAATAAATTAAAAGAGTTTTAATTTAGTTTTACCAAACAAAGCCTAAGAGCTTTTGAAATTCTTATTTTAATCTTGTTTTGCCAAACAAGGCTTAAGGAATGATTAAGTTATTATTTTAATTAGTTTTGCCAAACAAGCCTTATGGGAATTTTAAAACTGATAAAAATTTATTTTGTATAACTGATGGTTAATTAGGCATATTATTTTTCGTCGTTTTTTTTCTTGCGTATTATTATTGGTTTATCCTATTTTCAAAGAAAGAGTAGAAGAAAGAAAGAACTAGAGAGAAAATAGAGGGTTTAAGAGAGAAATTATGAGAAAAAGTTTTGCAAGAACAAGAAGGAGTAGTTGTAATCATGTTCTAGTTAACCTAAACAAAAAGCAAAGGTATAATCCTATCTTTTAAGGTTTTTCTTTTATTTTGTGGAAAGTTCTTTGTGACTGATGTTTTATGAATAATTATTGAAATTATGAGTTTGTATAGGTTAGTAGATGATTATAAACTATTTGATATCATTCATTCATGGTTTAGAGTAATTAATTTCATGGAATTATGTTTAGTAGTGAAGAAATTTAATTTTAGTGATATATATGTGATATGGCTTATTTTAGAATTAAAATTGATGTTTAATTCATGTAATAAAATAGTAATTGTTGGCTGATTGTGAAAATGCATGAAGAAACGAAAATATTATGGGTTAAATTAGTTATTTTGGTTGTAAAACGAATTCACAGTGATGAATTTCGCTATGAATGTCAAAAGAAGAAGAAATAATATAAATAATGTTGACTTGTTAATATTCTAAACCTTGTTGTTTTGATGATGACTTGATATTATGGACTAATTTGTTTATTATGAAATTTTAGGAAGTTGATGAAAGGATTATTGTCAAAAGACTTTGAAGATTTGAGTCTTAAGAAAAATATGCAAGGTCATTACAAATACTTAATTTTTCAATACAAGGCTCTAGGACATTTTATGTGTGCATTAAAATGTGATTAAATATTTTGTGCATGATTAAGAATTTTATATATTAATGTAACTGTTATTGCATGACTGATTTCAGTTGGTTAGTATTTATATATTATGCATGCGCAAAATTAAAATGATAATTATTGTCCGAAATTAATTGATGTCATGTGTTAGAAGATTTAATGAGAGTCCCGGTGATTCTATATACATCTACATTAGTTTTGTTGGTAATTTAAAAGGTTGTGGCGGCAGAGATAATGATTACTATCATAAAGTGGATTGCATAAATATTGGGAATATGAGATAATCATTATCTTGAAAAATGGTTTACATCACTTTATTTACTTAACACTTCATTATCTGATTAAGTTTGAAAAGTCAGTAACATTTATGAGGCCGCAATTATTATGGATTATATGTGTTTTACACGGAAACTATTAACTTTGTGGGTTATCTTTGACATAGTCTATATCTGTTAAAAATATTTTCCAACAGAAATAAAATTGGAATGGTACTTATCTCTTTGAATTCTATTAGCAACGTAAATATATATAACGAGATTGTGTTGTAGATCAACGTTAATATTTGGGTTATAAAAGAAGAACTGATTTCAGTGAAAAATACAACACTTGAATCAATTATTGCACTTATATACTTGAAAAGCTACTTCATTATTATTGGTGCAAAATTTCCAACTGCTGTGCAATTATATTCAAATTATTTATCAGTTATTTTCATGAGCTTCATATTGGTGATATCTCTTTTACTACTTGATCATTGCATTCATTAGTTGAGCCTTGCATTGTTAAATTGTTTATTTTCTTTAATCATTAGACCTCTATATTTGTAATCTTATATTTTTTTACACTAAGTGTTGTCTAAAGGAATTTAATCTAGGTGGATTAAGGTTTGTTTACAAACAGGGTCAAGGAAGCATATGTTCTTAAGGAGTGCATTGGTGCACAAGGAGCTAGTGTGCTAAAGTGAATTATTGTAATTCAAATTTGATAGAATCTCTTTTGTAACAAGGGTCAATTTAAAGAAATAAAAGTGAGTCTCCAATACTAGTTGGTATTTGTCGTGGACTAGGATATTATTATAGAGGGTAATAGTTGAACCACGTAAAAAATCTTGGTGTAGATTTTATTGCTTGCTTTACTTTAATATCTCTCAAGATAGTTAATTTTTTTAAATAATTAAAATTTAAATATTTGCTTCATCTTGAGATAATTTGTTAACATCAAGTATTCTCTTTGACTTATAAATTCACCAAAATATTTTCTTAAACAAAAAGTCAATTAGGTAGACCATATACATTCAGCAAGCTGCATTCATCAAAGTAGTAGGCTGAATTTAGTAGTTTGGTTTAAAGTTCAAAAATTGGTCATTGATTGCTCCCACACTTATTCAACCCCCCTTCTAAGTGTGCCTTATATGAATTTCATTTGGTATCAGAGCTTGACTCTACTTACTTGGACTTAAAGGTGAATTGTAGGGAAAGATTCTGACATGGCACAGTTCGGGAACAACAATCTAGAAGGTCAATCAACCAATAGACCTCCCTTGCTATATGGAACAGTAAACTACAACTTCTTGGAAATTCCGAATGAGGATCTACTTTAAAAGAGATCCTTAGGAATGGTGGGTTATGGAGAATGGACCAGTTATTCTAAGAAAAGACGATGTTACTCCAAAGACTCTGCTAGAGATGGACTCAACTGAGACTTTCATGGTTTCTTAGGATTTAAGGGCTATGAACACACTACTTAGTGGCATGGTACAATCTGAGATTGACAAAATTTCCCCATGCAACACAGCTAAGGAAATTTGGGACACTCTATTTGTGAGCCATGAAGGAACATCCAAGGTTCGAGAAGTGAAACTAAGCATGCTCATGCACGATTATGAAATGTTCAAAATCGAGAAAGATGAAACTATAAAGATTGCTCAAGCAAGGTTCCTTGTTCTTCAGAACTCCTTAAAGCTACTGGACAAATCCATTCCACAAAGTGAGATTAACCGTAAGTTACATCGGGCTATGCCCAAGAGATTTGCTTCTAAAATCACTACTCTTCAATATTCCTCTACTATATCTACTATGGATACACTAACTCTTTTTGGTGAACTTGAGGAATATGAACATCAGTTAAACAGATATGATGACGAGAAGGAAACTCCTCGAAGAAAGGTTTTAGCTCTTAATGCGGGAAATGAAGAAGAGCTTGATGATGATTCGGATGAAGAGATAGCCATGATGTCAAGAAGACTCAAAGGACTTCTACAAAGGAAGAATAAACGAAAGAATATCTTCAACTCGAATAAAGCCAAAGACTAATCGAGTCGAGGAAACATGTTTTGAATGTGGACGTCCAGGGCACTTCAAGAAGGATTTCTTTCAACTAAAGAACAAAGGAAAAACTGGCTTCAAGGATAATAAGAGAAACAAGGCACTGGTCACTTGGAGTGATGAAGAAAAATCTGAAGTTGAGGTCGATGCCAAGGATGAGATAGCTCAAGTATGCTTCATGGGAATAGAAGGTGAATTAAATGAGGTATATAATTTTGAGATTATTTCTTTGAAATAAGAAAATGATAAATTGAAAGAAAAGAATGCATATTTGAAAGACTTAGTAAATACATTAATGAGTGAGGTAGACTCTTTGATAGGTGAAAAGAAAGATATTAAAAAGGAATCTACATGTAAAGAAGAAAAAGGTTTTAATTGCTAAAATTGATTATTTAGATAATTATAACAAAATACTATTCAATAAGGTAAATTTTTTGAATAGTGAGGTCCAAAAATTGACAAATGAACTAAAAATGAGAGATGTATGTATTGATGCATTTAGTGATAAATCACTTGATAAAATCCTTCCTAATAATGAACTTCAAAAATAAATAGATTCACTAAAATTATCTCTTGCTAAATTTGTTCAAGGTGAAAAAAATTTTAAATGTCATATTAGGTAAATAAAGACCTAGCTTTGAAAGACAAGGAATTGGTTATAATCTTATGCATAAAAAGGGTGATATGAAAATGATAAAATCAAAATCATGTTTTAGATTAAATTATTGCTCTCTTTTTACAACGTGTAGAAATTGTGGTATTAAAGGTCACTTGGACATAAACTGTTTTAAGAAAAATAAAATTAAAAAGGTGTGGGTTAAAAAGGATGATTTACGTGCAACTAACATTAAAGAACCCAAAAAGATGTGGGTACCAAAAGGATGAATTATCTTTTCTTAACAGGTATGTCTCAAGGCAAGGGTTCCATCTCAAAAATGGATTCTTGATAGTGGATGCTCTCGGCACATAATTGGTAATAAATTAAAGTTCGTGGAGCTAAAAATCAAGAAAAAAATGGGATAGTCACATTTGGAGATAACCGAACCTATGAAATAATCAGAAAAAGGTAAAATAGGAAATGATAAGGTTAATATTGATAATGTACATCTTGTTAGTGGACTTGAATTTAATCTTATTAGTATAAGTCAATTGATGGATAATGGTCATCAAGTTAGTTTTGAAAAAGAAAAATGCACTATTTCTCACGGTACTAACAATGTTACTCTAGTTCCACAAAGAGAAGGAAATATATATACTATTGATTTTGAGCAACAGGATGAAGAACTATGTCTTGCATCTGTACAAGATGAGGCTAATTTGTGGCATAAGAGGATGGGACATGTTCACATGGATTTAATCAAGAAATTATCCTCAAAGAATCTTGTCAAAGGATTGCCAAAGATAAAGTATGAAAAGAAGGGAATATGTGTTCCTTGTCAGCTCGGAAAACAAGTAAGAACATCGTTTACGGCAAAGAACATGGTATCAACTTCTTCTCTTTTACAACTACTTCATCTTGATCTATTTGGACCAGAAAGACATGCTAGTATAAATGGTAAGTTTATGCATTTGTAATAGTAGATGATTTTTCTAGATATACTTGGGTATTATTTTTTAAGAACTAAAGATGAACCATTTAAAGAATTTGAGAAATTAATAAGAAACTTGGAAACAAAATATAGTCTCAAACTTGTAAAGATAAGAAGTGATCATGGTACTGAATTTCAAAAAGACTTTATAATATTTTGTGATCAAAAAGGAATTAATAATGAATTTTCAGCCCCAAGAACTCCTCAACAAAATGGTGTAGTGGAAAGAAAGAATAGACCATTACAAGAAACAAGTAGAACTTTGTTACAAGAAAGTAAACTTCCTAAAAAGTTTTGGACCGAAGCTGTAAACACTTCTTCCTATGTTTTAAATAAGGTACTTATTCGTCCAATTATTTTGAAAACCCCTTATGAACTTTTAAACAACAAGATTCCAAATATAAGTTATTTCAAAGTTTTTGGATATAAATGTTTTATACTAAATACTAGTAAAAACTTGAGAAAATTTGATGCTAAATCTTATGAAGGAATTTTCATTGGTTATTCATAAAATAGTAAAGCTTATCGTGTATTTAGTACTAACAAGCTATGTGTTGAAGAGTTTGTTCATGTTACATTTAATAAAACTCAAAATGATCTTCCAAAAGAAAGAGATGAGGATACAAGAAATTTGGAGATCTTAGTGAATCCAACAAACCAGAAAAATCTACTCAGCAAGCCGAATGGACAAATCCAGTAAGCTAATTTGAAAAATTCACAAGGAGTAGAACAAGGAACAACACAAGAGCTTGAAGCTGATATCCCTCAACAAGAAGAAGTAATACATGATGTGTGAATGCCAAAGACTGTGAGATATCTCAAAAATCATACACCAGAAAACATCATTGGAGATATAAACAAAGGAATCACCACAAGGAGAGGATTGTGATAAGTAGATTTTATACCTACTTATCTGGTATCTTTTATTTGAATTAGTTACTTATATTCATGTATATTAGTTACTTTTCATGTATTTTATGTTCATTTTGTAGGTTATATGTTTGGGAGCGGTGTGAGCGACTATTGGTAAGGAAAAGTAAGGAAATCGCAAAGAATTGGTAGGAAAACGCAAAGAAAAGAAATCTGGACATCATTTGGGCTTTCATGTTCATTTCATGTTCTTGGCTTGGAACTGGGACTATATTGTAGAGCTTCTTCTTATATTTCCGTAACATCTTGAATTATTCCAATCGGAGTTCGGATGTAAGAGTTATGACATTTGTACCAACGGACGTTGAATTTCGTTGTTTTGGGTGGTCATTTGCATAGCAGTCACTTCCAATTCACTTTCGACCTTCATCCATTCCTTATTTCTCAATTATTAAAGAATGAAAGTTGTAGAGCTTGTCGATAGCTTCGATTTGATAGGTTTCAGGCCCCGTAACTCCTCCCGGATCAAACGTTATAGCCATTTTACCAGAGGACACTACAGCAGAAAAAACAATTAGTAGCTTGCACCCAAGTCGGGGCTTGCTCTTTTAAGCCTTATACCCAAGCCGGGGCTTGGGGTCCTGAGTTCAAAATTAGAAGCATAGCAAGTCGAGGCTTTCTATTTACAAGGCAATACCCAAGCCGGGGCTTGGTTACACACAGAAAAGGCAATTTTAACCAGAATTTGAGTTCAAGAAAGATTGATTCGAGTTGTTTGATTCAAGGACTTCTAAGAGGACTTAAAGACATAGAAGGAGGCTTATAAAAGGAGGAGATTTACAAGGATTAGAGGAAGTTTTTGAGGAAGAATTCCATTAGATTAGATTAGAGTAGATTGGGAAAAAATCCTAGTTCTTAGGAGATTTGGAGAATGATGCAACTTGGAAACCATTGATGATCAAGAGCGGGAGTTTGAGGAAGATGGGGATTTGTTGACAACAGATTTATTCTTCACTCTACTTTTATTTTTGTCTTTCAATATTATTTCAAGTGTGGATTCTTAGTTATAATTCAATGAACTAATTCTTTGTTTGAGATTACAATGAATCTTATTGTGTAGTTTATTTTAATATGCTTCGCTATCAATTACTATGTTCTATTGTGAGGATTGTCTATTGTGATTTGGACTTAATTGTTTAATTGATTGACTATCAATTACCGTGATAAGCTATATGAACTTGAGAGATGAAGTTTAGATTTAGATCTGATCATGATATCATGTGTTTGTGATTTCTGCATAGATGGAATTCATGATTCGTGTTTAGGATAGAGATATGCCTTTACGCCATATGTAATCTTGTAGAGAACTTGTGCTTTAAATCCTTTTTAATTGTAATTCACATAGAGATATAGTGGATTAGTTGATTAGGGTGTCTTTTTTAATTCTATCAATTGTGGATTTAAGTGAGTATGGGTATTATGCATCGAGAGGTGGTTTTATCTGCTTTAGTATTCTTGATTAACAATTCAAGATAGAGAATAATTGATGAGAAGTGTGTTAACTTAAATGAAGCAATAAGTGAAGTTATGATCTTAAATCTCCATAATCTAATTTGTTTAGTGATAATTAGAATTAGTGTAATTAGATAATTTAATCTATAACATTAAATTATTTGTTTAAATAAGATTAGTTTGTTTAAGAGTTAATATTTGGTAATTTATATTAATAATTTCTCGTGGGAACGATACTCTACTTTCACTGTATTACTTGTTGACCACGTATACTTGTGTGTTGTGCGTAATTAGATTTTACCCAACATGTTTTTGGCGCCGTTGCCGGGGAATTAGTTAATATATTTTTGCCAATATTAGCTTCAATCAAATTAGTCTTAATTTAAACATTTTTTTTATTTAATTCTCTTCATATTTTTCTTTCTTTTAAGGTACCATGTATGAATGAAATTATCAGAGGCCATATTCGAATAAAACTCAACCAAGGGACACATGGATTGATGGATTCAATGTATTTTCTACATTATCAGCACAACTTGAGACACTTTCGAGGAGGTTGGAAATTGTTGCAGCCCAATGTAATCGAAGGATAACAATTACTTGCAATTATTGTGCTGGAAATCACCCGAGTAATCAATGCACCATCAGTCTTGGGTCGGTACAGTATGGTAGTGACTACCTCAAAGAATATGCATATGCCAATTATAATCAAGTTTGGGGATATCACCCAGATACACCATGGAGCTATAAATATCAAGATCAATACTCTACTCCGAATCTCACATACACTTCAGAATTCTTATGTCAACCTCCAATGCGACAAGAAGACAATTCATCATTGATGGCATTCATGTTAAGGATTATAGCAGAAAAAGAAGAGATGATAATGAGTCAGGAATTATCAACCCAAAATCTTAATAGACAGATGGAATAACTCATTAACTCCTCAATAAATGGTCCTCAATACATGGATTTCGAAACTGAACAAGATAATTCATGATTGAAGGATTTGTGGTTCAAGTTTGTAGCATCAACTAAGGAGAAGATGATTGAGCAAGAGAGGTCAATTCGAAATCTGTAGAATCAGATGGATCAAATGTTTGAAGCCTTGAACAATCGCCCTCAAAACAATTGGTACTATGACATGGATTATGAAACAGATGGAGAGCCGAAAGTGTACCTGCCACTGGATGAACTGAAAGGAGTGGACATTGAGGAGATAATTGGGGGTTTGGAAAATGCAGAATATCAGATCACCTGTATTATACCCCAAGTATCTTCTCAACCAGAGTTGAAAAATCCAATGAGTTTTGCACACCCATGTCCCCTAGGTAGTCACATCCAAGGAAATGATCAGTATGATAAAGAGGCCTCGTATACACCATGGTGGGCTGAGGAAGAGAAAAAGTCCGTTGTACTTTCCGTGCCTCAATGCAATAATTTATTCCCAAATACAACGGATGAGACACCTAGTTATGCAATGGAACTAGAAACATCATGTATAGGAATTATGCTAGGTTATTTCAATTCACAGATTAGTAAGATGGGAAACCTACCCACACACAGTGCAATTCTAATAGATGGAGGAATCCTAACTTATCGTAGGGGAATTGGATAGCGTTGACCAGACAAAGTCAGGCTGAAAGACTGTAAATCAAGTGTTGACTGGGAGGCAACCCAGGATTTTTTTTTATATTTATATGCTTTCCTAGTTTATTTAGTAGATATGAATCACGTTATATTCCAAAGTTCTATTCTAATACATGTTGTCTCTCTTCATTGCAGGTATTGGAGGTTCAATTGATAGGGAAATGAACGTCGCCGCCATTGCCACCATCACCTCATGCTTAGCTGATTACAAGGAAGTTCTCTTCTACTTACCACTATATTCTTACAATGAGGACATTATAATTACTAAGTTTGGGGGAGTTTAGTTTAGTTCTTTATTGCATGTTTAGTTTCATGTTTATGTTATGTTATTTTGCATATGTTGTTAATTTAGTTTAGGCTCATTATGTTTGCATTGATGTATTACAACTGCATAAGTAGTTGCGTAGTAGTATAGTTTGAATAACATTATATTCAGTTTCTTGTAAAAAAGAAATTCAAAAATTCAAAAATAATAGTTAGTTACTATGTTCATCTTGCATGAGTCCAGCTGTTTCATAGTTATAGTCTATTGTGGCCAATGATGAGAATGGGATTGAGTAGACAAGTATAGTACATATTATTAGAACTTTAATATGATTTCTTGTTATTAACTGAATCTTTTTCTGTTTGAAACTGGTATAATCAGGTTAGCACGTTAGAGACAACTTTGTTGACTGATTAAGCTTAAATTGATACATAATTGACTTCTTAAGGATAATATTAGTTTGAATAAATGAAAGACATGAACAGACGAAGATGGATAAATTTAGACAAAAACTTAAGTTTGGGGAAAAATTTTGGGATATATAAGCTTTAAAAAAAAGAAAAAAAAACAATAAAAAATGATGAAAAAAAATATCGTGGCTAGTCTTGTTTCGAGGCCTTTGTTACCTGAGCAAGCACGCTGCAGGGGATTGTCTTTACACCTAGTGCCCTAAGGTCTTATATGGTGCAGGAGTCATTGGTCGAAAGCTTCGTTAAGGGGTATACTTGTTAGCCTAATGGAATGAGACATTGCCTGATCATGGTTAAAAAAAATAATAAAACGGGAAAAGAGCAAAAATCCCCTGTAATGCAAAGTAAAGCATAAGTATCCCGAATTGGACTCTTGAATTTGGTGGAAGTTTGACTTTAGTTTGATCTAGCTTGTTCATGAATTTTGTGAGTTTGCACTGTATGATGCCTTTAAAGAGATCTATTATGTGTTGTATTTAGCATTATATCAGTTAGCATGGATGTTGAGCACACACGCACTATACCAGTAATAACAGTTTGAGATTTGATGATTGATAGGAATTATTGATTGGTTTTGATATGATGTATTATCATTTTTACTTGATTTCTCTAAGGCCGAGTGAATAGATTTGATTCTTTCAATACTACTTGATTCGTAGGTATATAGATTAGTTGCATTTCATTGCATTGCATTGCATTATGTTGTGTTGCTTGGGGACAAGCAATAGTTTATGTTTGGGGGTATTTGATAAGTAGATTTTATACCTACTTATCTGGTATCTTTTACTTGAATTAGTTTCTTATATTCATGTGTATTAGTTACTTTTTATACATTTTGTGTTCATTTTTTAGGTTATATGTTTGGGAGCGGTGTGAGCGACTATTGGTAAGGAAAAGTAAGGAAATCGCAAAGAATTGGTAAGAAAACGCAAAGAAAAGCAATCCGGACATCATTTGGCCTTTCATGTTCATTTCATGTTCTTGGCTTGGAACTGGGACTATATTGTAGAGCTTCTTCTTATCTTTCCGGAACATCTTGAATTATTCCAATCGGAGTTCGGATGCAAGAGTTATGACATTTGTACCAACGGACGTTGAATTTTGCCGTTTTGGGTGGTCATTTGCATAGCAGTCACTTCCAGTTCACTTTCAACCTTCATCCGTTCCTTATTTCTCAATTATTAAAGAATAAAAGTTGTAAAGGTCGTCGATAGCTTTGATTTGATAGGTTGAAGGCCCCGTAACTCCTCCTGGATCAAAAGTTATGGTCAGTTTACCAGATGACACTGCAGCAAAAAAAACAATTAGCAGCTTGCACCCAAGCCGGGGCTTGCTCTTTTAAGCCTTATACCCTAGTTGGGGCTTGGGGTCCTGAGTTCAAAATTAGAAGCATAGAAAGTCGGGGTTTGCTATTTACAAGGCAATACCCAAGCCGGGGCATGGGTACACACAGAAAAGGCAATTGAGTTCAAGAAGGATTGATTCGAGTTGTTTGATTCAAGGACTTCCAAGAGGACTTAAAGAAATATAAGGAGGCTTATAAAAGGAGGAGATTTACAAGGATTAGAGGAAGTTTTTGAGGAAGAATTCCATTAGATTAGATTAGAGTAGATTGGGAAAAAACCCTAGTTCTTAGGATATTTGGAGAATGATGCAACTTGGAGACAATTGAAGATCAAGAGCGGGAGTTTGAGGAAGATGGGGATTTGCTGACAACAGGTTTATTCTTCACTCTACTTTTATTTTTGTCTTTCAATATTATTTCAAGTGCGGATTCTTAGTTTTAATTCAATGAACTAATTATTTGTTTGAGATTACAATGGATCTTATTGTGTAGTTTATTTTAATATGCTTCGCTATCAATTACTATGTTCTATTGTCATGATTGTCTATTGCGATTTGGACTTAATTGTTTAATTGATTGGCCATCAATTACCGTGATAATCTATATGAACTCAAGAGATAAAGTTTATATTTAGATCTGATCATGATAACATGTGTTTGTGATTTCTGCATAGATGGAATTCATGATTCGTGTTTATGATAGAGATATGCCTTTACGCCATATGTAATCTTATAGAGAACTTGTGCTTTAAATCCTTTTTAATTGTAATTTATATAGAGATATAGTGGATTAGTTGATTAGGGTGTCTTTCTTAATTCTATCAATTGTGGATTTAAGTGAGGGTATTATGCATCGAGAGGTGGTTTTATCTGCTTTAGTGTTCTTGATTAACAATTCAAGATAGAGAATAATTGATGAGAAGTGTGTTAACTTAAATGAAGCAATAAGTGAAGTTGTGATCTTAAATCTCCATAATCTAATTTGTAATTAGTGATAATTAGAATTAGTGTAATTAGATAATTTAATTTATAACATTAAATTGTTTGTTTAAATAAGATTAGTTTGGTTAAAAGTTAATATTTGGTAATTTATATTAATAATTCCTCGTCGGAACGATACTCTACTTTCACTGTATTACTTGTTGACCATGTATACTTGCGTGTTGTGCGTAATTAGATTTTACCCAATAGATTGCAAAATCAATGTTCATTTTCTGCATTCCTATCACAAGTTGAGCTAAAGAATTCTGAGGAAGTTATCCTAGATGAAAGCTGGCTAATGGCAATGCAAAAAGAACTTTAGCAATTTGAACGATGCCAAGTCTGGGAACTTATTCCCCCTCCTAAAGATATTTCTATCATTGGAACAAAGTGGGTATTCAAGAATAAGCTTGATGAGCATGGAACAATCACTCGTAACAAAGCAAGGCTAGTAGATCACGGATACAATCAACAAGAAGGGATCAACTACGAAGAAACTTACGCTCCAGTCGCTAGACTAGAGTCCATCTGCATCTTATTAGCATTCGCTTGTTACAAGAAGTTCACACTCTATCAAATGGACGTATAGAGCGCCTTCCTCAACGGATACATCAATGAAGATGTTTATGTAAAACAGACTCCTGGATTTGAACATGAGAAGTATCCAAACCATGTATACAAGCTAAAGAAAGCTCTCTATGAGTTAAAGCAAGCTCCAAGGGCTTGGTACGAAAGGTTGAGTAAGTATTTACTTTCAAATGGTTTTATTAGAGGAAAAATTGATTCTACATTATTTATAAGGAATGAAAATAAAGATATTTTTATTATACAAATATATGTAGATGATATAATTTTTGGTGCTACTAATGATTTCTTTTGTGAGTGGGTTTTTAAGTGCATGCACAAGGAGTTCGATATAAGTCTAATGGGAGAACTTAACTACTTTTTGGGACTTCAAATCAAGCAAATAAAGGAAGGCATATACATCCATCAATCCAAATATACAAATGAGCTACACAAAAGATTTGGTTTTGAAGGGTCAAACTCAAAAGCTACACCGATGAGCACGTTAATAAAGCTTACGTCTGACAAAAAAGGTATAAATGTGGAAGTAACTAAATATCAAGGTATAATTGGATGTTTATTATATTTAACTGCATCTAGACCAGATATTATGTATAGTGTTTGTTTATGTGCACGTTTTTAAGCAAAACCTAAAGAATCTCATTTAGAAGCTGTTAAAAGAATTTTTAAATATTTAAGTGGTACAATCAATTTGGGGTTATTTTATCCAATTTCCAATCATTTTGAACTAATAGGCTATTCATATGCTGACTATACAGGATGTTAAATTGATAGAAAAAGTACTAGCGGTGCTTGCTTATTTTTAGGTCACAGTCTTGTTACATGGCATAGTAAAAAATAGACTTCAGTTGCTTTATCAACCACTGAAGGTGAATATCTAGCTATAGGGAGTTGCTGCTCTAAAATTTTGTGGTTAAAACAAACTCTATGTGATTTTGATGTTTTATGTGATAGTGTGCCTATTTATTGCGATAATTCTAGCACTATTAATATTTCAAAAAATCTTGTTTTACATTCACGCATAAAACACATAGAGGTTAGGCATCACTTTCTATGGGATAACGTCTGCAAAGGTTTAATTAAATTAATTTTTATTCCAACAGAAAAATAATTGGCTGACATTTTTACCAAACCCTTAAGTGTGAAAGGTTTTGCATGTTAAGAAGAGAACTTGGAATGTTCATGGTATAAAATGATCACGTACTAAAATAGTTCATGCATAAAATATCTCATATTTACAGTTTATCTGCATGTTATTATTTTATGTTGATAAACATTATTTGTTCATAATTGGAGACTAAGGGAGATGTATCTGTTTTGGCACAATTCACGCTAGATATCATTATGGGTTTTGAAATTTGAAAAGACAGGAGCTGAGAAGTGTTTATATTTTCAAGGAAGTCTGTTCAGCGTCTAGCTCTTCCCTATTAAACATAGTGCGCCTCCTCTTTTCACACACATTCCTAAATTTCTCCATTGTTCTTTAACGCTCTAATTTTCTCAACGATAATGAAGACTCGGGCCAACAAAAGATTTTCCGACATCACCATCAAAGAAGGAAACCATCCCCGATCTCCTTATACTATGTGATCCCCAAAGAAGTCCAAATGACAACCTCGTCAGACATCTGTTCATGTTTCTTCTGATAATTCCGATGGGTCTGATTCATTCTTCTCTTTCCTAAAGAAATCCCCACAATCTTCTGGTTCGGAGCCTCCTTCTTCTCAGCCAGAGTAACCATCAAATCTGGTAAACCCTTTCTTTGCTACTTCAGACTTTCCAGACAATTTTTTTAGGGATCAAAGTTTTGGAACTAGCTTCAAAACTTCTATTTCTATCAAGCAGTTTGTTTATGAGAAAATTTTAGATCTAATTTATTTCAAAAAATCTTCTTTGGAAAACTTTTCATCTCTTGTGGTATTTCTGCTATGCTTTTCCCCCCACTAAGGCATATCCCCATTTGGTACAACATTTTTACACAAATTTAAAGTGTAATAGGGATTGTTATACATCCTTTGTGAAGGGAAATTCTGTGTTTTTCACAGTTGTCGATTTTGGAAGTATTTTTAATATTCCTTCATCTGGTCCTTGTCATTTTACTCTCAAGGGTGCTGCTAATATACCATTTCCTCCTCTTAAACAACTTCATACTCTGATGATCAATTCATCTTTGACTACTCTGTTTACCCCCAAAATTGTTGATGTATGTCCACTTGCATGTGTCTTGCATAAACTACTTCGTTATAATCTATTTCAACGAGTAAGTGGTGTAGCAGATTTTACTTACCAAGATCTTGTGGTTGTTGCAATGATTTTAAAAGGTGTCAGTTTTAATTTCTCTTTTATGATGTTGTCCCACATGATGAGTTTTATTCTTCAAGTTAAAAGTGTCTGCCCTATGGTTTGTTTTTGACAAAAATGTTTCTACATTTCAAAATCTTTCTTGATGATGAAATTGTGGTGTTACACAATGAATTCATTGATTCGGCTAATTTAAAATAATCCCATATCTCTTTCATTAATATATGTTTTGTTCGAATCGTTCCTGATCCTATTCTTACTCCACCGAGTTCTATTTCGTCCGATTTACCATATGATAATCCTACTTCTTCTACACTTCCTACTTCATCAGTCTCCTCTCAAGTAGTAGTCGATATGTTCACTCAAATCCTCAAAAATCAAGAGCTTTTGCATTCTGATATTCTTGATGTTAAACAAAGGCTTTTGGTTTTAGAAAAAGGAAAACTACCTATTCGGGCCAATGATTTGAACAAATATTTTTCTCAAATTGAAGAGGAATTTATTGATTTACAAGCCGGATTTGAGTTGCACACAATGGTTATGGTTGAATCTCTTCATAGGAAGATCAATAGAAATTCTTGTCAATTAAGTCAAGAACTAAAGTTTATGAGTTACCAAATTAGAGAATTTGCCAATTTTATGTCTCATCCTATCATATGGATGCCATTGGTAGAAAGCTCCACTTTGATAGGTAGCGCTCTCCAGTCCCGGAATGGCCTAGATGTAATTGGACGACCGAGTACATTGGAGATTTTCTTGACCTACCTTTACCCAATGAGACCTTTATTCCTCGTCCTCCTAGGTTTGCTCATAAATTTTCTATAGAAGAAAGGATTCATCATCTTCTTCATCGTCCCTATTTCACTTCTCGTCCTATGCCTGTCATACACGTTGACGATACTGATATCTGATGATCTTTTTGGTGATGACAAAGGGGGAGACACTCATGAGTTGTTGGTGAAGAAGCAAGTTGTTGTGAAGAAATATTGGACTGTTTTTGGATTTTGTTGATTTTATTTTAAAAACAATTTGGTTGGCACCAATATTTGTTTAAGTTTGTTAAAATTCTATTTTTTGATGGGATGTTTAAAACAATTTGGCTGGAGCCAGTATTAGATATTATGATTGCTAAATTTTTTGTAATCTAATATTTGTTATAGCTAATAATTTTTGCAGGATAAATAATGCCCAAACAAAAGGCATGGTGGTAATTAGTTTGGATTATGTTTTTTTCTTTCTGAAATTTCAAATATGCATGAATTCAGGGGGAGTTATAATTTTTGGTGTTGTCATCATAAAAAAGGGGGAGACTGTTGACTTGTTAATATTCTAAACCTTGTTGTTTTGATGATGACTTGATATCATGGACTAATTTTTTTATTATGAAATTTCAGGAAGTTGATGAAAGGATTGTTGTCAAAAGACTTTGAAGATTTGAGTCTTAAGAAAAATATGTAGGGTCATTACAAATACTTAATTTTTTAATACAAGGCTCTAGGACATTTTATGTGTGCATTAAAATGTTATTAAATATTTTGTGCATGATTAAGAATTTTATATATTATGCTAATTGTTATTGCATGACTGATTTCAGTTGGTTAGTATTTATATATTATGCATGCGTAAAATTAAAATGATAATTGTTGTCCGAAATTAATTGATGTCATGTGTTAGAAGATTTAATGAGAGTCCTGATAATTCTATATACATGTGCATTAGTTTTGTTGGTAATTTAAAAGGTTGTGACGGCAGAGATAATGATTACTATCAGAAAGTGGTTTGCATAAATATTGGGAATATGAGATAATCATTATCTTGAAAAATGGTTTACATCACTTTATTTACTTAACACTTCATTATCTAATTAAGTTTGAAAAGTCAGTAACATTTATGAGGTGGAAGTTATTATAGACTATATGTGTTTTACACGAAACCTATTAACTTTGTGGGTTATCTTTGACATAGTCTATATCTGTTACAAATATTTTCCAACGGAAATTAAAATGGAATGGTACTTATCTCTTTGAATTCTGTTGGCAACGTAAATATATATATAACGGGATTGTGCTGTAGATCAACGGTAATATTTGGGTTATAAAAGAAGAACTGATTTCAGTGAAAAATACAACACTTGAATCAATTATTGCACTCATATACTTGAAAAGCTACTTCATTATTCTTGGTGCAAAATTTCCAACTGCTGTGCAATTATATTCAGATTATTTATCAGTTATTTTCGTGAGCTTCATATTGGTGATATCTCTTTTACTACTTGATCATTGCATTCATTAGTTAAGCCTTGCATTGTTAAATTGTTTATTTTCTTTGATCATTAGACCTCTATATTTGTAATCTTATATTTTTTAGACTAAGTGTTATCTAAAGGAATTAAATTCAGGTGGATTAAGGTTTGTTTACAAACAGGGTCAAGGAAGCATAGGTGCTTAAGGAGTGCATTGGTGCACAAGGGCAAGTGTGCTCAAGTGAATTATTGTAATTCAAATTTGATAGAATCTATTTTGCAACAAGGTTCAATTTAAAGAAATAAAAGTGAGTCTCCAATACTAGTTGGTATTGGATGTGGACTAGGCTATTATTATATAGGGTAATAGCTGAACCACATAAAAAATCTTGGTGTTTATTTTATTGCTTGCTTTACTTTAATATCTCTCAAGATAGTTATTTTTTTTAAATAATTAAAATTTAAATATTTGTTTCATCTTGAGATAATTTGTTAACACCAAGTATTCTCTTTAACTTATAAATTCACCAAAATATTTTCTTAAACAAAAAGTCAATTCGGTAGACCATATACATTCAGCAAGCTGCATTCATCAAAATAGTAGGCTGAATTTAGTAGTTTGGTTTAAAGTTCAAAAATTGGTCATTGATGCTCCCACACTTATTCAACCCCCCTTTCTAAGTTTGCCTTATCTGAATTTTAGTGAAATTAAAGGTTGTAATTTTGATGTTTAGGTTGTTTGTATAGCTAAAAACATGTTAGAAACCTTAAATTGTGTTTCTGGGAAGTTTATGTAACTTTTATTTGTGGAAATTGGTTGTTAGAGTGTTTCTTGAAAGCCAAATTGGCTTTCTACTTTGAGCAAATCGTGAACTACAAAAGCCGAGAACAGTACCCCATACGGTGGGCCTTTTCATCAGTATAAAACCCCACCTGGCGGAAATGTGAGAATGGGACAATGTGATTTTGGTTAGGTGCAGTCTAATTTAGGTTAACCTAACCTATTATAAAGAATAGTATATCATGTTAAACATAGTAGAATGTTATATCAGTTTGTTAACGTTCATAAGTTGACATATCATGATAAGTGGTTTAAAAAGTTAGAATATGATGGTCATTCGAGACTTTGGTCTTATGATGTGTAATTGGTAGTAATAAGAGAAACTAAAACTCAGTTAGTGAGCTATTTTAAAAGTGGAAATTTGACTCATGAAGTTAATATTAGTGTAACTCATGAGTATTGTCAATATATATGGTATGTGTAGGACTTGTGGTGATCATGAGTAGTGATTGTTTAACCTACGCACGAGGCAAGTTCTCTAACCCTACCTTTACGATTTTGCAAGTTCCTAAACTTTATTCTTTATATAGAGCAAGTTCATTATCTTATCTTGCCTATTATTATCCAAGTCTCTTGAACCCTATTTATTTTGTATGATGCAAACCTTATCAATACATTGAATTCCCTAACCTTACTTTTATAACTTGATATTGTTCCCGCAATCTCTTAAACCTAACTCTTACATTGAGAGGTTTTTATATCTTTAACTTTTTTCTTATTATGCAAATTCCTAAATTCTATCACTCTTATGATGAGCAAGTTTTAATTCTCAACTTGTTATCAATTATGTATGTTCATTAATTCAATTCTTTCGTTGGATAAGGTTATGGTTTTAACTTATTGTTGTTCAAGCAATGTTGTTATAATATTCAATGCCTATGCTTTCTAGTTCATTGCTAACACGTGATTTTTATGTATAATGTTGATTTCCCTTATAAGCTACAATTATTCCATAGCATATTGTTATTACACTTTTGATTCAACTAATCCTTAGTTGATGTTCATTGAACTCTAAATTACTCTTGAAGCTAATCCAAACTAAACTTACTTTGGTGTTGACTTGTATTGTAAAATTGAGAAGAACAACCCTATTATAGGGGATTATTACGTGAAGCGTTTAGATGTTTATGCACAATACATGGTACGAAGGGCTGATCACCCTAAGTACGGATAGTCCTTATAGTCTTGTGACTGTTTAGGTTTAAGTTGAAAGAATACTTATAACCTTGGACATAGTTCATGGTCTTGTGACCCTCAGATATATTTCAAATTCTGTTTTAAGTTCTTGATTATAATTCATAGAGAATATTATTCAGTTCTATTGAGCCTATTCATTGGCAGTTATTATGTTGTTATTATTCATTGTCATTTCAAGTCAGCATTTATTTTGACCACTCTTGCATATATAATCATTGCAGCTAAAGTTAAGAAGGTTGATGAACCTACCACTAGCAAAGAGAAAGAAAAAATGAACAAGTGTTGAAGACTTGTAAATTTATTGACTTTCATGATGTCAGATTTTATTTTAAATATCGTGATGTAATTATTTACTTTTCCGTATTTGATGAATGTTTGAGTTTAGATGACCTTGGATTTTGTTGGATTTAATGATGTTACCCTTTAATGGGAAGTTTTAATTGTTTATTTTATTATATTTCGGTAGTTAGAAATGTATGATTAGAAAGTGAACACCAAATCGTGTGGGAATGAAGTATACAGATTTTGGGGTGTCACAAGTTGGTATCAAAGCCTTAGATTATGAATCTTAGGTGGGGGAAAAAAGACAGTGGTGATAAACTCTTATTGAGTTTTAAGAAAGAGATAATAAAACACTTTATGTGCTTATGTGGTTGCAACCTATATGTTCGTGAGTGTCGAATAGTGACGAATAGTAATTAAATACTTAAAAATTTTGTTGATAGGATGGCTAATGTGGGAGAATCCAGTCAGGATAGGGAGGAGGGACCTCAGATGCCTAGAGAGGAGGAGCCTCAAGATATTTAGGTAGTATGGGAACAACTGCTGCCAAGGGAGTCATTTCCGTTGGTCACTATGACGCCCCCAAATTCGGGTATCTTCCAACCCGGCATATGGTGCTACATGGTACTCATAACTATACAATCATTCCATTGAAATACAACATAATGAATGTAATTACTATCTTCTTATTACAATCAAAGTATAATCCTTCGCAGGTTCATAAACCGATTACATAGTTCGTTGTTCATAATGTATAATACATACAAACATACTAATCTATTACACGATGGCTAATTATCCATCTTAGCTTTGCCCTTATCTCTCTTAGCTTTCTCAGTGCGTTCATCCTTAACTGTTGCCATATAATTCACGCAAGAAGTGAGCATAACAAGCTCAGCAAGTCTTAACAAGGATAACAGTAATACCACATTCGTGAATTATATAACACTTCATACATAACTAAACAAATAGTTATGAAGTACTATGAAACAATAATACTTTAACATTTCATAACATCAATTCCCAAGGTATAGAGTACATTAGGAATTCTGAACCGGTCGATAGACCATGAACAGTAGCTTTCTATTTTCATACTTGAAAAGGATATCACAGCACTAAGTTTGTACATCCGTATTACTTATGAGCACTTCTAGGTGATCATCCTATAGTACTCTATATTGATCAACACTCATTCATTAAATGTATTTACGTTTAACATTTGGCAAACTCGCGTGCCCATCAAATAATCGATGAAAAATACTTTTATTTGTTCATAGACAAACCTTACCTTCACATCCGTACCAATTACTTGGCATATGATAGCGTTAACATTTCTACATAGAAAGATATGAATATCAATTAATCTATATCCTACGAGTAGTCTAGCCGAGTTAAATCTGGCATTGATCCTTTCATTAAAATCAGTCGTGAAATTCAGTACAATGAATCATATAAAACTTGACTAACTTGAAGGTTAGACAAGTGTTAAGAAAACTTGCCTTTCAGCGTTTTCAAATAACTTAATTGACTGACCATAGCCTTTACAGAATCTACATGATATATTCACATAGCACATTATAATTAGCTATCAAACAACTATTCACATTATTCCTTCCAACTTCTTTCTCTTCTATGTATTTGTTAACTTAATATTATTAATAAAGTCAACTCAAGTTATTACCCTTCATCATGGCTTATTAACCAACTTACGTTATTAACCAGACTCTATCATCATTGGCAAAGTACCAACGTTGTTTCCCCGACTAGGGTTTATTGTTAACACTTTGTGATCTCTGTTCATACATTATTAACATGCATTCAATTCCTAAGTTCAATACCATATACATTAGTATATGTAGTATAGGAATATTTTTAATACACTTATGAAGTGCATAAACTTTACTCTTATAGGTCTCTGAACAATTTCAGTTCAAAACCTAAGTCATTCAATAAATACTCTTTTTACCATGGCATGCATGACATCTTAGTATTAAGATTTGGGCATGATTCAGCTTAGATACCAATACTTGATTTATTGACTGCGGTGTGAGACTTCCTTATACAAGTAGCGCTACGGCGCCACTTTCTAGTAGCCAATTACACTGTGCCGGAATACTCCATGGACTTCATATCTACATCCTAACCAAGCAAGATGCACATATTTACGCATTGATAGAGTTCAACTGTTTATCAACAATCAATCTCAACAATCAATATTTTCATGATTTTAAACTATATCAAACCTTATGATTTCTATGATCTCATGACTTATAGAGATTGAATCTATGGTAAGTCATTCTTATTCCACCATACTAGACATACACCACCCATTTATGATTCTCCATACTAAAAGAAAACCAAAAGAGATGGAATTAGAATTAAAGAGTATTACCTTAAGGATTTCTTTGATGTTCTTGAAAAACTCTAAGGCAAAGCTTCAAAGTAGATGTTTTGGTTGAGTCTAGCTCTTCTCTCTCTCAAAATATAGGTTGGAAATTTGAAAAACTCTCAAAAGACCAATTCTAGCTTTCTATTTATAGGCAAATGAAATGGAGGGAAATTTGGACATTACACCATCACCTCTTTACTATTCTACACTTTGTCACCAAGTAAAATACTTGGTGACCAAGTGATTAATTTGTCTTGCACACCAAGTGGCCGGCCCACTTGCCCATGGGTTATCCCCATGGGTTTTGCCCATTCGGTGACCAACCAGTTCGATCCACGGTTCAGTTTTTCTTGCATTGGGCTTAACCAATCTAATATTGGGCCTTAACTTAGGCTTAACACATTAATCCATTGGGCTTGCCTATAAAATTGATTGGACTAAACATAATCCAACTCAAACGAATTATTATTAAGTCTTAACTTAATTCCATAATACCAATCGTACTCTACACGTATAATTCACGTATTCTCTTCGTATAATATTCGCAGGATAAACGTATTGTACTTCATATTAACTCATTGTATTATACATAGATACTAGATAGTATCCTAATTGTATAACACACGCTTTAACTATAACGTAATTCCTTCTACACGCTTCATTTCCTTCTCGGAAATCAATATACTCAACCCTTAGGTTTTAAGTCCGCAGGCGAAAACTTCATCTGCCATAAATGAAATATTATTAGATATTTCATCTTATCTCGATATTCTATCATTATGCGTTTCTCGGAATTTCAAAATAATTTCCCGAGCAGAAATAGATGAATAGTGTTTTTACGAAAATTTCTCGTAAAACATTTATTTTCATCTTGGAAATTCTAAACAATTAATTCTAGCACGTAGCCAGATTACTAGCCACATAAACACATTCTAGGTCATAGAACGACCTTCACATAGCTTACTCACAAAATAAATCAATTAAATTCATTTAATTCACATAATCGAATAAAAATTTAATTGTCATAAAAATCTGATTTTCTCGGGCGTTACATTTTCTCCCCCTTCTAAGGATTCTGTCCCCAGAATCTAGCTTATAATTAATAAACAAATGAAGAAAATCTTCCATCATTTTACATTTGAGTTCCCACGTTGCTTCTTCAGCATTGTGGTTTCTCCATAACACCTTCACTGAAGGTATGACCTTATTTCTTAATACTTGTTCCTTCCGATCAATAATTTGAATCGGAAGTTCCTCATATGATAAATCTTTCTCTATCTGGATAGATTCATACTTTATTACGTGTTTATAGTCCAGTTTATAAGGACGCAACACAGACACATGAAACACATTATGAATGCGTTCCATTTTTGGAGGTATGGCTACTTCATAAGCCACCTCTCCTACCCTTCTTAAAATCTCAAAAGGTCCTACAAACCTTGGACTTAACTTCCCTTTCTCTCCAAAACATATATTTGTTGCCTCTTTTTCAGTTCTAACAAAAAGAGCTCTAACTCATGCAAGCATACATGTGTTAACAAGTAATCAGATTAAGTAGAGTATCGATCCCACAAAGAAAGTTGTCAAATTTAAACTACTATGCATCAATTAAATTACTGTATTTATATGCTTAGACTAATGACAATAATTGGTGAATTACTATAATTGCATATAACAACTAAAATAAGAATAATAACGAAATAAACCAAATCTAGAAATAATGGGATCCTAACTTCATTTAATAATTCATTTCATTACCACTATCGTGTAAGAATTGTTCATATATCACAGGAAAATAGCCAAGAGTACTAACAGAGTTATGGCCATTTTTCAATGTACTATGACCTACTTACACAGCATCCACAAATGATAGACTCCATGTGAAATATGTCTATTGAAATTGCAATCATACTGAATTTAAGCACAAGCCCTTATTTTAACTCATACGGTGAATAAGTATATGTCTATCTCATTCACGAAATACACAAGCCATATAAAACATCCCCATATACGTATGCTATCTTGATTACAATCCATACTCGCATGTTCATTGTCAATTCCATACAAGTACTGAGATGAATGGTGATCAAGCATTCATACAAGCAAAACAATCATGATAGAAATCCCATATATTATGTAAAACAACCATAGCATTCAAGCATGCAACTAAACTACATATTAAAATCTGTTAGAATCCCATAATGGAGTTTAGTTCATGACTGAACCAAGAGCCATTATGGGATCAAAGCTAAACATGATTCACAAGCAAATAATTAAAAGATGAAGGATAGAACAATCAAACTCAATTGCAGATTGCAAACCAAAGTTAACCTTCAAATCCTCATAAAATTCCAGCAAAATAATAATAAAAATCCACAATGACAGAAAATCCCAAGAAGAATTAGAAAAGATGGAGTTTTGGCTTCGTTCTTCGTTGGAATCTCTCCCAATGAGTAAACCCTAGTTACGATATGAAAATACGTCAAAAGTTATCATTGTTATCAAAAGTTATGTCTGACACCAGTCAGATATCATTTTAAACTAATTACAACCCTTAAAAATTGAAAATTAAAATAAACAGCTCAGCATCAGCAACCATCGTGTGTGGCCGCATGCCCCTCCAATGTATTCCTCGCGCGGGCGTGAGACTTGCAGTAAGTCAAGATGTCCAGCCGGGCTCATACGGTAGCAGCGCCACGAGCCTAATATGCCACGCGTGGTATCTGCGGCTGCGACCTATGGATTACAGTTACGGTTACGCAATGTTGTTCTTTGTTATCGCTTTGCCCTGCTGCTCATTCCTTCAATGCTTGGTCTCCTTGCTTCATTTGATCTTCATACCACGCATCCATAAGCCTCGAGCCATGCCTCCAATAGTCTCTCGCCATCCAACAGCACCAAAGTACGCCATTTCCTGTACTTTTATGCCAAAAGGAGTTCTCAGTACATGTAATGCAACATAACATGAAATACAACTAAAATAGACTAAAATGTACTTGAGTTGGGCATAATTCGCGTAAATTGATATCCAATAAGTAGGTGTAAAACCCACTTATCAAATACCCCCAAACTTAAACTATTGCTTGCCCTCAAGTAATGCATGCTAAATAACAATGACAATGCAAAAGCAATACTATGCAACTAATTTACTATGCAAACTAGTCTCACATCATTCCAACTTAAACAGAATTTCAGCCCAAAATGCCTCAGCGAATTATCTAGATTTAAGAATACAAGTTCAAACTGAACGCTGATCATAACATCATACACTTAGATACTTCATACATGCTATAGAGATGATGTGTGTGTATAAAGTGTTCACCAAAACTTGAGTCAAGAAAAGAATACACATGCTAAACTGCTCAAAATAGAAAATTATAGTCTAAATTAAGACTCATGTATACTTATGCAACGAACACTGTTCCAACATACCCAAACAAACTCAAGTTCAACAATGGGCTTAACTGCTTTATTGCTACTCACGAGGGCAATTTTTCTCTCTTTCCCGCGGTGTTTATTGCTATTTTTATTTTCTTCTTCTCTTTTTTTTTTCACATGACTGTGCAATGTCTTAATCCATCAGGCACACTGCTACCCCTTAGCAAGCTTTCAACCAACGACTCCCAGACCATAAAAGACCTTAGGGCGCTAGGTGTAGAGACAATCCCCTCGGGCGTACTTACTCAAGTATCTAGGGCCCCGAAATAAGACTAGCCACGTTATTGCTATTCATTTTTTTATACATAACATACCCATGTTTTCCTAAAGTTTGAATGTCAATGTTTCATACAGTCTACATGCATGTTCCACATATTTCTCTTTTTAAAACTACATTTTCTAACAAGCAATGCAACACATAATTCTTATACTGCAAGTGATTGTGAACACATCCGCGTCTGACCAAAAGCATTTAAACAACAACATGAATTCCATCGTGTAAAACATTATAACTACGTTCATGTTATCCAATATACTCTAAAATCCTTCACAATTCACTATCATCATTAGCTAGGCAAGAATTTTTATAAAGCAAGAATTTTTGTGAGACATGCAAACTAACTAAAATAACAAATTTTCTACCGCATAAAACAAATAAACTACACATGTTGAATTTTAGACTAATCATGCAAAACTAAACTACATGCTACTTGACTACTCCCCAATACCCCCAAACTTAAAGTATTCAATGCCCCATTGAATGAAGGTAAAGGGTACAAGAGAACTCCCCTAATGATCGGCTGCACCACCCTCCTCGGGTGGTGAATCTGGTGGTGGATAAGGCACTGTTGTCCCAAACTGAGGCCATTCTAGCATTGTTCCTTGTTATGCAAAGGCCTTGACAAGCGATCACATGAGACCAGTGGCAAAAGCTCTAAAATTATCATAAATGGTGTCGACTTTTTGGTCCAACCTTCGGAGCTGGCGATCACCATGAACAATGTGTGGTCGGGTGGATGGTCCTACTTCGTCTGTCTGAGGGGGCTGCTGTTGCAGCTCTGGAAATGTGGGCTGGAGAATAAATCCTCTACCACACGGATACGATTCACCACCTGCCCAATCTTTGAATTTTGTAATGGCGGCGTGAGTGATGTCTTGGCTCGGGTTGTGCATCTGTTCATTGTCCCAAGTGCATCCCTGCTGAACACATAGCATAGCTACAATGGATGCGTGTGGAATGCTCCCTGTAGTGCTGCCCCGTAAATACCGCATTATGTTTTGGTGGATGAGATGGCCCACATTGATATATTTTCCGATGATTATGCCCCACAGAATTATGGCCCTTTCCGTTGTAATCTCATGTTGATGCGACGATGGTAATAGCTTGGCACAAATAAACAAATTCCATGCCTTTGTATATCGACTGAGGGTTGCGGCTGGGAATATACGAGGCTGATTCGTGCCGACTTTGTATGTCCATTTTGTGCCTAGCACGCACAACTCCGCAATAACCAATTCCAAGTCCGTTTGCAAATGTGCCCTTGTGATCCAATTATGTGCCCCTCTTGGTGGTGTACCGGTGATTCAGAAAATGGCTCGGATGGCGGTGGGTCTATAGTCTATCTCGACACCTCGAACCATAGCGAAATCGTTCATGGTGACTTTGTCATTGGCATAAAATTCCCAGACTATGCCCATTGGAATTGACATAGGAGTCGCAGTCAAGCCATTCCATCCTCGTTCAAGAATCATGACACACACCTGACTATCTTGTTCCTCAGGTTTGAACCCTCTTTCTTTCACAAAGGTTTTTGTAACGATTCTGTAGTACTCCTGTTGGGCTTCCAAATCCAAAAACTTGGTGTAATCAACCACATCCTCCCCTTGACTACCAGAGGAAGATGAAGAAGAGGATGAAGCTGAGCGAGCTCTTTTCGAACCCATTTACAATTAATAATGATAGTGCAGCTGATTTGACTGAGAGGGAGTGCTAGCAAAAGCTTTGATTTTTGATTCCACACTGATGTCGCACAACCTCTCTTTAACCCTAGCTTTATACTGAGTGATGAGGCGTGGGTAGATGTAGAACGTGGAGATAATCGTGGGACTGTAATGGAGAGATGTAGGGCTTCAATTTGTAACTGATAGAGAGAAGGAGACGTGCATTATGGAGACTGAGAGAATTTCGCTTATGTTATGATATCAAATAAGAGTCCAACTGATCTCCATCATGTTTTTAAACTTAAAAAAAAAAACCACGTCGGCGTCGCAAGGCACGGCGAATGTTCATGTTCAAGGTGTTGCATGCTGTAGCGTAGTGGACTTGTTCGGTCTTGAGCTTTTGAGCGCGCGCATGCGGCGTGGGCGATATAGTTATTTCTGCTTGGCGGTAGTGCGAGCATGAATCTTTACATCATGTTAATGTTCAATCTACTCTGCATATCAGTGATGTCTTCAAGTGCAGGGACCTATATAGACATGAATGCACACTCTTAAGATATGAATTAATGATCAAATAAAGTATAACCTATTTCAAACATTCTCACTGCACTTCCCGCTACACACTCAATCATGCAAATCTGACAAATTATCAAAAATGAACTAAATGTAGACTACCACAACAATTTAAGCTGAATAAATAAAGAGCTAATAGAGATAAAAGTAATGGGTTGCCTCCCATCAAGCGCTAAGCTATAGTCAATTAGCTTCACTATCTCTGAATCTCACGTCAAATGAAGAATTGAGGTGACTTTCTACTTGTCCACCTCACCCCGAAATTTAATGACTTCAGCTTTTGTCAATGGATCGACCTTTAACTCTAGATTTTCACCCATTACACACCTCAACGGTCCATAATTCCCCAGTTTTTGTACCTCATCCTTTAGGCCCCGATCCACCAAGTCAACCAGGAAGCATTCTTCTTCATCTGTTGGGAACTTCATGGCGTTGAAGACGTTGAAGGTGACCTCTTGATCATGAACACGCATTGTAAGTTCTCTTTTTTGCACATCTATCGAAGTCCTGCCTATGGCCAAGAATGGTCTCCCCAGAATTATTGGTATGCTTTTGTCCTTCTCGTAGTCTAAAATGATGAAGTCAGCCGGAAAGATAAACTTGTCCACCTTCACCAACACATCTTCAATAATTCCATGTGGATACGTGATGGATCAATCAGCTAGCTGTAATGAAATGTTTGTCGGCCTTAGAGTCGGCAGTCCCAACTGATTGAACACTAACAAGGGCATCAAATTAATACTTGCCCCAAGATCACATAAACACTTACTAAAGTTCATCTTCCCGATTGTGCACGGAATTGTGAAGCTTCCCGGAACCTTCAGCTTTGGTAGTAATTTCTGCTGAAGTACTGCACTGCATTCCTCTGTCAAGGCTACTGTCTCAAACTCATCTAGTCTTCTCTTTCTTGACAATATACGCTTCATAAACTTTACATAACTTGGCATTTGTTCCAATGCCTCGGCGAACGGTATGTTGATCTGCAGCTTTTTGAATACCTCCAAGAACTTACTGAATTGTTTATCTTCCTTCTGCTTGTTTAGTCTCTGCGTATACGGTACTTGAGGTTGAATTGGTGGTATTGAACACTTGAGCTTCTCCTCTGAACCTGCTTTATCTTTCTCTTCCTGTGGAACCTCAAAATTTTCCAGTTTTTCCTTCTCTTTAGTCATTTGTTCTGCCTCGCGCGGTCGCGTGGCTTCCTTAGTACAATTGGGCGCAGGCGCGCGACTTGCAGTACTTGCCAGATCTTTCCCATATCTCAATGTGATTGCTTGACATTGTTCCTTCCCGTCTCTTCTTGGATTTGTCTCAGTGTTACTTGGCAATGAACCCTGGGGCCTATTGTTAAGCATGCTCGCCATCTGCCCCATCTGAGTCTCCGAATTCTTGATAGCCACTGCTTGGCTTTTAATCATAACTTTCGTGTTTGCCATGTATTTCAACATCGTCTCCTCCACTTCTGATTTTTTTTCGGCTGTGGTGCAGCTGGAGTGTGATGTTGTTGTTGTTGAGGAAATCCCGGTGGAAACGGTGGTTTTGATGAAAACTGTGGCTGAAACTGTTGATTCAGCTGGAACTGATTCTGCTGATTCCCTTGGTTGTTTGACCAACTAAAGTTTGGATGATTTCGGTTGTTGGGGTGGTATGTGTTCTGAAATTGTCCTTGATCTTTCCTGTAGTTGCTTACATACTGTACCGACTTCGAGCTGATAGCACATTGATCCGTGGAGTGTGACCCCGCACAAATTTCACAAACGAAGGCAACTATTTTCGTCCTGTTTTCTGCCAAAGTATCAATCTTCTTTGCCATTGCTGCCATCTGTGCCGACAACTGAGTAATCACATCTACCTCCAACACACCTCCAACCTTGGGCTATGGCATCCGTGATGTAGGATTCTGAAAATCATTAGCAGCCATTGTCTCAATAAGTGTATAAACCTCATCATAGCTTTTTGCCCATAATGCCCCTCTAGCAGCTGCATCCATAATCGGTCTCGATTGCCATCCCAATCCATTATAAATGGTGTTGATCACCATACAATTCGGCATACCATGATGTGGACACTTCCTTAGCATCTCTTTGTCTCTCCCATGCTTCATATAAAGACTCGCCCTGTTGTTGCTCAAACTGACATATAGTTGTCCTCATCTTTGCAGTCTTAGCCATGGGAAAGAACTTGGCTAAGAATTTCTGCGCTAAATCCTCCCATGTAGTGATTGATCCTGACGGCAAAGAATGAAGCCAACTCCTCGCCTTATCCCTCAATGAGAATGGGAACAACCTCAGTCTTATAGCATCCTCTGTCACACCGTTGTATTTGAATGTATCGTAAATCTCGATGAAACTCAACAGGTGTTCATTCGGATCATCCGTAGCAGCACCCCCAAACTGAATCGAGTTCTGCACCATCTGAATAGTGCCCAGTTTAATCTCAAAAGTATTGGCTTCTATCGCCGGTCTGACTATGCTCGACTGTAATCTGTTTATATTTGGCATGGAATAATCTCTTAGAGCCCGATGCTCTTCTCTTTGCTCAATTCTCTGTTCTTCTGCCATACTAACTGAGCTTGCAAATTTCTCCGCACACTTGCTTTCCAACCCCTTCCGTTAATGTTACCATGCGCTGGTGTTAGTTCTGAATTGGATGATCGCGTATGCATAAAAATCTACAAGTACTTGACACCAAAAATGAAACAAAAATAGAAATGAGAAACAATCAGAATTGTATAAGTCATACAATATAGCTTTAAACTGATGATAATTATTTAAATTAATGCCTGTCCCCGGTAACGGTGCCAAAAACTTGTTGCCTCTTTTTCAGTTCTAACAAAAAGAGCTCTAACTCATGCAAGCATACATGTGTCAACAAGTAATACAAAGTAAGTAGAGTATCGATCCCACAGAGAAAGTTGTCAAATTTAAACTACTATGCATTAATTAAATCACTGTATTTATATGCTTAGACTAACGACTATAATTGATGAATTACTATAATTGCATATAACAACTAAAATAAGAATAATAATGGAATAAACCAAATCTGGAAATAATGGGATCTTAACTTCATTTAATAATTCATTTAATTACCACTATCGTGCAAGAATTATTCACATATCACAGGAAAATAGCCAAGAGCACTAACAGAGTCATAGCCATTTTTCAATGTACTGTGACCTACTTACACATCATCCACAAATGATAGACTCCATGTAATCATCAATATAACCAAAATCACTATATGTCTATGTGAAATTGCAATCATACTGAATTTAAGCACAAGCCCTTATTTTAACTCATACAGTGAATAAGTATATGTCTATCTCATTCACGAAATACACAAGCCATATAAAATGTTTTCATATCGTGTGCTATCATGATTACAATCCATACTCGCATGTTCATTGTCAATTCCATACAAGTACTGAGACGAATGGTGATCAAGCATTCATACATGTAAAACAATCATGATAGAAATCCCATATGTTATGTAAAATAACCATAGCATTCAAGCATGCAACTAAACTATATATTAAAATCCGTTAGAATCCCATAATGGAGTTTAGTTCATGACTGAACCAAGAGCCATTATGGGATCAAAGCTAAACATGATTCACAAGCAAATAATTGAAAGATGAAGGATAGAACAATCAAACTCAATTGCAGATTGCAAACCAAAGTTAACCTTCAAATCCTCATAAAATTCCATCAAAATAATAATAAAAATCCACAATGACAGAAAATCCCAAGAAGAATTAGAAAAGATGGAGTTTTGGCTTCGTTCTTCATTGGAATCTCTCCCAATGAGTAAACCCTAGTTACGATATGAAAATACGTCAAAAGTTATCATTGTTATCAAAAGTTATGTCTGACACCAGTCAGATATCATTTTAAACTAATTATAACCCTTAAAAATTGGAAATTAAAATAAACAGCTCAGCATCAGCAACCATCGTGCGCGGCCGCGCACCCCTCCAATGTATTCCTCGCGCAGATGAGAGACTTGTAGTAAGTCATGAGGTCCATCAGGGCTCTCATGCGATACGCAGCGCCCTCGAGCCTAATATGTCACGCGGCTTCTGACTGTGGATTACAGTTACGGTTACGCAATGTTCTTTGCTTCTTTATCGCTTTGCCTCGGCCGCTCATTCCTTCCATGCTTCATTTGATCTTCATACCACGCATTCATAAGCCTCGAGCCATGACTCCAATAACCTCTCGCCATCCAACACCACCAAAGTACGTCATTTCCTGCACTTTTATGCCAAAAGGAATTCTCAGTACATGCAATGTACATAACATGAAATGTAACTAAAACAGACTAAAATGTACTTGAGTTGGGCATAATTTGCGTAAATTGATATCCAATAAGTAGGTGTAAAACCCACTTATCAATCTTCCCCTTCCAAGGTGATACTTTCAGAAAAAACAAAAGATCCTACATCGAATTCTCTTTTCTCTCTGTGAGGATCTGCATACTTCTTCTGCCTATCTTGGGCTGCAACTAATCGAGTAAGTATTATCTTCACCATGTCCGCCGTTTGCTGTACCATCTCAGGTCCCAACATTCAACGTTCACCCACCTCATCCCAATACAATGGAGTTCGGCACTTCCTTCCATACAGCGCTTCGTAAGGCAGCATGCCTATACTAGCATGAAAACTATTGTTATACAAAAATTCCACCAACGCTAGATATTCATCCCAAGTCCCTTTGAAATCCATAACGCAAGATATTAATATATCTTCCAGCGTTTGAATTATCCGTTCACTCTGACCATCCGTCTGACGATGATACGCCGTACTCAATCTTAATTGCGTTCCCATTTGCTCTTGCAAACTCCTCCAAAAGTTCGATGTGAATCGTGGATCACGATCTGACACAATCGAAACAGGTACTCCATGTGTAGAAATAATTTCCTTGACATACAGCTTAGCTAACTGATCTAGGTTTATACCTAACTCCTATTTGTAGAAAATGAGCCGATTTTGTCAATCGATCCACTATCACCCAAATAGCATCGTATCCTTTTCTTGTTATTGGAAGTGCCACCACAAAGTCCATTGTGATGTGCTCCAATTTCCAATCTGGAATTTCTAACGGTTGTAACAACCCGTTAGGTCGTTGGTGTTCAGCCTTAACTTTTTGACAAGTTAAGCACCTACTAACGTATTCTACTATCTCCCTTTTCATGTTCGGCCACAAAAAGTTCTGACGAAGGTCTTGATACATCTTCGTACTACCGGGATGTATCGAGTACCTCAAACTATGAGCCTCCATCATTATTTCTTCCTTTAACTCGGAATCATTTGGAACCCAAATTCTTCCTTCAAAACAAAGTAATCCCTCCTTATCGAGGTTTTACCTAGTCTTTTCTTCATCTTCTATCCTCTTCTTCATCTGCTTGCATTCCTCGTTGCTCAATTATACTCCCCTAACCCGTTCCACTATGGTTGGTTGGGTTTCCATAGAAAATAACATTTCCACTTCTTCCTCCGGTAACTTAACTTCCAGCTCCATTCTTGCCATCGCTGTTATCAACTCATTCTGAGTTGTTAACATTGAAAGTTTCTCTCTACCCTTCCTACTTAGCGCATCGGCCACTACATTTGCCTTTCCCGGATGATATAAAATTTCACAATCGTAATCTATTATTAACTCTAACCACCTTCTCTATCTCATGTTCAACTCCTTTTGTGTGAAGATATATTTTAGACTTTTGTGGTCCGTATATATCTCACACTTCTCACCATATAGATAATGCCTCCATATCTTCAAGGCAAAAACTACAGCTGCCAATTCTAGATCATGAGTAGGATAAGCCTTCTCATAATCCTTTAATTGACGCGACGACATGCTTGATGACCTTGCCATCTTTGCATGAGCACGCAACCCAGTCCTTTATGCGAAGCATTTATATACACTACAAAATTTCCTGTAGCGTCTGGTAAGGACAATACAGGTGCCTCACTTAACCTCTTCTTCAACTCCTGAAAACTGTTCTCACATTTTTCATTCCACACATACTTCACCGACTTTCAACGGAGTAGCTATTTTAGAAAAGTCCGGAATGAACCTTCTATAGTATCCCGCTAACCCCAGAAAACTCAGAACCTCTGTTGGCATTTTTGGTTGCTCCCACTCATTGATTGCTTCTACTTTTGCTGGATCCACAGAAATGCCATCTTTATCAATAACATGTCCTAGAAACTGCACTCGCTCAAGCCAAAATTCACACTTTGTGAATTTCGCATACAACTTCTCCTTACGCAGTATTTCCAACATTATCCTTAAATGTTCTGCATGATCTTCTGACGTCTTAGAATAGACTAGAATATCATCAATGAACACTATGACGAACTTTTCCAAATACTGTTTGAACACTCTGTTCATCATATCCATAAATGCAGATGGCACATTAGTTAACCCAAACGACATCACCAGAAACTCGTAATGACCATAACGAGTTCTGAACGTCGTCTTAGGTATATCCTCCTTCCTCACTTTTAACTGATGATACACTGTGCGCAAATCTATCTTAGAAAAATACTTTTCCCCTTTCAACTGATCAAATAGATCATCGATTCTGGGCAACGGATATTTATTCTTAATTGTTAACTTGTTCAACTCTCGATAGTCGATACAAAGTTTTAACGACCCATCCTTTTTCTTTACAAACAGTACCGGTGCTCCCCAAGGAGACACACTCGGTTGAATATAGCTTCTATCTAATAGTTCTTGCAATTGAACCATTAACTCCTTCATCTCAACTGGCGCCATCTGATATGGTGCCCTTGAAACTGGTGCCATACCCGGTAACAGATCAATTACAAACTCAACCTCCCTATCCGGTGGAATACCCGGTAACTCCTCCGAAAATACATCTGCGAACTCTTGTACTATAGGTATCTGGTTCAAGGATGTTCCCACTCTTTGGGTATCCACAACATGGCACAGATAACCTACACACCCTTTTCTCAACATCTTCCTAGCTTGTGTCATCGACAGATAACAAGAGCGTCTCGGTGATTTACTACCGAAGAACACTACCTTGGTTTTCTTAGAAAGCCGAAGGTTTACACTTTTCCTATGGCAATCTATTATCGCCTTATGGTTAACCAACCAATCCATGCCAAGAATTACATCGAATTCTTTTAATCTTATCTGTACCAAATCTACCGATAACTTATTCCCTCTAATATCTACGCATCAATCCTTATGAATATGTTCAATGGGAATTATATCTTCATTGGCTACCTTAACGTCTAAAGGTATTGGTAAGTTTTCAGGGATTAAACCTAATCGCTTGGCAAATTCACATGTTATAAAAGAATAAGTAGCACCCGAGTCAAATAGCACATAAGCGTTTATCTCATTGACCGGAATGATACCTGTTACCACACCCGTTGATGCAACCGCATCTTGGATAGTCATATTAAACGTACGGGCCGAGGGTCTACCCACTGATGGTGTTGGTCCAGTAATGGCTAATTTACCACTACTAGAACCCTTATTTCCCTCTAAACCCTTCTTCGGGCAATTTCTTGTCATGTGGTCCAATGACCCACAGACAAAACATCCCTGGTTCTTCTCAGGGTTAGGACAGTTGGGTGACAAATGCCCCTCCTGCCCACAGTTGTAGCAGACTGATTTTCCATTTAAACAGACTCCCATGTGAGTCTTTTCGCATGTCTTGCATGCCTTCGTCCTCCGCTTAGGATCTCCCTTCTTTACCCCAGTATTCCCAGGGTTGAAGCTCTTCCTTTTAGGCAAGTTGCCGCTTTCGCTGGCAACTTCAGCCTTACTACCTCCTTCTAACTTACTCTTGTTCTTCTGCTCTTTGTGATTTTAAGATAATGCCTCACCACCACCTTCCTCTATTATCACCTTTTCCAGAATGGTCCCGTAGGAATCACTCTGAAAAACTGATATTCTACTATAAAGCGAAGGTTTAAAGCCCTGCTCAAACCTGTGCGCCTTTCTCTCTTCTATATCCACCTGATGTGGAGAAAACCTTGCCAATTCATTGAATTTGGCGGCATACTGGGGAACTGTCATATCCCCCTACTTAAGTTCTAAGAACTTAATCTCCATCCTACCTTGCATACTAGTGGGGAAGTAGTTTTCGAAGAACACCTTCTTAAAATGTTCCCACGTAACAGCTTCTGTCCTAGCCCCACCCTGGTCCCACCAGTAGTTGGCTTCTCCCTTCATCATGTAAGTCGCAAAAGAAGTCTTTTGCGCCTCACCTACGTTTGTTATCACAAACGCCGTTTCAATCTCTTTTACCCATGTCTGGGCCTCTAGTGGGTCCGTTGTTCCTCGGAACTCAGGAGGACCCACACTCTTAAATTCCTTGAAGGTAGTTGTTCTTACTACCCCAGGAGCTACAGGAATCCCTCCCCCAACTTGGTTAAATGCAGCCGTTAATAAATTAACGAACTCTTGCATAGGGTTATTAGGACCCCCTTGATTCTCATTATGAGACTCGACCTCTTGGTTACATTGTCTCCTTCTTAGCGGCATAATTCTGATTAAATAAATAAAGTTTTGTTATTATCTATTTAACTGCTTGGTTATTATTCTCAAATAACAACTCATACCACATCCAACACATTAAATAAAAACTTCATTATATTAATATGGTTTCATAATCAAAACTATTTACATCATGTTCCCTTAGCCAAAAAGCTATTACATACTATCCCGCGACTGACTTCTACAAAAATTGGGATTTATAAAAAAAACTACCCTTTAATTATACAAAAGAGGGCTTTACGTCACTACTTATATACAAAAAGATCTAACGATCTACTAACACTGTCGTACGGCATTCTCATATTTCTGATTTTCCAGTATTGACACAATATCTCGACTTATAGTATGTCGAGTCTGTCCGAACTCAATGGAATAACAATCAATTTTCAGCTTGAAATCCTCATGAGAGCACATTCGTGGATGTATGACATCCTAGCTATTTTTTGGTCTTTCTCGACCAGTTTCTTTCGAAGCTCAACGGCCTCTTCCTTATAGTCCCGTGCCTTATCCGTCATCGGCACTTTCTCATCGTGCTCCGACTCAAAATCCGCTTATCGCAGATTCCTTCGCCTCATCTGCGCGATTATCTCCTCATTCTGCGTCTGTACCACAGTGCGCAAATGCACATTCCTATCCAACACAGCCAGATATAATGATCTCATTGCATCCGGAGGTATTCGCTCCTGAGTAGGTACCACCGTATTAATCAATGTTACCTCCATCTCCTCCTCCACGTCAATCATCATATTTAGATATGACGTTATCCTCAATATCAGAGTCTTTTAGAACCACTAACGGTACCTCCGCCACTGGCATCGGTACTACCTCCACTTGGTTCGCCGACTCCTCACTTATCACGTGAATGTTTCTAAACATCATGCTATCGATTGACATCTACAAAACACATAACACGTTGATTAGTACATAATACACAATAGTATAAGCACAAATCACATTTAATTTATTTAAGATTAATTTCCATCTTTTAAATTCTTTCGGTACTGAGTTTCCTCAATAACTTAATAATTCATTTGACTTGAATTTCTTTCTTCGGACTTTACCTTCCTTACATGGTTATTAGCCTAAGGTTCTTCCCCCCTTAAGTTTTATAACCTAATGCTTTGATACCAACCTGTGACACCCCAAAATTCGGGTATCTTCCAACCTGACATATAGTGCTACACGGTACTCATAACTATACAATCATTCCATTAAAATACAACATAATGAATGTAATTACTATCTTCTTATTACAATAAAAGTATAATCCTTCCCAGGTTCATAAACCGATTAAATAGTTCATTGTTCATAATGTATAATACATACAAACATACTAATCTATTACACTATGGCTAATTATCCATCTTAGCTTTGCCCTTATCTCTCTTAGCTTTCTCAGTACGTTCATCCTTAACTACTGCAATATAATTCACGCAAGAAGTGAGCATAACGAGCTCAGCAAGTTTTAACAAGGATAACAGTAATACGACATTTGTGAATTATATAACAATTCATACATAACTGAACAAATAGTTATGAAGTATTATGAAACAATAATACTTTAACATTTCATAACATCAATTCCCAAGGTATAGAGTAGATTAGGAATTTTGAACCGGACGATAGACCATGAACAGTAGCTTTCTATTTTCATACTTGAAAAGGATATCGCAGCACTAAGGATGTACATCCGCATTACTTACGAGCACTTCTAGGTGATCAGCCTATAGTACTCTATGTTGATCAACACTCATTTGTTAAACGTATTTACGTTTAACATTTGGCAAACTCGCATGCCCATCGAATAATCTATGAAAAATACTTTTGTTTGTTCATAGACAAACCTTACCTTCACATCCGTACCAATTACTTGGCATAGGATAGCATTAACATTTCTATATAGAAAGATATGAATATCAATCAATCTATATCATACGAGTAGTCTAGCCGAGTTAAATCTGGCATTGACCCTTTCTTTAAAATCAGTCGTGCAATTCAGTACAACGAATCACATAAAACTTGACTAACTTGAAGGTTAGACAAGCGTTAAGAAAACTCGCCTTTCAGCGTCTTAAAATAACTTAATCGACTACCACAGCCTTTACAGAATCTATATGATATATTCACATAGCACACTGTAATTAGCTATCAAACAATTATTCACATCGTTCCTACCAAATTCTTTCTCTTCTATGTCTTTGTTAACTTAATATTATTAATAAAGTTAACTCGACTTATTACCCTTCATCCTGACTTATTAACCAACCTATGTTATTAACCGGACTCTATCATCATTGGCAAAGTACCAACGTTGTTTCCCTGACTAGGGTTTATTGTTAACACTTTGCGATCTCTGTTCATACATTATTAACATGCATTCAATTCCTAAGTTCAATACCATATACATTAGTATAGGTAGTATAGGAATAGTTTTAATACACTTATGAAGTGCATAAACTTTACTCTTATAGGTCTTTGAACAATTGTAGTTCGAAACCTAAGTCATTCAACAAATATTCTGCACCCGCGCCGTGGCGTGACATCTTAGTACAAGATTGGCGCCAAGGGCGCCAAGCTTAGCGCACTATGCTTGGTCTCATACTGCAGTATGAGACTTCCATATACAAGTGGCGCTGCGATGCCACTTTTCAAAGAGCTAATTACATGTATGCTTCAAGATCACACGACGCATTTAACACACTCGTATCAAGGCGTCATGCGCCCTGACACTCGCATCTGTAAATTTTTTAATAGATAAAATTGTGGTGAGTTTCCCAGAGCCATAACTTCTTCGTTATAAGTCCGATTTGATCCGTTCAAAAGCCTACACGTCATAAATGACATATCCTACGCGTCCATATAAGAATTCAACACTTTAGAATCCGTTAACTCAAAATTCACTATAAATTTCCTTTTCTAAGCGTTCGTAAACGTTAATGAGCGTTCAATGCTCGTTTTCTTCGTTTTAAGTCAGAATCCTATGATTCTTGAGTCCACGACTCTTAAATACCCTATCTCACGTGTTGACATTGAAAAACAACGTTTTCAAGTCTCACGACAATTTTTGACTACCAATCCAGAATTTCAACGTTTTCGACGTTTAACGTCTATTTCCATGAAATTCGCCATAACTTCGTTACTAAGGTTCTCTAAGCCAAATCACATGGAATACTCCATGGAATTTATGTCTACATCCTAACCAAGCAATATGCACATATTTATGCACTGATAGAGTTTAATTGTTTATCAACAATCAATCTCAACAATCAATATTTTCATGATTTTAAACTATATCAAACCTTATGATTTCTATGATCTCATGACTTATAGATATTGAATCTATGGTAAGTCATTCTTATTCCACCATACTAGACATACACCACCCATTTATGATTTTCCATACTAAAAGAATACCAAAAGAGATGGAATTAGAATTAAGGAGTATTACCTTAAGGATTTCTTTGGTGTTCCTAAAAAACTCTAAGGCAAAGCTTCAAAGTAGATGTTTTGGTTGAGTCTAGCTCTTTTTCTCTCTCAAAATATAGGTTGGCAATTTGAAAAACTCTCAAAAGACCAATTCTAGCTTTCTATTTATAGGCAAATGAAATGGAAGGCAATTGGAACATTACACCACCACCTCCTTACTATTCTACACTTTGTCACCAAGTAAAATACTTGGTGACCAAGTGATTAACTTGTCTTGCACACCAAGTGGCCGGCCCACCCTTCCCATGGGTTATCCTCATGGGTTGCCCCATGGGTTTTACCCATTCGGTGACCCACCAGTTCGATCCACGGTTCAGTTTTTCTTGCATTGGGCTTAACCAATCTAATATTGGGCCTTAACTTAGGCTTAACACATTAATCCATTGGGCTTGCCTATACAATTGATTGGACTAAAAATAATCCAACTCAAACGAATTATTAAGTCTGAACTTAATTCCATAATACCAATCGTACTCTACACGTATAATTCACGTATACTCTCCGTATAATACTCGTACGATAATCGTATTGTACTTCGTATTAACTCATCGTATTATACATAGATACTAGATAGTATCCTAATTGTATAACACACGCTTTAACCATAACTCAATTCCTTCTACACGCTTCATTTCCTTCTCGGAAATCAATATACTTAACCCTTAGGTTTTAAGTCCGCAGGCAAAAACTTCGTTTGCCATAAATAAAATATTATTAGATATTTCATCTTATCTCGATATTCTATCATTACGAGTTTCTCGGAATTTCAAAATAATTCCCCAAGCATAAACGGATGAATAGTGTTTTTACAGAAATTTCTCGGAAAACATTTATTTTCGTCTTGGAAATTTTAAATAATTAATTCTAGCATGTAGCCAAATTACTAACCACATAAACACATTCTAGGTCATAGAATGAACTTCACATAGCCTACTCATAAAATAAATCAATTAAATTCATTTAATTCACATAATCGACTAAAAATTCAATTGTCATAAAAATCTGATTTTCTCGGGCGTTACAGTCCTAGTGGTTGGTGATACCACCTCGGAGTTTGAGCAGGAAGGCATACCTGATGAGGAGGATGTGGTAGAGATGGTGGAGGAAGACCCTGTGGAGCTGCCACATATGGATGAGCTTGAGGAGGAGGAATATTTTCCACCAAACTCTATCGGAGCACATATGTATGACGAAGTATATGGCCGCAACATTGAGCTTCAGGATAGAGTCGAGGGGTTGGAAAAGCTAGTAGCTGAACATCAGACTTCGATAGCGCAGAATGACGATGAGATCCATGATCTTGACGAGAGTCTAAGTAATGTTGAATGGAAGCTAATTCATACTGAGGGGGAGAATGAGCAGCTGACGGAGGAGATTGCGAAGTTGAAAGACAAATTGAAAGAAGAATCCGCCAAGAGAGCAAGAGTTGAAGACGCGTATGAGGAAGCTTCTCAGCGTGTAGAAGTAGGAAAGGGGGAAGTACAAGCAAAGAAGATCAAGATAGAAGAGATGAATTGCGTTTTCAACACCGTGATAAACCAAGCTCAAGACTGAGTCATGTACTATCTAACTCAGTTTGAAAAGATGCCATGGTATATGTTAGATCGCAGAACAATGTTCCATATTATGGAAGAGGAACGTCGTAAGGCTATGCAGCATTTTAGTAGGACATCCTAAAGAATGTAATTGTTGTGCGATTAATGATATAATAAATAAGATGTAAATCTCAAGTATTATTTAACCAATGGAATATGATGATGATGTTATCCTAAAACTTTAGTAGTTAAGGAAAGTGATGTAGATAGTAGGGATGTTATCATTATTATGTTTTTCTTGTTTAACAGATGATGAATGAATAAAAGTTAATATTTATTCAAGATGTTATGTGTTATGTGATGATCTTTTATAATGTGCAAGCTGTGTAGAAAATACTTTAAAGATTGAGTAATAATCTAGTAAGTGTATTTTTTTAACAGAAAATGCCTCCAAGACGTCAACCACAATAAAGAACCCCTAAGGGATCTACCAATAACAACAACGATGATACTAACCCATTTCAGCAGCTGGTGATGTTACTGATAGGAGCATTACAGAATCAGTCGCAGAACCAAGTTGCGACCTTTAAGGATTTCAAGGCGGTTGGACCACTAGAATTTCGTGGGTCCATGAATCTATTTGAGGCACATACCTGGATTATAGAAATAGAGAAATTTTTTGATATTCCTAGAGTCGGTGAGGACCAGAAGACTTCTTTTACAACATTTATGTTGAAAGCAGAGGCTAGTTATTGGTGGCAAGACAATAAAACCCAAGGAGGTCAGGGAGTGATGAGTTGGGATAGGTTCAAGAAAATATTTTGTTAGATCTATTTCCTAAAGAGTTTTCATAATCAGATGGAGGTACAATTTTTAGAGTTGAAGCAGGGCACAATGACGGTATCAGAGTATGCAGTAAATTTTAATGAGCTGGCAAGGTTTGCGCCATATCAAGTTAATACAGATGACAATGAAATAAGATTTGAACAGGGATTGAAGCCCTGGTTATACAACAGAGGTTCCATATTTTAGTTAAAGACGTTTGCAGCAGTGCTTTAGAAGGCGATAATCGCTGAGGGTGGAAGTGATGCTGTGATGAAGTATAATCAGGAATAGAGAAAGAAGAAGAATGAGAGTGAAGGTAAGACTGGTGGTAGCGGTGGCAAGAATAATAATAATAACCCGAAGAGGAAGTAAAATGTTAGTGTTGGTTCTGGATGTCAATAGAATAGACAGCAGAAAAGGAAGTTTGAAGCCTATGCTACATGTGGGAAAAATCACACGGGCGTGTGCTTAGGGGGTAAGTGAGTGTTCTTTAACTGTGGCCAGGAGGGTCACATTGCTCTGAATTTCCATCAACCTAAGAAGAATTCTTGCTACACATGTGAGTCAAAGGATTATCTTGCTCGCGATTGCCCTAAGAAGAAAGCTAGAGAGACAACTGGAAGTAAGGGATGTGGCATTGGAGGTACATTGGCTATTGCTGGACCAATGTCATCAAACAGACCCACAACAAGAACCTTTAATATGATTATGCATGATGTTGTGCAATTAAAAGATGTTGTGTCAGGTATTATCCCGATAAATGATATGAATGCATATGTATTACTTGATTCGGGTGCTAATTTCTCGTTTATATCTGATGAATTTTCTAAGAGGTTAGGATTGCCTAATGAAGAAATGAATTTCCCTTTAAACATAAAAATTTCGAATAGGGTTATAATTCCTGTTAGGTTTGTATACAAGAATTGTAGGGTGGTTATTAAGGGAAATGTTATGATAGTAGACTTAATCGCGATAAAACTTGGCGAGTTTGATGTTATATTGGGAATGAATTTGCTATTAAATTATGGAGCGATAATTGATTGCCAAAAGAAAAGTGTAAACTTTATGACTCCGTCAAAGGTAGTTTTCTTTGGTAGCAAGTGTCCTAGACAAGCGAGATGTCTAACGATTATGCAAGCCAAGAAGTTATTGAGTCAAGGCTGTGTAGGGTACTTAGCTTAAATAGTTGGTACACAGAAGAATGATATGAAACTGGAGGAGATACTTGTTGTTAGGGATTTTTCAGACGTGTTTTTGGAAGATTTTCTAGGACTTCCGTCTGACAAAGAGATTGAGTTCGTTATCGATTTAGCACCAGGAACTGCTCCGATATCGAAGGCCCCGCACAGGATGTCTCCGGTAGAGATGAATGAACTGATGGTTCAATTGCAAGAACAACTAGACAAGAAATATATTCAGTCGAGTGTGTCGCCGTGGGGAGCACTAGTGTTATTCGTGAAGAAGAAGGATGGATCAATGCATCTTTGCATTGATTATAAGGAATTAAACAAAGTCACTATTAAGAATAAGTATCCGTTACCAAGAATAGATTACTTGTTTTATCAATTAAAAGGAGCCAAGTACTTCTCGAAGATAGATTTGAGAAGTGGATATCATTAATTAAAAGTAAGGAAGGAGTGTAATAACCCGAGATTTTCTATATAAAATAAATAAGAAATTTTGCATATAAATTTTTTTTTATTTAATGACGGGACTAAGTGTCAAGTAAAGTGAATGATAAATGTGAATACATTTATTACTTGAAAAATTAGAAATAATTTTGGAATTATTAATTTCCACAAATTATATGGTAATAAATTTCTGTAAGACGAAATGTTTTTATTAATTATTTTCCATGAAAACATGATTGGAAATAATATATGAAGTGATAATTAGATTTATATAATAAATATTTTATTATATGAATTGTTCAGAATATTTAAGTTAATTATTTTAACTTGATTATTGATGTTGTGTACGAAGAATAAGTCAGACATGAGATCCAAACTCTAGATTGGGATTGTGATCAAGAGATGAGAATAATAATATTATATTATTTATATAATGATTTTACAAAGACCATAATTATGTACTTGGTATGTGCTTGACAGATAATATTGAAGCAATGACGGCCAATTAGGTCATAGCATATTACCGTCGTCAGTGAAACCCTAATTATTAAACTCGGCTTATGGGATATTTACGAGTAGTGACGTGGTATATGAAATTACCGTGAATAAGAATATCGGTAATTAGAAGAAACCCTAATTATCATTGTACGTCGATAATTAGGACAAACCCAATTATTATAACCCTACCCGTTAAAATTAGAAAACCGTAACGAATCGTGTTAGTAATATACACAGATAATTAAAGAACCACTAATGGTCAATTAGAAACCCTAATTGATGACGTTGAGAAACCCTAATTTTAATTACCGGGTTTAATTTCGATGTTATTGTATAAGTGTTTTAATTTACCAAAGGATAGAAGTTAATTGGTAAATTATAAGAATTAAATCTAGTGATTAAATATTACATTTAATTTCTTTGTACAAGATTGCCCATACACTCTTAAACAAAGCCCAACCATCACCCATAACAAATCAGAAGCAAGAATCAAGAATTTTTGGCAAAAAGGGTATAAGAACACTAAACCTAGAAATCCTTTGATTCAATGTTATTTGATGCAATTGATTGTTTAAAGTTGTGTAATAGAATGTTAATTGATTATATGAGTTGATAAATAAAAGACCCATAACATCAAAGTGCACGAATTTGAAGATTTAAGCAAGTTGGAAAAACCAAATTCTGTTCACCAAATGTCAGAGGTCATAACTCTTTGCTCGATAATGAGTTTTGTTATTCAAAAGTTGTTATGTGTAGCCTAATATGTGGTCTTTAATCTGCAAAAAGAATCAAGTCCATATCATGTATAGATTAGAAGTTATAGATGGTCAAACATGGTTGACCGATCATGATAAACTGTTTTTGGGCAGTCTGTAATGGGAGCATTCTCGTCCACTTTTTGTGCTTTAAAAGGTCTGGGCTTTTGATATGTTGTAGTTCACTGAGTTAGGAAGCCATAGGCTTTGGAATGACCTCATTCCAACCTCGGATGAGGGAATTACGGTGATTGGAAGGAAATGTGTCAAATTTTTCAAAATCGAAAGTCAAAACGGGGATGTGCTATTCGGAACACTATTTCGATTAGTTAATGTTTCTAAAACCTTTTGGGCTTTTGGTATGTTATAGTACACCGAATAAGCTTTCTATAGACTCTGAAACGGACTAAATCCGATATCGGAGGAGAGAGTTATGACATTTGAAAGTAGTAGTGTCAAAACTCCCCAACAAGTGCGGTGCAGTCCATTTGAACGGAATTTCTGGGCTGATGTGTTCGGAATTTGGAAATGGTCAAAGAATAAAAGTTGTAGCCCCAAAAGTTAGCTTCAAGGTGGGCTCAAGAATCAATCAAAAATGTTTTAAATGAAAAGAGTTATGACTGTTTTAAGCGAAAGAGGGTAAAGCTGAAACGAGATTGAAAAACTATTATGAACGTCCATTTTGACGACTGCTTTATTTGGGCTACCTAATGAACCCGAATTGGGTAATTCAGATTTTTAAAAATATTCTTACATACCATGTATAACATATCCAAAATCAGATTAATCGGAGTTATGAGCAATGCGTTAGAAAATCGCAAAGTGAGCTATTGAAAAAATTAGTATAAACCAAGTCCCACATCGAATAAATTGAGAACTTCACCATTTTCTAAACTTATAAATAGAAGGGCTTGGCCTTTGTTTCATTCACCAACAATAAGGCCTCCAATTTTTTGAGAAAGGCTTTGTTGTGGGAGAACTTTTATAAATATCTCCTTAGTTAAATTTTTGGCATGGAAGTGCATTATTCATTCTGTGGAATTCGTATTCCTGCATGTTTCTTATTTAATTTTTGTAATGTTATTATTTTTAATTGTTAGTTAAATTTGAATTTTTGAAGTTTAGTTAGTGTTGTTAATAAACTAGTTAGTTTACTATGTTTTATTTGGCTTGGAATTGATTATGTAAATGAGTTATTTGTGATGACTTTTAATATTTTGTGATGAATTTCATTAATTAATAATTATTAATGATATTAAAGTTATTTAATGATTATATTAAATAATTTAGTTTAAAATGATTTTAATATTATAAAAATCATTTTAAATGAAAATAAGGTATTTAAAAATATTTTAAGTTATAAAATATAACTTTTAATATTTAAATGATAATTTCATTAATAATTAAATATTAATGATATTAAGATAATATTAATGATATTTAGTTTATTTAATGATTAATATTAAATAAATAGTTTAAAAATGGTTTTACTTATTTAAAAACCATTTAAAGAGGATATTAAGGATTTAAAAATATTTTAAGTTATAATTAATGACTTTTAATATTTGATAAATAGTACATTAATATTTAAATATTAATGGTAATTATTTGGGTAATATAAATGTTTTAAAAATAGTTTGAGTTATTATAAATAACTTTTATATTTTGGCAATGGTTTCATTAATAGTTTAGTATTAATTAAACTATTAAGGATGATGGAATTGTTTAATGTTTAAATCATTTAATTATGATTCCGATATTTGAAAGTTATAATGAAGCCAAACTAGTCAACTTCGAGAACCGATTATGAAATTACGAATTTGAAGAACACCTATAGTAATGCTTATATCACTATAGGCCCTTTAGTGATGATTTGAATTATTTTAAATTTTTCATTTTTGGATATTGCAAAAATGATTAAAATATAAGATGTCCGATATTTACGAGATGTTGAGGTATAGAATAAGAGTCTTAGACTCTCAGATTATTTACCCGATAAAGTCAAACATATCGTCGGCAAACAATGTCGACCTTATAAAAGAAAGAAAAAAAGACTACAGTAAGAGCATGGATGAGATATTTGAAAATGTATAAAAATATTTCAAGTATAGAATAGGAACTAAAAGTATGATCACCGTGATTATGTGATTGGACTATGTCGATCGTAATAGATAAAGATTACTATGTGTTAAGATATATTGTTCTAATCGAACGAATGATCCGATTATTGATAGGTTGTGATAAAGAGATAAAACCTAAGTTGAGATTTGTAATCGTCGTCAATCGCAAGTATCATACCTTTGCACTTCTTTATGCAATGGACATGAGTAAGAAGTTTCGAATTATTCTATCCCCTGCATGATTATGTACTCTTTGATTATCGACATGTTAGCTCGTATATATATTCCGCTCATTGATTTCTATAAATGGTTATACAAGTGTCCCCACTTGGATAATCATGGCATTTGTTCAAATGTTGATACACCTTTGTCAATTACCCGTATATATATATGTTGAATTACATATTATTGTTGAGCAAGATTAAAACCTTCTGGTTTGGAACCGTATATGTATGAACATCCCTATATGGGAAGATTTTTGCGCAAGGCGGATAGAGTGAGCGATGAATTTCGCTCAAGTTATGTAGTATTGATCAATACAGGTACAATCGGAGCCGATCACCCTCCGTGCCCGTAAGTTATGATTGGTTTGAGGATAGAATTCGCTAAACCTTTTCGAAAATGAAAAGAATGTTCATAGTATGTTTCTTAAACCCTATTCAAGGGTAGAGCCAGAGCCAAATTTAAAGAATTTGAAAGAGAGTTGTTATGTGAATTTTTATCAAGACATATTACTTCACAACTTTCAATTCGTTGTAGAAGTGTTATGTAAAGAGAATACTTATATTCTTTCACTTATATATATAATTGCTATTACTTGTCGGGCACTTAAATGCTCATCCTTGCTTAAATTAAATGTTTTCGCTTATGTATGAGCAAACCAAGGCTCGAGCACCTAACAAAGGAAAAAGGAAAGTTGATTGAATAAGTGTGTATTATGAGTTAATGGTTATAGTTGTATTGGTATCTATTCAAGTATTGTAAGGAATGTATTTGAAGGTCACGTGCATCAAAGTAAACTTTGATGAATGTAAATTAAGTTCGAATGTATTATTATTTAGTATTATTCATTTAAAGAAATGGTATCGTGGGGACCGAGTTCGGGTTTCAAGCACCGGATTTGGGGTCGCCATAGGTTGGTATCAAAGTCATTGGTTATGAAGCTTAGGTAGGAATACCGAGACTAATAACCGCAATGATTAGGATAAGTATTAACTCATATAGAGTTAGTTGGTCGATAAGATTCAAAGATGAATCTCGAAAGTGTAAAGGCACGAGTTCCCTAACTCGATTATAAAGTTAAACAAAGAGTGGGGAATAGATTGAGTCTAAAAGACCGAAAAGTGCAAGCTATGAGAGATCGTAAAATAAAAACGATCAAGATATTGAACTAAATTGTAATATATAATGATGAGATCACCCTCATGATCTCGATAAGGCTATGATGACCTGTAAGGAATCAATCGATGATTGGAAAGTTTACAAAGAAGATTGCCGCTTATGAATTGTATCTATCAATTGCATGCAGATCCGTAAGAGAATTATAAATACTGAATTAAATTCATTATGGAGAATGGGGTTAGTGTTAGATGGGGATTCAATTGAGGACTCATGCTCAAAATGAGTATGATTCTTCAGATGGGAGCCGAATTGTACTTGGTGTAAAAACCACTTAGTTTCTGGCACTGATAATCATTGAAATGTCTGTATCGCGCTATTTGTTATATGCACATTAAGAGGATGACTCCATTCTCAGGTGTATAACAGGTAGATAGGTCATAGATAGAGAATATAAGATTAAGTTCGAGTTCTTAAAACTCATACCTATGAGACATTCTTGACTCATAATTATATGAAATGTTTATGAACCCCTCAGCGAATGGACGCCAAAGGTCTGACTAGGATAAGTTCTTAAACTCATATGATTGTGGCAATTTATGAACTCATAAGTGTGGTTTGATGAACTGGGTATAGTTTTGTGTGAATGGAGTGTTATGGATAATGTGAATAGATAGATTGTTAAGTAAATGATTTTAGTGAAGGTGTTAGGTTTTCCTAAACTCCTAGCTATGCTAAACTTCAAAATTTTTGACATCAAGCTAAATACGCACTATGTGCTTTTGAAAACAAAAATATAGACTCGTAATCATTTTTGAAACTAGTTTAAAGTACTATTTCTATGCTACTTATTTTGGCTAGACGCAAATGATTTGAAATATCAAAATTTGTTTTAATTATCACTCATGTACCACGTAACCTCAAAAGTGCGGAGATGATAAAAATGTGATGGAGTTATAAATACAGAATACTTAGTGTGAATTTGACCAAGTCGTTGTTCCACTATTGTATGATGTGTTATGACAAAAAGTCATACAATGACGGCATCCTCAATGATTGTTAATACAAGACTGATCATGACATCATGGCATTCTAAAATGTTTTCAAAAGTTTAATTTGCCAACTGGGGTTTGGCTACATCTAAATAATTCGATTGAATTGAATTATTGATATGAGTCTATGCTATTTGAATCACTAGACTAATGTTTATGAAAACTCTAAGTGTTCATTGAAAGAAATTTCCAACCAAATTGTTTGGTGCGGAATCCTATGATAAGACCGAGGTGAACAATGTTGTTTGGATAAATGATCCAATCTAATGGCGTAAATATTCGCTAGGTATGATTAATAATGCGTTATACATGACGTTAGGGGTACAATAGGCTAATCACCTAAAGTACTATTAATGGTAGTTTACCTTCTTTGTGATTGTAAACATACTGTAATGTTTTGTTTTATGGTATGAATACCGCTAAAACTATGTGTTCATGGTCTATATGACCTCTCAAAGACAATTTGAAAACTTTTACTCTTGTGAGAGGTGTATTGGGTAGCATGTGATGATATGTGTGAATGTTGTAAGCACAGATAGAGTTAGTCGAGTTATGAGGGAGGTTGGAGCAGAGGGAGATATTCAGATAAGATAGTTGAAGGTTGAAATAGAAGCCAAAGACACCAGATATATACCTTGGACCAGGCTTTAGTCATCACCTTCATGCGATTCGATGAAGAGTGGATGGAGCTACCTTTCAAGCAAGATAGGCGCTGATGAGAATTGAATAAATTTATCGTCAATCAAAATAAGAGACAACGATATAGAACTCTTGATTGTCATGTATATATACTATATATTAATCGTAGTAACTTATGTATGTAAATGTCCGGTGAGAAAGATATGTGGAATAAGAAGGATCATATTCACACCCCGAGCTAATATCGAGGCCAACAGATGAAATAGAAGCTCACTAGGAACCCAAATCGGACGAGGTGGCTATCGTGGAAAAAACGTAGCATCGCATCCGTAAATGTTGGATTTGACAGATGATAAAGTGATTCGGACACTAAAGTTGAAGCCGCCAAGCATCAATGGAGGTGCAGATTTGGAAAACAAGGTTTCTTCATTGGAAGGTTGTGGGAGATAGAAAAGTTGATGCGCCGCATTAATGGAAACAATAGAAGAGCGGGATAAGCTCAAAATCCAAATTGACCAGATGGAGCCTCAAGCCGACACATCCGTGAAGGACACACCTCTCCTCGCTTTCCCACTATAAGAAAGGTGGATGTTTTAATTATGGGATGGAAGGACATCGAAAGCGAATGAATGTCCAAGAAAAAGGCTTGGTAAATAAGTAGTATGGGTTATGTATGTAATATGTGTGTTAAGTAATGAACTATTTTTAACTTTTATGTTGGTTAAGATTTTAAATCCCGACTTTCGTAGTCACAAAGGGATAGTCATTGATTAAAGAAGGATGTCTTTGTGTAAATATTCGATAAATGAATATGAATCTAAGTTTGAGAAATGAAACGAGTTTAATACATTAATCTTATGAAATAAGGTTTAAAATGTAAGGTATAATTTATGGTTTTATTTAACCGTATAATGCCGCCAAGACGCGTCAAACTCAAACCAAAGGATAGAAGAATCTACTAATGCCGGGAACGATAAATTTTAATCGATGCAAAACTTTGCAAACATGGTAACTCAAAGCTATGCAAACAGGAACACCAAATATGGAAACCAAATGCATAATCGTTTGGCAAAATTTAAAGACTTCAAAGCCGTAGGACCACCGTAATTCGAGGATCAACACCCTATAGAAGCCCGCACTTGGGTGAACGAGATAGAGAAGGCGTCAGAATCGCTAAAGTAGATGAGGGGCAAGGACCGCTTTTGCCACTTATATGATGAAAGGGGAAGCTAACTTTTGGTGGGAGGCAAATAAGACTCCTAAGGAGAAGAAGAAATTACTTGGGATAGGTTTAAGAATTTATTTTTGAAAACTATCTCTCTCATTAGTATGGTGATCTAGAATGGAGGTGAGATTCTGGAGTTAAAGCAGATAATATGACTGCTATGAGTATGCCGCAAAATTTAATGAGTTGACTAGGTTTGCTCTACATCAAGTGGATACAGAGGCTAGGAAGGCAAGGAGATTTGAGCTGGGCTTAAAACCCTAGCTCTGCAATAAGGTGTCGAGATCGCAAATCAATACTTTTGCAAAGACTCATGGAGAAGGCTATCATTGCTTTGAACAGGAAGTGAGGCCATGAGCCTCTACCATAAGGAGAAGAAGAACAAAAGCAAGTCAGAGGAACAAAGAAAGATAGAAAGTAGTAGGGGAATAGGGGTGAGAAAAGAATGAGGAATTTTTCTCGAGAAATGCAAGTAAAGCAGAAGGTATAAAGAAGGTGTAGTGCAAAGGCAAGAATCATGGAAGAATCACTCTGGCGAGTGTCTGAAGGGAAAGTTTGTATGCTACAAGTGCGGGCAAGAGGGTCATATCTCTCCCAACTTCCCCAACTCAAGGATGATCAAGGATGCTTCATATGTGGATCGATCGAGCATAAGGTGAGGAACTCCCACAGGAGGGAATGGAGGCGAGGAACGTAACTACGGGGAGAAGCGATGGGGCGTTAGCAATTTCAGGACCAAACTCAACCAAGAACTCCAACGAAAGCAACTCCGAGGGTTTACAACACGACGGTCCAGATACGGTGGCACCGGAAATGTAACTCCAGTGCTATTTGAATAACTTATATATCTTATATTTCGCTTAATCGGATAGACAAGTGTTATGATGAATAATTAAAGATCGGGCTCGATCAAGTACGATCGAGATCTACGACAATGATTATATGTTATGTACCCTTCTCGCATATGAGTTTTTAAAGCGGTGATTCCGGGACTAATCCTTATATAAGTGGAGGGTGAATGTAATAACCCGAGATTTTCTATATAAAATAAATAAGAATTTTATGATAAATTTTAAATTTTTTTATTTAATGAAGAGACTAAGTGTCAAGTAAAGTGAATGATAAATGCGAATACATTTATTACTTGAAAAATTAGAAATAATTTTGGAATTATTAATTTCCACAAATTATATGGTAATAAATTTCGTAAGTTTAAATATTTTTATTAATTATTTTCCATGAAAACATGATTGGAAATAATATATGAAGTGATAATTAGATTTATATAATAAATATTTTATTATATGAATTGTTCGTAATATTTAAGTTAATTATTTTAACTTGATTATTGATGTTGTGTACGAAGAATAAGTCGTATACATGAGATCCAAACTCGGATTGGGATTGTGATCAAGAGATGAGAATAATAATATTATATTATTTATATAATGATTTTACAAATTACCATAATTATGTACTCGGTATGTGCTGACAGATAATATCGAAAGAATGACGCACCAATTAGGTCATAAAGATATTACCGCAAGTCAGAAAACCCTAATTATTAAACTCGCTTTATGGGATATTTCGAGTAGTGACCGTGTATATGAAATTACCGTGAATAAGAATATCGGTAATTAGAAGAAACCCTAATTATCGTCAGACGTCGATAATTAGGACAACCCCTAATTATTATAACCCTACCCTTGCTAAAATTAGAAACTGTAACGAATCGTGTTAGTAACATACATGAGATAATTAAAGAACTACTAAATGGTCAATTAGAAACCCTAATTGATGACGTTGAGAAACCCTAATTTTAATTACCGGGTTTAATTTCGATGTTATTGTATAAGTGTTTTAATTTACCAAAGGATAGAAGTTAATTGGTAAATTATAAGAATTAAATCTAGTGATTAAATATTACATTTAATTTCCTTATACAAGATTGCCCATACACTCTTAAACAAAGCCCAACCATCACCCATAACAAATCAGAAGCAAGAATCAAGAATTTTTGGCAAAAAGGGTATAAGAACACTAAACCTAGAAATCCTTTGATTCGATGTTATTTGATGCAATTGATTGTTTAAAGTTGTGTAATAGAATGTTAATTGATTATATGAGTTGATAAATCAAAGACCCATAACATCAAAGTGCACGAATTTGAAGATTTAAGCAAGTTGGAAAAACCAAATTCTGTTCACCAAATGTCAGAGGTCATAACTCTTTGCTCGATCATGAGTTTTGTTCTTCAAAAGTTGTTATGTGTAGCCTAATATGTGGTCTTTAATCTGCAAAAAGAATCAAGTCCATATCATGTATAGATTAGAAGTTATAGATGGTCAAACATGGTTGACCGATCATGATAAACCTGCTTTTTAGGCAAATTGTATTGGGAGCATTCTCGCCCACTTTTGTGCTTTAAAAGGTCTGGGCTTTTGATATGTTGTAGTTCACTGAGTTAGGAAGCCATAGGCTTTGGAATGACCTCATTCCAACCTCGGATGAGGGAATTACGGTGATTGGAAGGAAATGTGTCAAATTTTTCAAAACTGAAAGTCAGCAACGGGATGTGCTATTCGGGACAATGTTTCGATTAGTTAATGTTTCTAAAACCTTCTGGGCTTTTGGTATGTTATAGTACACCGAATAAGCTTTCTATAGACTCTGAAACGGACTAAATCCGATATCGGAGGAGAGAGTTATGACATTTGAAAGTAGTAGTGTCAAAACTCCCCAACAAGTGCGGTGCAGTCCATTTGAACGGAATTTCTGGGCTGATGTGTTCGGAATTTGGCAATGGTCAAAGAATAAAAGTTGTAGCCCCAGAAGTTAGCTTCGCGTGGGCTCAAGAATCGCTCAAAAATGTTTTAAAATGAAAGAGTTATGACTGTTTTAGCGAAAGAGGTAAAGCTGAAACGAGATTGAAAACTCATTATGAACGCCCATTTTTGACGCACTGTTTGGGCTACCTAATGAACCCGAATTGGGTAATTCGTATTTTTTAAAAATATTCTTACATACCATGTATAACATATCCAAAAATCAGATTAATCGGAGTTATGAGCAATGCGTTAGAAAATTGCAAAGTGAGCTATTGAAAAATTAGTATAAACCAAGTCCCACATCGACTAAATTGAGAACTTCACCATTTTCTAAACTTATAAATAGAAGGGCTTGGCCTTTGTTTCATTCACCAACAATAAGGCCTCCAATTTTTTGAGAAAGGCTTTGTTGTGGGAGAACTTTTTATAAAGATCTCCGTAGTTAAATTTTGGCGTGGAAGTGCGTATTCAATCAGGGAATTCAGTATTTAGGGTATGTTTCTTATTTAATTTTTGTAATGTTAGTATTTTTAATTGTTAGTTAAAGTTTGAATTTTTGAAGTTTAGTTAGTGTTGTTAATAAACTAGTGAGTTTACTATGTTTATTTTGGCTTGGAATTGATTATGTAAATGAGTTATTTGTGATGACTTTTAATATTTTGTGATGAATTTCATTAATTAATAATTATTAATGATATTAAAATTATTTAATAATTATATTAAATAATTTAGTTTAAAAATGATTTTAATATTATAAAAATCATTTTAAATAAAAAATAAGGTATTTAAAAATATTTTAAGTTATAAAATATAACTTTTAATATTTAAATGATAATTTCATTAATAATTAAATATTAATGATATTAAGATAATATTAATGTTTAAATCATTTAATTATGATTCCGATATTTGAACGTTATAGTCGGCCAAACTAGTGACTTGAGAACCGATTATGAAGTTCTCGAATTTGAAGAACACCTATAGTAACAGCTTATATCACTATAGGCCCTTTAGTGATGATTTGAATTATTTTAAATTTTTCAATTTCTCGGATATTGCAAAAATGATTAAAATAAGATGTCCGATATTTACGATGTTGAGGTATAGAATAAGAGTCTTAGACTTCTAGATTTACCCGATAAAAGTCACGTCGATCTGTAAACAAATGTCGACCCTTATAAAAGAAAGAAAAGACTACTCATAAAGAGCATGGATGAGATATTTGAAAATGTATAAAAAATATTTCAAGTATAGAATAGAACTAAAAGTATGATCACCGTGATTATGTGATTGGACTATGTATGTCAATCGTAATAGATGCAAGATTATGTGTTAAGATATATTGTTCTAATCGAACGAATGATCCGATTATTGATAGGTTGTGATAAAGGGATAAAACCTAAGTTGAGATTTGTAATCAATGGCCGAATCGTGCAAGTATCCTACCTTTGCACTTCCTTTATGCAATGGACATGAGTAAGAAGTTTCGTAATTATTCTATCCCCTCGCATGCATTATGTACTCTTTAATTATCGACATGTTAGCTCGTATATATATTCCGCTTCATTGATTTCTATAAATGGTTATACAAGTGTCCCCACTTGGATAATCATGGCATTTGTTCACATGTTGATACACCTTTTGTCAATTACCCGTATATATATGTTGAATTACATATTATTGTTGAGCAAGATTAAAACCTTCTGGTTTGGAACCAGCATGTATGAACATCCCTATATGGGAAGATTTTTGCGCAAGGTGGATAGAGTGAGCGATGAATTTCGCTTCAAGTTATGTAGAATTGATCAATCTGAGGTACAATCTGGCCGATCACCCTCCGTGTCTGTAAGTTATGACTGGTTTGAGGATAGAATTACGCTAAACCTTTTCAAAAATGAAAAGAATGTTCATAGTATGTTTCTTAAACCCTATTCAAGGGTAGAGCCAGAGCCAAATTTAAAGAATTTGAAAGAGAGTTGTTATGTGAATTTTTTATCAGTACAGATTACTTCACAACTTTCAATTCGTTGTAGAAGTGTTATGTAAAGAGAATAATTATATTCTTTCAAACATATATAATTGCTATTACTTCTCGGGCACTTAAATGCTCATCCTTGCTTAAATTAAATGTTTTCGAGTTATGTATGAGCAACTTTGAAGGCTCGAGTACCGAACAAAGGAAAAAGGAAAGTCATTGAATAAGTGTGTATTATGAGTTAATGGTTATAGTTGTATTGGTATCTATTCAAGTATTGTAAGGAATGTATTTGAAGGTCACGTACCTGGGGAAGTAAACTTTGATGTATGTAAATTAAGTTCGAATGTATTATTATTTAGTATTATTCAGTTTAAAGAAATGGTATCGTGGGGAACCGAGTTCGGGTTTCAAGTACCTGGATTTGGGGTCGTCACAAGGAGGATGTACCTAAGGCGACATTCAGAACTCGGTACGGACAATATGAGTTTCCGGTAATGTCTTTAGGTTTAACTAACGCCCCTGCAACATTCATGGATTTGATGAACAGGGTGTTTAAACCATGTCTAGAAAAGTTTGTGGTGGTATTCGTTGATGATATTCTGGTGTATTCCAAATCTCAAGAAGAACACGTGGAACATTTACGTTTGACATTGGAGATGCTAAGAAAGGAAAAGTTGTTTGTGAAATTCTCTAAATGTGAATTATGGCTAGAACGTGTATAAATTCTTGGCCATGTGATTGACAAAGCTGGGATTTCAGTGGATCCATTAAAGGTCGAAGTTGTAATAAATTGGGACAACCAAGGACTCCATCAGAGGTGAGAAGTTTCTTAGGATTGGCAGGCTACTACAGACGGTTTATTTAGGACTTTTCCAAGATTGCGACTCCGTTAACGAATTTGACAAGGAAATTAGTAAAATTTGTTTGGACAAAAAAGTGTGAAGAGAACTTTTAGGACTTGAAAAAGAAGCTTAGCATGTCCCATGTTTTGTCATTACCAGATAATACAGGAAACTTTGTGGTGTATAGTGATGCATCACATAAAGGACTAGGTTATGTGCTTATGCAAAATGGCAAAGTCATTGCGTATGCATCAAGGAAACTGGAGGACTATGAGAAAGGATACTCGACTAATGATTTAGAGTTGGATGCGGTGGTATTTGCTTTAAAGATATGGAGACACTATCTCTATGGGGAGAAATGTGAGATATTCACAGACCATAAAAGCCTGAAATATATTTTCACATAGAAGGATCTAAACATGCGTCAAAGGAGATGGTTAGAACTGATAAAAGATTATGATTTTGATATCTTTTATCATCAGAGTAAAGAAGGGTCGGGAGAAGTTGATGTTTTTAACTGCCTAGGAGGAACTTATTTCAGCAATGGAAAGGCTAGAGTTGGAAATAAAACTTCCAAAAGAATCCGATGAAAGATTATTCCAGATGGAAGCTAGTCCAACTTTAGTGGACAAGGTAAAGAACGCTTAACTACAAGATGAAGAATGTGAGAAAATCAAAGAAAGAATGTCCGAGGGTAGTGAGATGAAGTTCAAGATCGATGTCGAAGGACTAGTTCAAGGGAAGAATTTTGGTTCCAGTAGTACCAGATGTTAAAGGTGAGATCTTGACTAAAGCTCATAACTCAAGATATTCCATTCATCCAGGAAGTACGAAGATGTATCAAGATTTACGATGGCATTTTTGGTGGCCAAATATTAAACGAGATGTTGCAGAATGTGTCACAAAATTCTTAACGTGTCAAAGAGTCAAGGCCGAGCTTCAGAGACCTAGCGGATTACTTCAACCATTAGAAATACCGTAATGGAAGTGGGAGCATATCACAATGGATTTTTGGTAGGTCTTCCAACTACTCAGAAAGGATACGATACGATTTGGGTGATAGTGGATAGAATAATGAAATTAACACACTTTTTTACAATAAAGATTAGATTCAATCTTGATCAGTTGGCAAAGTTGTACGTCAAGGAGATCGTTTCAAGACATGGAGTTCTGTTGTCAATTGTGTCAGACAGAGATCCTAGATTCACCTTAAATATTTAGAAGAGACTACAAGAATGCATGGAAACACAGTTGAGAATGAATACGGCGTACCATCCTCAAACAGACGACCAAAGCGAATGAACAATCCAGTCATTGGAAGATATGCTCAGAGCATGCATCATGGATTTTAAAGGGAAATGGGATGATCATTTACCACTGACAGAATTCGCCTACAACAATAGTTACCACGTAAGCATTGGCATGTTGCCTTATGAAGCATTGTATGGCAGAAAGTGCAGAACTCCACTGTGCTGGGATGAAGTTGGTGAACGTCAACTGTTAGGACCAGAAATGGTACAGCAGACTGTCGAGGTTTTCAAACTCATTAGGGAAAGATTGGTAGTGGATCAAGACAGAAAGAAGAATTATGCTGATCAACACAGGCAAGATTGCAAATTTGAAGTAGGAAATTTTGTTTGCCTAAAAGTCTCTCCTTGGAAGGGGAAAATCCAATTTGGTAAGAAAGGAAAGATAAGCCCAAGGTTTATTGGACCCTTTGAGGTGCTGTGAAGAGTAGGTGAATTAACTTACAAGGTAGCTCTACCTCCAGAATTGGAACATGTTCACAATGTCTTTCACGTATCGGTGCTACGATTGTATAAACCCGATTACAAGCATATAATCGAGTATGAACTGTACAGTTTGATAAGGACTTGTCTTATAAAGAGATTGCTATCCAGATAGTTGACAGGAAAGAACAAGTGCTCAGGAATAAAGTGATACCTTGTGTGAAGGTGATATGGAGGAACCACAATGCCGAAGAAGCTACGTGGGAACTCGAAGACAAAATAATGAAGAACTATCCTGAGTTATTTGTTTAATCTGTGTTTTTGATTCTGGGGCATAATCCTTGTAAGGAGGGAAGAATGTGACGAATGAATTGTTTAAGTTGTGATTCTGGGGACATAATCCTTGTAAGAAGGGAAGGATGTAACAATCTAGAATTTCATTTATAATTTCAAATATTTATGGAATTAAATAAATATTTTAATTGATGTGTTTGTTGTTAAGTAAATATTTATTGGATTATTTATTAGTTAAATAAATAATTTATGAGTTTTGGGAATTAACTTAATTAATGTAAGATTTTAATTAAGTTGATAATTGGTGTTTTGAAGTTAATTAAAATAAAAAAGTGATGAATTAAATTTTATGAGATAATATTCTAATTTGATTTAATAATTAAATTAGAGAGTTGATAAGGATTAAATGAATTGCTATAATGTTTTTTTAATTAAATTTAGTAATTAAAGTGATTATTAAAATATTAAATAAGATTATAATGAAAATTATAATTTTGTTGTATTGGATTATATGGAAAATTAATTTATTAAGTTGTTGTTAGTTTCAATTTAATTAAATTTGAATATGAGAATTTATTTAAATTAAGTGGGACAATAAATTATATTATGAATGAGTTATGAAAATAAATTAAAAGAGTTTTAATTTGGTTTTACCAAACAAAGTCTTAGAGCTTTTGAAATTCTTATTTTAATCTTGTTTTGCAAACAAGGCTTAAGGAATAATTAAGTCATTATTTTAGTTGATTTTGCCAAACATGGCCTTATTAACATTATGGGTTAGAATTAAAATTGATGTTCAATTCATGTAATAAAATAGTAATTGTTGGTTGATTGTGAAAGTACATGAAGAAACGAAAACATTATGGGTTAAATTAGTTATTTTAGTTGCAAAATGAATTCACAGTGACGAATTTTGCTATGAATGTCAAACGAAGAAGAAATAAAAAAAAATAGTGAAAATAAAGGTTGTAATTTTGATGTTTAGGTTGTTTGTATAGCTAAAAACATGTTAGAAATCTTAAATTGTGTTTCTGTGAAGTTTATGTAACTTTTATTTATGGAAATTGGTTGTTAGAGTGTTGCTTGAAAGCAAAATTGACTTTCTGCTTTGAGCAAATCGCAAACTGCAGAAGCCGAGAATAGGTACCGCCGCCCCAGCGGGTGTTACCAGTTTAATTAGCCCGCCCCAACGAGCCCCCGCCCCGACGGGCCCTTTCACTATATAAAACCCCCGCCCCGGTGGGGGAGGGGGTAGCAGAATGGGGCAATGTGATTTTTGTTAGGTGCAGTCTAATGTAGGTTAACCTAACTTATTATAAAGAGTAGTATAGCATATTGAACGTAGTAGAATGTTATATTAGCTTGTTAATGTCCATAGGTTGACATAGCATGATAAATGGTTTACAAAGTTAGAATATGATGGTCATTCGAGACTTCGGTCTTATGATGTGTAATTGGTAGTACTAAAAGAAACTTAAACTCAGTTAGTGAGCTATTTTAAAAGTGGGAATTAGACCCATGAAGTTAATATTATTGTAACTAATGAGTATTGTCAATATTAATGGTATGTGTAGGACTTGTAGTGAACGTGAGTAGTGATTGTTTAACCTATGCACGAGGCAAGTTCTCTAACCCTACCTTTACGATTTTGCAAGTTACTAAACTTTATTATTTATATAGAGCAAGTTCATTATCTTATCTTGTCTATTATTATCCAAGTCTCTTGAACCCTATTTATTTTGTATGATGCAAACCTTATCAATACGTTGAATTCGCTAACCTTACTTTTATATCTCGATATTGTTCACGCAAGCTCTTAAACCTAACTCTTACATTGAAAGATTTTCTATATTTAACTTATTTCTTATTATGAAAATTCCTAAATTCTATCACTCTTACGATGAGCAATTTTTAATTCTCAACTTGTTATCAATTATGTATGTTCATTAATTCAATTCTTTCATTGGACAAGGTTATGGCCTTAGCTTATTGTTGTTCAAGCAAGGTTGTTATAATAATCAATCCCTTGAAGCTAATCCAAACCAAACTTACTTTAGTGTTGACTTGTATTGTAAAACTAAGAAGAACAACCCTATTAGAGGGGATTATTACGCGAAGCATTTAGATGTTTATGCACAATACATGGTATAAAGGGCTGATCACCCTAAGTACGGGGAGTCCCTAAAGTCCTATGACTTAAGTTTAAGTTGAAAGAATACTTATAACATTGGACATAGTTAATGGTCTTGTGACTGTGACGCCCTCAAAATAGGTATACATCACCTATTCTGAGTCGCCAAATACATGGTACAGAATACAAATACAACCTTAAATATACAACATGAGTCGTGAGTTTTAATACAAATATTGTCTTCTGGCAAGATTCAAACTCAAAATAAGTCCTCAATACATTTATTATCACACTATTTCATAGAATAGTGAGGACTACTAATGCTATCATCCTGACCGTGACTCCGCTCCCCAACTAGTCCCCTCGCCACGCTCTCATTTCTCAAGAGAACAATGAAAACAAAAGGGTGAGCTCAACTAGCCCAAAGAAGAAATATTATGACTAAGATAATGCGTAATAAATTATCATTAGCCTTCAACAAAGTTAAGTTAAACCGATACAATATAACAAACATCAAGTTTAATCATACGCAATGAACAAGCAATCCATTAGAAGAGTCAAGTAGAGAATAAAATCTACTATCTTCTATGATTTAAAAGGTTTTTCATCACTTTTATCGCTGAGACTCAGCTCAATAAATAATCCACATCATCCCTGATCTACGACCAAGGATATTCATTAGTATCACAACCACAAATTTTCCATGCACTACGGGCCAAGGATATTCGTGTTTTCATCAATGGTTATGATCATGCCAACAACTATCCATCAATGCACTACGGGCCAATGAGGACTTTTACCACATCATTTATAACATTACGGTCATGATTATACCGAATAATCCCTGGTCATAATCATACCAAGTCCATCTATGGACTATAGGCCACAGATGACTTTCAACATAATATAAACATGAGGATGATGACAATGACATAATAATTCAATAAAACAAGTTCAAGAATAAATTTTAAAGATTTATAAATTAATTTATCCAGGGAACAATAACGTCCAAATTGTCAACATGATACTGCTTTGTGGAGTAAAAATTTAAGAATGCTCAGAAGAATATTTCAATGAAAAGATACTGGATGAAGCGCAAATATCTAGGATATTCTACTAATTTCATGGAGTATAGAAGCCAAAACTTTAACCAACTGAGTATAATAGAATATATGAAACTGCAAATGGATTTTTTCCCGCCATGCGATAATCCACGTAGACAGATCATTTCCACAAGTTAATAAGGAATGAATATAAAGGATTATTCACCATGAATTCGGTAATCCACATAGACAGGTTTTTCCAACAGAGTAATAAAGAATGGAACCAGGTCATGCGTAATCCACACAAACAGGATATTCCAACAGAATAATAAAGAATGGAACTAGGTCATGCGTAATTCGCACAAACAGGATGTTCCAACAGAATAATAAAGAATGGAACCTGGTCATGTGTAATCCGCACAGACAGGATGTTCCAACAGAATAATAAATAATGGAATAACAACAGAATTCACCAAAGCTTGATAGACCCTGATGCATAAAAGTTATTCCAATGTAATAATAAAGAATGGAATAACAGAAGAATTTCACCATGAATGCGGTGCTTTGCATAGACAGGTTATTCCAACATAATAATAAAGAATGGAATAACAACCCTTACGAGAATTGAAAAAAAAATAACTCTCTTCATTAATACGAAATAATAATACCCCTTACCTTAAAAAGAAGAGTATTCTGACGGGTAGGGCGATGATATTCTTGAAGAAAACTTATACTATTTTCTACGGTCAAAGATTCTTAAAACTCTAAGGAAATACATTCAAGATTATAGAACAAGAATTCTCTGATTCTGGTGTGATTTTCAATTCCAACTAAGCATCTTATTTATAGGAGAATGGAAAGGATACTATGCAATAAAATATTCTAATAAAACAAAAACTTTTAAATAAAATATTATATATATATATATACACATACATAACATATGTTAGTTTACGGGATACACCCCCGTGAATCCATGCTATCCTACCTGACAAATGTTATACTTCATATATATATAAATAATAAGATAGTGCTCCTTCCTGTAAATGATAACCAAAATCTCCTCCCCCCATTATCAATCCATGTGACATATTTCTTATATATATATATATATATATATATATATAACAAAAACTGAGATAACTTTTCCAAAAATACAACAAATACTTCATAAAAATCACCTCAATATTCTTAACAACATTTATCAACATTATTATAACTCACAATATTTAACAACCAGGTTGTTCCCAGGAAAGACGGGGCTTTCCAATAAGGATTTCTCCCTATTGGCACGCAATTAGGTGACCAAACGTCTCCTTAACAGAACTTCTAGACATCGTCAATATTGCAAATAATAATATTAATAACCTTGTCATCTCAATTATTGATTTAATAATATATAAAATATCGACAATAATTGAATCAAATAACGTGAGATATTATGTAAGACCCTGAATTTTATGAAATGAAAATATTCAATTTTTATAATTATTATTCTATTTAGTAAATGGTTAAATTGATAAAAGTATAGTAATATGCGTGGTTGCACAGTGGCACACAGTATTGTACAATATCTTTGATTATTGATGCTTACATGATATGTCACTCAGTTATACTCAATTAATGCTACAGTAATAGTTGCATCATATCTCTCATATTATTGATTCGATTATTGTCACAGTATCATATGCATTATATGATATATTATTAAATCAATAATTAAGACGATAAATTTATTCATATTATTAAATTGCAATATTTACAATGTCTAGAAGTTCTGCCAAGGAGAGGTTTGGTCACCTAATTGCGCGCCAATAGGGAGAAATCCTTATTGGAAAACGACCTCTTTCCTGGGAATGACATGGTTGTTAAATATTGTGAGTTATAATATTAATGATGAATAAGTTTGTGTTGATTAAAGATGAATTTGATAGTTCCATTGTGTTGGGATTATCAGTGTTAGTGGAAATCGACATCCGCTTACGATGATAATTGATGTCCGGGGTTATATTGATAAATCGGGTAATTAATCGGATAAATGAGCAATTAATTGCTACTAATTCACATGCTTATATAACTATTTGTTCACATGTGTATATTATTGAATCACATTCTTTTACTATTAGGGGAGTTGGTGCAAGATTGATAACACTTGCATGACTAAGTTAAAATGGAGGTATACATTGAGGTACTATACTGTAATTCGTATTTTCACATGATTATAACTATTAAATCACATGATTGAACTATTGATTCACATTAATTACTATTAGGGGGGTGGTGCAAGTTTGATAATACTTGCAGGACTAAATTAAAAATGAAAGAAAAGTTGGAGGTATTGTATTGTAATATTTCGAGCCCCAAAATGTGCAATTATCAAAACTATATTTTCCTATAAATAGAAGCTCATTCTTCTTCATTTCTCACCAATTCACTAAAGCTATAGAGCAATTATTATAGAGAAATTATAGAGGGAGAGGCTATAGAGAGAAAGAAGAAGTGAAGTCTGCTACTTCACTATTCCAGTATCCAGTATTCTTCCGAGGTAAGGGATATTATTTGTTGTACCTGTAAGGGGTATTATTTCTTTTGTATTCATGAAGAGAACTTCTGTTATTCCATTCTTTATAATTATGTTGGAATAACCTATTTATGCGAAGTACCGCATACATGGTAAAATTCTTCTATTATTCCGTTCATTATTATTCTGTCAGAATATCCTGTCTGTGCGTTTACGCCGGACCTGGTTCCATTCTTTATTATTCTGTAGGAATATCCTGTCTGTGTGTTTACGCCGGACCTGGTTCCATTATTTATTATTCTATCAAAATATCCTGTCGGTGTGGTTTACGCCTGACCTGGTTCCATTATTTATTATTCTGTTGAGAATAACCTGTCTGTGCGATCTATCGCATGCATGGTGATTTCTTCTGTTATTCCATTCTTTATTATTCTGTTGGAATAATGTGACGCCCCCAAATCCGGGTGTCTTCCAACCTGACAGATGGTGCTACATGGTACTCATAACTGTACATTCATTCTATTGAAATGACATCAAAATGTGTAAATCAATGACATTCTTATTACATTAATAATATTACATCTCGTTCCCAGGTTCTAAAACCATTACATTCTTTGTTCATCATTCTATAATATATATACAACTTACTAGTTTATTACAAGGTAAACTAATCGTTCAGCTTCGTCTTGCCTCTATCCTTGTCAAATCCCTCAGTTCGTTCGATCCTAGATGCATTCATATGGTTCAAGCAAGAATGAGCATAACAAGCTCAGCAAGTACAACAATTTCTTTTAAACAACATGCTTGAAACATAGGAATCATATATCTTCAGTAACTGAACAATAGTTATGAAGTACTATCGATAATTTAAAATAGCACTTCTTTTCATTCAAAACATTTTCAAACAAAAATATTCAGTAGAATATCAACTAAGGCTCAGAACTACGAGCAGTTCATAATTTCTTTTGAAAAGGACAACCCGGCACTAAGTCCGTAAGTCCGGCATAGCTTACGAGCACTTTTGGGTGGTCAGCCCATAGTACTCTATGTTGATCAACACTACATCCATTAAACGTATGTACGTTTAAGTTTTAGCAACCTCGCGTGCCCATCGAATAATCGATGAAAAATATATTTGTTTATTCATAATCAAGCTTACCTTGAATCTCTACCAAATAATTGGCGTAGGATAGCGTTAGCAATTCTATATTGAAAGACTTGTAAATAAATCAATCAACTCTTCAAGATTAGTCTAGCCGAGGTAAAACTGGCATCGACCCTTTTGTAAAATAGTTCATGCATCTCATAACATGAATCACAGAAAACTTGGCTAACACGAAGTTTAGACAAGCGTTTAAGAAAAACTTGCCTTCAGCGTCTGCTACAGTAAAAATAACTTTTCCTTCCAGTCTTTACAGTCTCTACAATACATAACCACATAACATACCACATTTGGTCATGAATGAATATACATGGTTCCTAATGAATCTTACTCTTCATCTCAATCTAATCATATATTAGATATGTTACAATTGGTTCCAGCTTGCCATTATATTTTACATTATTATTACCAACTTCTTTCTCTTCTATGTCTTACTTAGATTTACTTTATTAATACAACTCATTTCGAGTTAATCATCCTTTCTCACGGCTTACTAACATCCTTACGTTATTAATCGAAACTCGATCGTCGTTTAGTTAAGTACACTTTATTGCATACCGTTTGCATTCACATATTACTTAACAACTTTTAGTTATAACTCTCAACATTATAATCATTATCATTGTTGAATACAGTTCACGTTCCTTATACTTTACGTTCGTCGTTTAACTACTCATTAAACAACATTAAATTCCTAAAGTCATCACTATAACAGTGATTTAGGAAGGTCTTATCATGTTCATTAAGTAATTACATAATCCATACTGGTATTGCAAACCATTGGATTTCATAATCAACTTGGTCAACAAATTTCTACAGTCGGCTTAGCACATTATGTTGTTCTCATTACATTCATCTTTAATTGATTATTAACCTTTAATAATCATACATTACATGTCTACTAATGCCTTAACAATGTTGTATTAACATCTTGGTTCATTACTAATGAATTCCCTTTCATTCTATACTTGTAAACATTCTTGTCTGTCAAAACTCTAGGACTGGCGCCGCGGCGCTAAACTTAACTCTGCATCTCGAGTCACAAGCCATGAAGTTAGCGATGCAATTACATCGGTATTGCGGCTACCATTTGCTTTGCCTTTTGGTTGGTGCCGCAAAGACCAACTCATGCCTTAGAAAAATTTTGCAGTTTTTAAATTTTGTGAACTTCCCGGACGCATAACTTCTTCGTTATAAGTCTGAATTGGTCCGTTCAAAAGCCTACGATTCACAAACTTCATGCTGTATATGTTCATTCAAGAATTTTATCTATTTGACTTCGTTTGCTAAAATTTCACCTATTAGTTCATTTTCAACGAAAACGATAAACGTTCGTGAATGTTCAATGCTCGTTTCTTCGTTCTAAGTCGGAATTCGGTCATTCTCGAGTCCTCAACTCTATAATGCCAAATATGACTTGTCTCCATTGAAAACCAATGTTTCCAAGCTTAATATCAAAATTCGACTTTCATTCCGAGATTTTCACGAATTCGACGATTATCGTCTATGTAACGCCCCAGAAAATTTGGATTTTTGAGAATTAAATTTTTATTATTTTTTATTATTATTTATGAGGATTAAATGAGTTTAATCCATTATTTATGGGAGTAAGCTATTCGAGAGTCGTTCTATGACCTAGACATATCGGAACGTCGTAGTATTTTGGTTACGTGATAAAATTAAAGTGTTTGAATTTTCAAGACGAAAATAAAAACTTTCCAAGAAATTTTCTGAAAAACACAATTCACGCATTTCTGTTCGGGAATTATTTTTGAACTTCCGAGAAATACGTAATAATAGAATATCGTGGCGAGATGGAATATCCAATAATATTTCAGTTATGGCAAACGCAGTTTTTTGCCTGCGAACTTAAAACCCAACGATTAGGGAAAGTGAGTTCCGGGAAGGAATTTAAATGCGTATAAGGAATTAAAGCAATGATCGTATAATACCTAGGTATTGTACGAAGTAATGAATACGAGTGTGATATGAAGTATCATACGAGTATGCATGAATGATGTTATGGAATACATAAATAAGTATACGAGCTAGAATACGAGATTATACGTAAATTATACGTTATAAGGTTTTAAGTCAAATGTAATGGACTTGGTGAATTGTGTAGAACATTGTAAAGTCCAATAAGAATTGATAAAGCCCAAGTGTAGAAATGGGTAAGTCCAATAGGAATTAAGGTGTAAGCCCAATGCAAGCTAATGGTAAAGCCCAAAGAATTGTTAATGCAAGCCCATGTATAAGTTAAGGTAAAAGCCCAAATTAAGGACTTATGGGTTATTGGATGGTTTAAACCCATGGGGCAAACCATGGATTATCCAAAGTAGTGAGCAAGTAAACTTAATGGTTAAGTAAGTGTGGTGAACAAGAAGGCTTAATGGCCAAGTGTTGTGGGGAGCAAGTTAACTTAGTGATTAAGAATGGAAAAGTAAGGAGGTGGCTTAAGGAGGTGGAGTTAAGGAGGTGGAAGTGGTTTAAGGACCATTATGCCCTCACTTTGAAATTTCTATAAATAGCAAAGCTTGGTTTTCATTTTGTGGTTGTTCAAAAACACTAACAAGTTAGGAGCTTATGGGTTGGAGAGAATAAGTGAGAATAAGCACTTATAAGTCAAACTTATATTGAGAGATTTTCAAGAAGCAAGAAGAAGAGTAAAGATTAATCAAGTGGTATTCAAGGGTAAAAACTTAATCCTTGAATCTTTTTCTTGTCCATTTATAGGGAGATGGGTAGTGGTAGAATATGTATGCTAAAGAATGATAATAATGAGTAATCAAAGAGCTTAAGTCCTAATAAGCCGTATAAGTCTTGAATAAGCTATTTGCAATCAAATAAGTTATGAATCAAAGAAGAACTTGTAGTAACTTGTAATATGTTACTATAATGAATTGATATGACTAGAAGATGAGAGAATGATGATTAAAAGATTTAGATCATGTTAAGTCATGTGAAGTAAAATCATAAGTAGTTATACTTTTATAAGATATAACTAATGAAGAACAAGTAATAACTTAGCATGTTTATAGGTTAATGAGATGAGGATGTCATGATGCTAATATAATGGATTGAATCCATTTGAAATGTTGAACAAATCATAAGAAATGAAGTTAAGGCAGAATTCACGAGTTTAGACGATAATCGTCGAATTTGTGAAAATCTCAGAATGGAAGTCGAATTTTGATATTGAGCTTAGAAATATTGGTTTTCAATAGAGACAAGTCATATTTGGCATTATAGAGTTGCAGAATTGAAAATGACCGAATTTTGACTTAGAACGAAGAAACGAGCGTTGAACGTTCACGAACGTTTATCTTTTTCGTTGAAAATGAACTAATAGGTGAAATTTTAGCAAATGAAGTCAAATAGATAAAATTCTTGCATGAACACATAGAGCATAAAATTGTGAACCGTAGGCTTTTGAACGGACCAATTCGGACTTATAACGAAGAAGTTATACGTCCGGGAAGTTCACAAAATTTAAAAACTGCAAAATTTTTCTAAGGCACAGAGTTGGCACCGCGGCGCCAACCCAAGGCCAAATGGTGGCGCCACAAATAAGCCAAAGTGTAATTGCATATCGCTAACTCATATGGCTGACACACGAGATGCAAAGTTAAGTTTGGCGCCGCGGCACCAGTCCCAGAGTTTTGACAGACAAGAATGTTTACAAGTATAGAATGAAAGGGAATTCATTAGTAATGAACCAAGATGTTAATACAACTTTGTTAAGGCATTATTAGACATGTAATGTATGATTATTAAAGGTTAATAATCAATTAAAGATGAATATAATGAGAACAACGTAATGTGCTAAGCTGGCTGTAGAAATTTGTTGACCAAGTTGATTATGAATCCAATGGTTTGCAATACCAGTATGGGTTATGTAATTACTTAATGAAGATGATAAGACCTTTCCTAAATCACTGATATAGTGATGACTTTAGGAAATTAATTTTCTTCAATGAGTAGTTAAATGACTAACGTAAAGTATAAGAACGTGAAATGTATTCAAGAATGATAAGGACTATAACGTTAAGAGTTACAACTAAAAGTTGTTAAGTAATTGAACGTGAACGATATGTAGTAAATGTACTTAACTAACGACAATCGAGTTTCAATTAATAACGTAGGAATGTTAGTAAGCCGTGAGGAAGGATGATTAAGTCGAAACGAGTTCTATTAATGAGGTAAATCTACGTAAGACATAGAAGAGAAAGAAGTTGGTAAGAATAATGTAAAAGATAACGATAAGCCGAAACCAATAGTATCAAATCTAATATATGATTATATTGAGAAGAAGGGTAAGATTCATTAGGAACCATATATGTTCATTCATGACCTAATGTGGTATGTTATGTAGTTATGTGTTGTAGAGATCGTAAAGACTGAAAGGAAAAGTTATTTTACTTTAGCAGACGCTGAAGGCAAGTTTTTCTTAAACGCTTGTCTAACCTTCGTGTTAGCCAAGTTTTCTGTGATTCATGTTATAAGATGCATGAATGATTTTAAAGAAAGGGTCGATGCCAGTTTTGACTCGGTTAGACTAATCTTGAAGATTGATTAATTTATTTACAAGTCTTTCAATATAGAATTGTTAACGCTATCCTACGCCAATTGTTTGGTACGGATTCAAGGTAAGCCTGAGTTTGAATAAACAAATGTATTTTCATCGATTATTCGATGGGCACACGAGGAGGTTGCCAAAACATAAACATAAATACATTTAAAGAATGTAGTGTTGATCAACATAGATTACTATGGGTGATCACCCGTAAGTGCTTTATAAGATATGCCAAACTTACTTGACTTAGTGTCGGGTTGTCCTTTTCAAAGAAAATATGAAAGGCTCATGGTCTTGAGATAGAATTGATGTTTCTTGAATATTGCAATTGTAAAACATTTTGAAAGAAAAGAAGGGCTATTTTGAATTATTGATAGTACTTCGTAACTATTATCCAGTTAATGAAGATATACGATTCCTATGTTTCAAGCATGTTGTTTAAAAGAAATTGTTGTACTTGCTGAGCTTGTTATGCTCACTCTTGCTTGAACCATATGAATGCAGCTAGGACCGAATGAACCGAGGGATCTGACAAGGATAGAGGCAAGACGAAGCTGAACGATTAGTTTACCTTGTAATAAACTAGTAAGTTGTATATATATTATAGCATGATGAACAAAGAATGTAATGGTTTTGGAACCTGGGAACGGGATGTAATATTATTAATGTAATAAGAATATCATTGATTCAGACATTTCATTTCAATAGAATGGTTGTACAGTTATGAGTACCGTGTAGCACCATCTGTCGGGTTGGAAGAGACTCGGATTTGGGGGCGTCACAGGTTGGTATCAAAGCATTAGGTTATAAAACTTAAGGGGGGAAGAACCTTAGGCTAATAACCTCGTTAAGGAAGAAAAGTCTGAAGGAAGTAAACTCAAGCTTTACTTCAGTCGAATGAGTTAATAAGGTATTGAGGAAACTCAGTACCAAAAGATTTAAAAGATAGAAAGCAACCCTAAATAAATTAAAGGTGATTGGTGCTTATACTATTGTGTGTTATGTACTAATCAACATATGTGTTATTGTAGGATGTTGAATGATAGCTTGATGTATAGAGATATACACATGGTGAGCGAAGAAACTGTGAGCAGATTAGAGCCTGTACCTATGCCGGTGGCGGAGGTACCATTAGTGATTCTAGAGGAGTCGGAGATAGTGGAGTATTTTTCTAAGGAGGACTACTCCGAAAGAGATATGGATATAGCGTCATATCTTAATATGATGGTCTATGAAGAGGAAGTAATGGAGATAATGTCGGTTGGTACGGTGGTACCTACCTCAGAGTTATTGCCTCTAGATGCAATGAGATCATTGTATCTGGCAGTGCTTGACAGGAATGTACAACTTAGTATAGTTATGCAAAATTAGAATGAAGAGATTAGTGCTCTTTATGAAGCGAAGGAGTCTGTAGAAGTAGATTTTGAGTCCGAGCATGATGAGAAGATGCTCATGATAAATAAGGCTAGGGATTATATGAACGGGGTGGTAGAACTTCGTAAAGAATTAGGGGAGAAGGACCGTAAGATAGCACGGATGTCTTACATCCATGAGAGTGCTCATAAAGATTTCAAGCTTAGAGTTGCTTGTTATTTCATAGAGTCGGGGCAGACTCTACATACTATTAATTGGGATATTGTAGCGAAGATTGCGAATGAGAAACATGAAGACGCTGTTGTGCATTATTAGAAAGCTAGAGTTATAAATATATGTGTAGTAAAGTAAAACCCTCTTTTAAATAATAGGGTAGTCTTTTTAAATCCCAACTTTTGAAAAGTTCAATTACGGGATAAAAATGTAATAGCCTTTGGATATGGAAGAAAATTGTAAATAGTTTTGACTATGAAGAAGCATATGAATATAATGAAGATTTCATATAATATGCCTTGTGATGATATGAGTTGTTATGTGATGAATAATAAAGAATTAAGTAATAGATAATGATGGAATGATATTGATTTAATCAAGGTGAAGACAATGTAATTATGAAGCGGAATCACGTAATGAAAATCAAGAGGGTCAAAACAACCCTATGTAAGAGTTCGTTAATTTATTAACGACTGCATGTAACCAAACCGGGGGTAGGATAACTGCGGAACCTAGGGTAGCCAGAATAACTACCTTTAAAGAATCTAAAAGTGTAGGTCCGATGGAGTTCAAAGGAACGACGGACCCAATAGAGGCCCATACATGGGTAAAAGAAATAGAGAAGGCGTTTGTTATTACAAACGTAGGTGAGGCGCAAAAGACTTCATTTGTGAAATACATAATGAAAGGGGAAGCCAACTTTTGGTGGGAGGCTCACCAGGGTGGGGCTAGAACAGATACAGTAACTTGGGAACAATTCAAGAAGGTTTTCTTCGAGAATTATTTCCCTACAAATATACAATGGAGGAGGGCGGTTAAGTTCTTAGAATTTAAACGAGGAGACATGACGGTTCCCCAGTACGCAGCCAAATTCAACAAATTGGCAAAGTTTGCTCCACATCATGTGGATATTGAGGAGAGGAAGGCTCGTAGGTTTGAGCAGGGCCTGAAACTCTGGCTCTATAGTAGGATTTCGGTGACCAGAGTGTTTCCTATGGGACCATTCTGGAGAAGGGGATTATAGTAGAGGGTGGTAGTGAGGTGTTAACCCAATATCGCAAAGAGAAAAAAGATAAGAGCAAGGAAGAGGGAGGAACTAAGGCAGAGAATGCCATCGGTAGTGGCAATATGCCAACAATAAAGAATTTTAACTTCATAAATATTGGAGTAGGACAAAGGAATCTTAGGCGTAGGTTTAAAGCACGTAAGACATGTGGAAAGACTTATTTAGGAGTCTGTCTAAAAGGGAGATCGGTTTGTTATACCTGTGGATATGAGGGTCATATGTTACCCAATTGTCATAATCCTAAGAAAAACCATGGTGGTTTTGTATGTGGGTCGTTGGACCACATGGCAAGAAATTGCCCAAAGAAGCGGTCGGAGAAAAATAAAGGTATTAGTAGTGGTAAGTTAGCCATGATGCAGTTGCATCAGTAGATTTAGTAGTAGGTATCATTCCGGTCAATACCATGAATGCTTATGAGCTGGTTGATTGGAGTGTTTTTTTTTATGTGCTAAGTGATTACGTTCATTTCCAAAAGGGGTTATAAATACCTTTATACGTTAAGGTAGAGAATGATTGGGATAAATTTCGTTAATTATATTCATGGAAATGAATAAGAAATGCAAGTAAATATCGGTAGATATGTACCGATAAAATTGAGAAAATTTGAAGTAATTCTCGGTATGAATGAGTTGATTAACTGTAGAACTTTAATAAATTGTTAAAATAAAAGTATGAATCTTCGGTTAACTAAAGAAACCCAAGGTAGTAAATTACGGTGATGAATCACTGAAACTTTCTTGTTGTCTAGTTATGACGCAATCTAGAAGGATGTTATAATTAGTTTAGGTTGTGGTACAATCGTAACCTTTGATGGTTGACATATGGGAGCTAGGCTAAACAATTCCTTCAGAGAGCGAAGGTATATACTGGCCGGCAACCAATCTAACTCATCTATGAATGGCGGTGTAGATGAGATGGTGAACTTGTTTGTTGGTTGTTTGTGGGAAACCACTCAGAGTACCATATGGACTACTAGCAGAGGAGCGATTTGTGCTGAATCCTAGAGAAGTAATAATAAGAAGATAATAATGTAAATCATCAAAGATGATGAGCATAGTAAGTAAGACATCTCCGTATGTCATGAAGTTGTAAGCTTGTAATGGAAATAGGTCGCGTAAACTTAGGTCAAAAGGACGTGAACCCTAAGAAGTAAAATTAAGTGAACCAATACGTAAGTCAAATATATGACTACTTGGTTAGCAGTTAAGAATAAATACCCATTGCCCAGGATCGATGATCTATTTTGATCAGTTGAAAGGGGCAAAGAATTTTTTTTAAAGATATATTTGTGCACGGGGTATCGTTGGTTGAAAGTAAGGAAAGACGAGGTACCTAAGACGATATTCAGAAATCGTTATGGTTATTACGAGTTATGGTTATGTCATATGGGTTGACTGATGTACTGAAGTTAGACTTTTCGTGAAGGGCGTCGAGCAAGTCGGTGGAAAATTAATAGGTACCTTTGTAAGGTGCTTTGTTTGAAAGTACCATTAGCGTCACAGGTTGATATTGATACGGAGAGAAAAGTGAGATATACACGGACTCTAAAAGTCTAAAATATATCTTCACACTGAAGGAATGGAATATGCGGTAGAGAAGGACTGTAATATCTTATATCATATAAGTGAAAGAAAGCATAGACGCCTATGCATTTTGTAGAAGAGATAGAGAAAAGCTATTAATATTAGTGGCTCATAATAAGTTAATAACGGAGGTGGCGAGGAAGAAATTAGAAGTTAAATTATGGAATGAAGTAGCAAAAATGTTATTCATAAACATAGACTCAATCCACGATAATGGAATGATTTAATTAAGTAAAATTAGGTAACGAGGAGTGCAAGCAAATGAAGAAGAGGATGCTGGATAAAGAGAGGATCATATATCATCTCGTTTTGAAGGAAGAATTTGAGTTTTCATATAATTTGGAATTAAAAGAAGGACTAATAGGAGGGAGATAGAGTAATGTGTGAGTAAAGGTTTAGCTTCCAACTCAGATTATTGATAGGAAGTGACAAGTTATGAGAATTAAGATAATACCTTCGGAGAAGGTGAATTGGAGAAACCACAATGCCGGAGAAGCATTGTGGGAATTTGAAATTAAACTGATGGAAAAATTTTCTTCAATGGTGGATGTAATGTTAGTGAGATTCTGGGGGACAGAATCCTTATAAGGGGGGAAGAGTGTAACGCCCCAGAAAATTTGGATTTTTGAGAATTAATTTTTTTTTATTTTTTATTATTATTTATGAGGATTAAATGAGTTTAATCCATTATTTATGGGAGTAAGCTATTCGAGAGTCGTTCTATGACCTAGACATATCGGAACGTCGTAGTATTTCGGTTACGTGATAGAATTAAAGTGTTTGAATTTCCAAGACGAAAATAAAAACTTTTCGAGAAATTTTCTGAAAAACATTATTCACGCATTTCTGCTCGGGAATTATTTTTGAACTTCTGAGAAATACGTAATGATAGAATATCGTATGAGATGGAATATCGAATAATATTTCGAGTTATGGCAAACACAATTTTTGCTGCGGACTTAAAACCCAACGATTAGGGAAAGTGAGTTCTGGAACGAATTTAAATGCGATATAATATGAATTAAAAGCAATGATCGTATAATACATAGGTATTGTACGAAGTAATGAATACGAGTGTGATACGAAGTATCATACGAGTATGCATGAATGATATTATGGAATACATAAATAAGTATACGAGTTAGAATACGAGATTATACGTAAATTATACGTTATAAGGTTTTAAGCCAAATGTAATGGACTTGGAGGATTGTGTAGAACATTGTAAAGTCCAATAAGAATTGATAAAGTCCAAGTGTAGAAAGGGGTAAGTCTAATAGGAATTAAGGTGTAAGTCCAATGCAAGCTAATGGTAAAGCCCAAAGAATTGTTAATGCAAGCCCAAGTATAAGTTAAGCTAAAAGCCCAAAGTAAGGACTTATGGGTTACTGGATGGTTTAAATCCATGGGGAAAACCATGGATTATCCAAAGTAGTGAGCAAGTAAACTTAATGGTTAAGTAAGTGTGGTGAACAAGAAGACTTAATGGCCAAGTGTTGTGGGGAGCAAGTTAACTTGTTGATTAAGAATGGAATAGTAATGAGGTGGCTTAAGGAGGTGGAGTTAAGGAGGTGGAAGTGGTTTAAGGACCATTATGCCCTCACTTTGAAATTTCAATAAATAGCAAAGCTTGGTTTTCATTTTATGGTTGTTCAAAAACACTAACAAGTTAGGAGCTTACGGGTTAGAGAGAATAAGTGAGAATAAGCACTTATAAGTCAAACTTATATTGAGAGATTTTCAAGAAGCAAGAAGAAGAGTAAAGATTAATCAAGTGGTATTCAAGGGTAAGAACTTAATCCTTGAATCTTTTTCTTGTCCATTTATAGGGAGATGGGTAGTGGTAGAATATGTATGCTAAAGAATGATAATAATGAGTAATCAAAGAGCTTAAGTCTTAATAAGCCGTATAAGTCTTGAATAAGCTATTTGCAATCAAATAAGTTATGAATCAAGGAAGAACTTGTAGTAACTTGTAATACGTTACTATAATGAATTGATATGACTAGAAGATGAGAGAATGATGATTAAAAGATTTAGACCATGTTAAGTCATGTGAAGTAAAATCATAAGTAGTTATACTTTTATAAGATATAATTAATGAAGAACAAGTAATAACTTAGCATGTTTATAGGTTAATGAGATGAGGATGTCATGATGCTAATATAATGGATTGAATCCATTTGAAATGATGAACAAATCATAAGAAATGAAGTTAAGGCGGAATTCACGAGTTTAGACGATAATCGTCGAATTCGTGAAAATCTCGGAATGGAAGTCGAATTTTGATATTGAGCTTAGAAACATTGGTTTTCAATAGATACAATTCATATTTGGCATTATAGAGTTGCGGACTCAAAAATGATCGAATTCCGACTTAGAACGAAGAAACGAGCGTTGAACGTTCACGAACGTTTATCGTTTTCGTTGAAAATGAACTAATAGGTGAAATTTTAGCAAACAAAGTCAAATAGATAAAATTCTTACATGAACACATAGAGCATGAAATTTATGAACCGTAGGCTTTGGAACGGACCAATTCGGACTTATAACGAAGAAGTTATACGTCCGGGAAGTTCATAAAATTTAAAAACTGCAAAATTTTTCTAAGACACAGAGTTGGCGCCATGGCTGACTAAGCAAATGATGAAATACCATTACCAACCAAAGTGTAATTGCATATCGCTAACTTCAAGGCCATGATGCAAGATGCAAAGTTAAGTTTCGCGCCGCGGCGCTAGTCCCAGAGTTTTGACAGACAAGAATGTTTACAAGTATAGAATGAAAGGGAATTCATTAGTAATGAACCAAGATGTTAATACAATATTGTTAAGGCATTATTAGACATGTAATGTATGATTATTAAAGGTTAATAATCAATTAAAGATGAATGTAATGAGAACAACGTAATGTGCTAAGTCGGCTGTAGAAATTTATTGACCAAGTTGATTATGAATCCAATGGTTTGTAATACCAGTATGGGTTATGTAATTACTTAATGAAGATGATAAGACCTTTCCTAAATCACTGTTATAGTGATGACTTTAGGAATTTAATTTTGTTTAATGAGTAGTTAAACGACGAACGTAAAGTATAAGAAAGTGAAATGTATTCAAGAATGATAAGGACTATAACGTTAAGAGTTACAACTAAAAGTTGTTAAGTAATTGAACGTGAACGATATGTAGTAAGTGTACTTAACTAACGACAATTAAGTTTCGATTAATAACGTAGGAATGTTAGTAAGCCGTGAGGAAGGATGATTAACTCGAAACGAGTTCTATTAATGAAGTAAATCTACGTAAGACATAGAAGAGAAAGAAGTTGGTAAGAATAATGTAAAAGATAACGATATGCCAGAACCAATAGTATCAAAACTAATATATGATTAGATTGAGAAGAAGGGTAAGATTCATTAGGAACCATGTATGTTCATTCATAACCTAATGTGGTATGTTATGTAGTTATGTGTTGTAGAGACCGTAAAGACTGAAAGGAAAAGTTATTTTACTGTAGCAGACGTTGAAGGCAAGTTTTTTTTAAACGCTTGTTTAGCCTTCGTGTTAGCCAAGTTTTCTTTGATTTATATTATAAGATACATGAATGATTTTAAAGAAAGGGTCGATGCCAGTTTTGACTCGGTTAGACTAATCTTGAAGATTGATTGATTTATTTACAAGTCTTTTAATATAGAATTGTTAACACTATCCTACGCCAATTGTTTGGTACGGATTCAAGGTAAGCCTGAGTTTGAATAAACAAATGTATTTTCATCGATTATTCGATGGGCACGCGAGGTTGCCAAAACATAAACGTAAATACATTTAAAGAATGTAGTGTTGATCAACATAGATTACTATGGGCTGATCACCCAGAAGTGCTCGTAAGATATGCCAAACTTACGGACTTAGTGTCGGGTTGTCCTTTTCAATGAAAATATGAAAGGCTCATGGTCTTGAGATAGAATTGATGTTTTACTGAATATTGCAATTGTAAAACATTTTGAAAGAAAAGAAGGGCTATTTTGAATTATTAATAGTACTTCGTAACTATTATCCAGTTAATGAAGATATACGATTCCTATGTTTCAAGCATGTTGTTTAAAAGAAATTGTTGTACTTGCTGAGCTTGTTATGCTCACTCTTGCTTGAACCATATGAATGCAGCTAGGACCGAATGAACCGAGGGATCTGACAAGGATAGAGGCAAGACGAAGCTGAACGATTAGTTTACCTTGTAATAAACTAGTAAGTTGTATATATATTATAGAATGATGAACAAAGAATGTAATGGTTTTAGAACCTGGGAACGGGTCTAATATTATTAATGTAATAAGAATATCGTTGATTCATACATTTTGATGTCGTTTCAATAGAATGAATGTACAGTTATGAGTACTGTGTAGCACCATCTGTCGGGTTGGAAGAGACCCAGATTTGGGGGCGTCACAGTCTAAACTCGCGAATTCCGCCTTAACTTCATTTCATATAATTTATTCATCGTTTCAAATGGATTCAATCCATTATATTAACATCATGACATCCTCATCTCATTAACCTATAAACATGCTAAGTTATTACTTGTTCTTCATTAGTTATATCTTATAAAAGTATAACTACTTACGATTTCACTTTGCATGTCTTATCATGGTCTAACTCTTTTAATTATCATTTTCTCATGCTATAATCAACATACTAAACATCATATGACAACCATATGATAAGTTCCTCATGGTTCTAGCAACTTATTAATGTTCAAGTTGTTATCCAAATTATTCGGCTTAAGTTCATTCCTTATTAACTTATTACATGATCTTAGCATACATGTTCATTAACTATACTTCTCTTATCATCCTATTATAATAGAGATGAAAGACTATTGGATACAAGATCATTACCTTTGAAGTCTAACTTCTTCTTCTTGGAAAATCTAACTTTGACTTAAAGGTGCTTATTTGCTCTACCAAATAAGTAGCTTATATTTGAGAGGAATTGGATGATTTGAAACAACCAACAAATTTTGAAATGAGCCTTCTATTTATAGGCCACCAAAGGTTAGGGCATAATGGTCTTTAAATCCTCCCACCTCCTCATTTCCACCTCCTCATTCCACCTCCTCATCCTCCACCTCCTTACTATTCAAAACCTAGCAACTAAGTAAACTTGTTAGCTACATAAAGTACTTGGTCATCACACATAATCCTTGCCCATCAAGCTTACCCACTTACTACTTGGTTTGACCCATGGATCAAAGCTTCTTATTTGGGCTTTGATAATTAATCTAACTACTTTCTTAATGGGCTTGTGCTACATAGTTTGGACTAATGGTATATCAAACACTTAGGCTTGATTGTCACATTATATTGGACTTCTATATTAGACTATTAATCATACAAGTCCATTACCTTAAATTACATAACTTAACATTTATTCCCCACGTATAATCTTCATTTACTAACTCGTATATTATTTCGTAATATACGTTATTTCATTCTTCATACATAATAGCACAATACGTCGTATTATACTTACGTTCATTACTTTGGATCACCCATGGGTTTAAACTATCCAATAACCCATAAGTTCATACTTTGGGCTTTTAGCTAAACTTATACTTGGGCTTGCATTAACAATTCTTTGGGCTTTACCATTAGCTTACATTGGGCTTACACATTAATTCCTATTGGGCTTTATTATTATCCCATTTGGACATTAAAATTTCCTACACAATTCTACAAATTCATTACATATGGCTTAAAGCCTTATAATGTATAATTTACGTATTAATCTCGTATTCCACTTCGTATACTTATTCACATATGACATACCATCATTCATTCATACTCATATAACACCTCGTATTATACTCGTACTCATTACCTCGTACAATACCTACGTATTGTACAATCATTACTTTAATTCATTATACGCATTTAAATTCCTTCTCGGAATTCATTTTCCCTAATCGTGAGGTTTTAAGTCCGCAGGAAAAAAACTGTGTTTGCCATAACTGAAATATTATTGGATATTCTATCTCACCTCGATATTCTATCATTACGTATTTCTCGGAAATTCAAAAATAATTCCCGAGCAGAAATGCGTGAATATTGTTTTTGAAAAAAAATTCAGAAAGCTTTTATTTTCGTCTTGGAAATTCAAACACTTTAATTCTACCACGTAGTCAAAATACTACGACATTCCGCTATGTCTAGGTCATAGAATGACCTTTAATTAGCTTACTCTCATAAATAATTAATTAAATCCATTTAATCCACATAATAAAAATAAAAATTTAATTCTCAAAAATCCAAATTTTTTGGGGAGTTACAAATAACCTATCTATGTGGATTATCACATGCATGGTGAATGATCCTTTGTATTCATTCCTTATTAAATTATGGAAATGATCTGTCTAAGTGGATTACCGCATGGCGGACGAAAATCCATTTGTAGTATCATATATTCTCTTATTCTCAGTTGGTTAAAGCTTTGACTTCTATACTCCATGAAATTAGTGGAATATCCTGGATATTTGCGCTTCATCCAGTATCTTTTCATGGAAATATTCTTCTGAGCATTCTTGAATTTTACTCTACAAAGAAGTATCATATTGACAATTTGGACGTTATTGGTTCCTGGATAAATTAATTCTTGAACTTGTTTTATTGAGTTATTATGTCATTGTCATGATGAGTTTATGTTGGTTATTATGTGAAAACATGAAAGTTTCTTAGAAATCACAAAGAGTTGAAAATCAAATTTTGGTGAAAATGGAACATGAAATTCAATTGACCATATCTCCTATTATATTTCAAATTTTTGGGTGTGGTCAAATTCTAGAGTTAGATCTATGAGTTATCTAACTTATCCAAGTGGAATCACAGGAAAAAGTGTTGTAGATTTTCGTGTGGACTATTTTTAGCAAAGGAGTTCAAAGCTGCAAAAATCGAAAAAGCTACTGCCCAGAAACTTAAAGGGGCTGTTTTGGCCACTTAATTTGTGAGAAAAAATCCGGCCTTTTGAGACATGAAAGTATATGGTATAAAGTACCTACTGTCCAAAAATGAGCTCATTCCGACTTAAAATGAGCAAGTTATGACCATTTCAATATTTAGGTTTTTTCGACGAAAAATGCTATAACCGGAGTTCTATAACTTCGATGACCATAAAATTTAAACTGGAAGCTCACGTTAACATGTGTAAGATCCTGCCAAGAGTTGGGAATTTCTAGAGTTAAACTTGAGGTACCTAATTTCTTAAGGAATTAATTAGAAATTGATTTTTGAAAAATAGTAAATGAATTTTAAAAATTCCGAGAAAAATATATGTTCATTATGGGACTATATTCTGCTAAATCCCAGAAAAGAAATATTTTTGAGACTAATTTGGTATTTTTCATTAAAATAGTTTAGTTACGAATATATGGGTTAAATATGTTATGTGAAGTAACAAAGTTGAAAAATAGGATGTTATGGCTTGAAAATCCTATATAAGGTATATGCAGATTTTTGATAAGGGGTTTGATCATTGGTGATGAAATCTTATGAGTATTGCATTTTTGAATGATTAAATGCATTAATTGGTAAAGTGTAAACAATTGAAATAAATTATTTATAAGTTTAAAAAGTGACTAAAATATTATTATAATATTAATAATATTAGATTATGAGTTTATTAAGTGATTGATAATATTTGGATAAATTTAAAGTCTTTAATATTTATCCTTGATTTCGTTTGAATTAATGCTTATATCATTATCATCATCTTCATGCTTATATTGTGATGAAAGTCGCCTTTCGCTTACGTGCAAAGATGGACTGTGATTATTGGTTTTATAGTTATATATCTTTGGCTTACGTGCAAAGATGAATTGTTAATTGATAGCTTTGGCCCATAGTGCAAAGATGGACAGGTGTATGACATGATAATGACCATCGGTGATACTAACGAATATCCTCGGCCCGTAGTGCGGGGATGATTCGATGATGGGAATATTTATTGTCGAGTCTCAAATATTGGTTTTATAGTTGAATATCTTTGGCACGTAGTGCAAAGGTAGACAACTAATTGGTATGATCATTGTTATTACATTTGAATATCTTTAGCCTTTGGGGTAAGGATGTTGAGTAAACGTTCTATTAAGCCTTTGTGGCAAGGGGAAACTGTTGATTTACCTGATTATAAATATGAATTGTGAATTTAATTATAACCTGTAGTGGTTCAGGTGAAGATAGGTGATGAGAGTTCTCTTTGTTTTGGGTATAACAAAGAACTATTGATGAGTATTGCAGTGATAAAAATTCATGAAAACATTTTTATATCATAGAAGATAGAGATATCATGTTCTACTGGATTGCTTATTCTGCTGTAGTTAAACTTGATGTCTATTATATGTTATCAGTTTAACATTGTTGAAGGCTAATGATAATTTATTCTACATTATCTTAGTCATAATATTTCTTACTGGGCTAGTTGAGCTCACCCTTTCTTTCACTGTTCTCTTCAGGAAATGAGAATATAGTTGGGACGAGTCGGGGAATGGAGTGACGGTCCAGATGATAGCATTAGTAGTCCTCACTATGGCATGACATGCAATATATAATTGTATTGAGGACCTAAGATGTGTATTTCGTATTTTATACGTCACTTAATAATTGATTTTGGTGAACAACAATAGGGTGATGAGAACCCGACCCTGAAAGCGTCAAAAGTGCATCACAGAAAAATGAAGAGAACATAAATCTTCTCGTGTCCCTTTGGAGACTTGAAATATTTGTTGTTGTACTTTATATGGCATGTATTAATTTGAGTATGAATATTGTCGTATTATATACGTTACAATATTTGTATTAAAACTCACAGTATATATGTCGTCATATTTTGCACGACTGTTGTATAATTAAGTTGTATTTGAATTTATGTACCATGTATCTGGCGACTCAAGATGGGTGATGAATACCTAATTTTGTGGGCGTCACATATTATGCAATAATTACTGTAGCAATAATTGAACAAAACTGAGTGACTTCTCACGTAAGCATTAATAATCAATATCGTGTGCTACTATGCAACCAATGCCAGATTATTATACTTTTAACACCGGGTTTTTCAACGCTTAATCTGTAAAACTTCATCGTTATTTTTATAAAAATATTTTTGTCGCTTCCTCAATCCGACAATAATTCCGCCAGGGGTCCACCAATGATTGTGTCATCGCATTTAATATTCCCTATTAAAACGAATATTCTCCCACCAATCGAATATTATATAACAACTTGCGTATTTTTGCAAAATTTATAAATATTACCCACAACTATAACATTATATCAAATTCACTCCATAATATTCAAAATGATATTTATAGAAAATTCATCTTTATTCATAAAAGTTGGAGTCTTACAACCTCCCTTCTTATGAAATTTCCCTCGAAATTGGGGTACGTGACTGGTATGTCGAAGAGGTAAGGATACCTTGATTTCATTTCAGATTCTAACTCCCAGGTCATTTCCTCAACATTGTGGTTTCTCCACAAGACTTTGACTTGAGGTATAACCTTGAAGCGTAGAATATGTTCCTTCTTATCCAAGATTTTAACAGGAACCTCTCTTCATACGTTAAATCTTCCGCTATTTCATCCGGTTTTAACTCCATAATGTGGTTCGGGTCTTCCACATATTTACATAACATGGATATGTGAAAAACGTTATGAACACGAGACATACTTTGCGGTAACGCGAGTCTGTAGGCCACAGTTCCTACTCGGTCAAGGATTAAAAATGGGCCAATGAATCGAGGATTTAGCTTTCCTCTCATTCCAAATCTCGTAACTCCTTTCCATGGAGCAACACGTAACAATAAATGATCTCCAATATCGAATTTCATGTCCTTTCGATGAAGATTAGCATAACTCTTTTGTCGATCTTGTGAGGTTTTTATACGTTATCGGATCGTTTGAATCTTTTCCGTAGTCATACGTACCAACTCTGATACCAATAACGTTGCTTCACCCACCTCATCTTAGCATACTGTAGAACGACACTTTCTTCCATACAACGCCTCAAATGGAGCCATGCCAATACTTGCTTGATAATTGTTGTTGTAGGAAAACTTCACCAATGGTAAGAACTTGTCCCAACTTCCCTTGAAGTCAAGGACACAGAGTCTTAATAAATCGTCCAGAGTTTGAATAGTCCTCTCTGATTGTCCGTCCGTTTGAGGATGATATGCCGAACTAAATCGTAAATCTGTGCCCATAGCTTTTTGCAAACTAACCTAAAATCGTTAAGTGAATCTTGGGTCTCGATCAGAAACTATGGATACTGGCATACATGCAGTCTTACAATCTTGTTTATGTACATACGAGCAAGACGTTCAAGTGTATAAGTTTCTCGTATTGGTAAGAAATGAGAAGACTTGGTCAATCTATCAACAACGACCCAAATTGCATTTATGCCTTGAGAAACCTTGGGAAGACCAGTAACGAAATCCATGGTAATGTGATCCCACTTCCATTCTGGAATTTTAAGTGGTTACAATGGACATTTTGGTACTTGATGCTCCACCTTAACTCGTTGACAAGTTAGACACCTTGAGATAAACAGCGCTATCTCTCTCTTTATATTGCTCCACCAAAATGTATGACGAATATCACGATACATTTTGGTACTCCCAGGATGGATTGTAAATGGTGTGTTGTGCGCCTCCATCATGATTTTATACTTTAAATCAGGGTCATTAGGAACACAAAGTCTGGAGTTGACTCGAAGTATTCCTTCTTCATCGATTCTTGCTTCCGGCATAGTACCTTCTTGCACTTTCTTCCTCATACGCATCAGCTCCAGGTCTATAGTTTAACCAGCTTTAACTTTATCGATTAACATCGGTTCTACTCGTATATTCGCCATCATCACATGGGTCCCTGGAGTCATTAACTCTATATCCATCCTTTGCAAGTCACACAAAATGGGCCTTTACGTTGACAATATTGCACTCGTACCCACATATGATCTTCTACTCAATCCGTCAGCTACCACGTTCACTTTTCCAGGATGGTATTGGATGGTATGATCATAATCTTTCAACAATTTAAGCCAACGTCGTTGTCGCATGTTGAGTTCCTTTTGAGTGAAGAAATATATGAGGCTTTTATGATCCGTAAAGATATCCACCTTCTCTCCATACAGGTAATGCCTCCAAATTTTAAGTGTGAAGACAACAGTTGCCAACTCTAGATCATGAGTAGGATAATTCCTCTCATATTCTTTGAGTTGTCGAGAGGCATAGGCTATGACTTTCCCATGTTGCATGAGAACACATCCCAACCCTTTGATTGAAGCATCACTATAGATGACAAATCCCTTCGAGCCAAATGGTATTGTCAAAAAAGGTGCTGAAATGAGTCTTCTCTTGAGTTCTTGAAAACTCTTCTCACATTCCTCGCTCCAACCAAATTTTGTATCTTTTCGAGTTAGTTTAGTTAATGGAGTAGCGATTCGAGAAAATCCTTCCATGAATCTCCAATAATAACCAGCTAAGCCAAGAAAGCTACAAACTTCGGTCACTGATTTAGGTTTCTCCCAGCTTTGAATTGCTTCAATCTTTGCCAGGTCAACAGATATTCCATGACTTGATACTACGTGCCCAAGGAATGCTACTTCCTCAAGCCATAACTCGCATTTCTTCAACTTGGCATAAAGCTTGTTTTCACGAAGCTTTTGGAGTATCAGCCTCAAGTGTTGCTCATGATCTTCACGGCTTTTGGAATATATGAGGATGTCATCAATAAAGATGACCACAAAGTGATCCAAATATTCCTTGAATACTTGGTTCATCATATCCATGAAGGCAGCATGATTATTAGTCAATCCAAAAGATATGACTAGGAATTCATAATGCCCGTACCGAGTTCTGAAAGCCGTCTTTGGAATGTCATCGGTTCTAATCTTCAATTGGTGATATCCGAAACGAAGATCAATCTTTGAAAAGAATTTGGCGCCTTACAGAATCGGGTCAAACAGGTCATCAATGCGAGGCAATGGATATCGATTTTTGATAGTGACATGGTTTAACTCCCGATAATCAATACAAAGTCGCATACTCCCATCTTTCTTCTTCACGATTAAAACATGAGCACCCCAAGGAGACGTACTAGGACGAATGAAACTGATGTCTAACAATTCCTGCAGTTGGGTCTTTAACTCCTGAAGTTCAATAGGAGCCATTCGATATGGGGCTTTGGAAATGGGTTTTGTACCGAAGTTCAAGGTCGATACAAAATTCAATTTCACGCCTGGGGTAGGCCAGAAGTTCTTCAAATAATACGTTAGGAAATTTATTAACAATAGAAATATCATTAAAAACTGACGTATTTTTGTTTAGATCCGTGACATTAGCTAAGAAAGCTTGACATCCATTTTTCAATAAACGAATAGCTTTATAGCTTGAGATGACAGTGATTGATTTTAATGGTTTGGTTGCTTGAATTCGCATAATAGGTTGGTTAGGAATATGAAAGCTAACAACCTTACGAAAACAATCAATTTTTGCATGATGAGTAGTTAACCAATCAATCCCTAGAATCACATCAAATCCAAGTATTTTCAAAGAAATAAGATCGACAGGTAACGTGCGGGTGCCGATTTGAACTAAACAAGACTTATAAAATAGTAGATGTAATGAAGGTTTCTCCCAACAGAGTTTCAATAGATAAGTCAAAGTCTAATTTTTCCGGAGTCAAATTTAAACGTTGAGCGCAAGTAGGAGAAATAAAAGAATGGGTAGAACCGATATCAAATAAGGTATAGACTTCGCTAGAGTTTATGATAAGCTTACCCGTGATGACCTCGTTCGGGTTCCTTGCTTTTTGGGAGGTCACAACAAACGCTCTCCCTTGAACTACCGGCTTTGACTTTTCTGGGACGACCTTTGGTGCCTCCATCCCAGCTGAACTTGCCTTCCTAAATGAAAAAATCGAGCTAGGTGACCTTCTCTTCCATAATTGTAACACATTTTGGACAGCTGCGCACAGTTTGGACTGATATGTCCCTCCCCTCCGCATTTGAAGCATATGATAGGTGGTCATTCTCCTTCCTTAACAATGGGTGCTGATACTGGCGTCTTTCCATCATTGTTGAATCTCCTCTTCTTAAAATGTCCATTCTTATTGTTTTGGCCATGATTATCACAGAAGTGGTTACCATTTCTGGCATATTGATTCCCTCCACGCTTATTGTCACCGCTTCGATGACTGCTATCACTGGTATTATCATTTTGTCGGCTGCTCTCTTTTGGTTGAGTTTACTCATTATCGCGTTCAAATAACTAAGCCCTATTAACAACATCTGAATACAAACACAGTTTATGAGAGATGAGATATTGACATATCTTGGGTTTCAAACCTCTTAGAAACATTCACGTCGTTCTCTCCTCATTATCAACCAAATGGGACGTAAACCGGGATAACTCGGAAAACTTGGCTTCGTACTGTGACACGGTCATGTTGTTATGCTCCAGCTTGATGAACTCTACTTCTTTCATATGACGAATATTTTCGGCAAATTACTTGTCGTTGAACAATTCTTGGAACTTCTCCCAAGTCATCTTCAGTGCGGCAGGTTGAGTACACTTTATAGATTCCCACCAATAATCTACCTCTGCTCGCAACATGAAGGTGGCAAAGGGAACCTTTTACTCCTCGGAGCATCCCAAGACATCAAATATCTTGCAGATCTGCTTTATCCACGTCTCCGCCTTAAGTGGTTTTGGCTCTCCAAAAAGCTCCGGTGGTCCCAGTTCCTTGAACTGCTTAGCGGTGACCATCCAAGAGTTGCCAGTATTTCCACCTGCATTTTGGACAGGAGCCGCTCTTGCCTGATGTTGCATGAATTGCATAAAGCCTTTGAACATTCCATCGTTCATCATTTGGTCAGTATTGTTGTTTGCATAAGGCTTGTCGCCTTCCTTATGTACATTATCCTGATTATTGATCTGTGGAGACTCAACGGTCTCCTGTGCTCCATTGCTATTCTCAAAATTCTCAAATGTCATTTTCAAATACTGCCACAAAATAAGGGTTAATTAACATATCACATATTATCCCTATACTCTGACTGACAAATTAAATACCAAATAAACTTAGGTAGGTCATATTAGAGAAGTAATTCCCCGTCTCTCCCCTCCTAGTTCTTGTCTCACATCTCAGCCAGGGATCATATCCCTAAGCTTTTATACCAACTGTGACGCCCCCAAAATAGGTATACATCACCTATTCTGAGTCGCCAAATACATGGTACAGAATACAAATACAACCTTAAATATACAACATGAGCTGTGAGGTTTAATAAAAATATTGTCTTCTAGACAGTATTCAAACTCAAAATAAGTCCTCAATACATTTATTATCACACTATTTCATAGAATAGTGAGGACTACTAATGCTATCATCTGGACCGTCACTCGCTTCCCAGAAATAGTCCTCGCTACGTTCTTATTTCCTGAAGAGAACAATGAAAGCAAAAGGTTGAGCTCAACTAGCCTAGTAAGAAATATTATGACTAAGATAATGCAGAATAAATTATCATTAACCTTCAATAGTGTTAAACTGATACAATATAACAAATATCAAATTTAACTGAAGCGGAACAAGCAATCCATTAGAAGAATCAAGTAGAGAATAAAATCTACTATCTTCTATGATTTAAAAGGTTTTTCATCACTTTTATCGCTGAGACTCAACTTAATAAATAATCCACATCATCCATGCACTACGGCCAAGGATATTCATTAGTATCACAAAAACAAATTTTCCATGCACTACGGGCCAAGGATATTCATGTTTTTATCAATGGCCATAATCATGCTAACAACTGTCCATCAATGCACTACGGGCCAATGAGGACTTTTACCACATCATTTATAACATTACGGTCATGATTATACCGAATAATCTCTGGTCATAATCATACCAAGTCCATCTATGCACTATAGGCCACAAATGACTTTCAACATAATATAAACATGAGGATGATGACAATGACATAGTAATTCAATAAAACAAGTTAAAGAATAAATTTTAAAGATTTATAAATTAATTTATCCAGGAACCAATAACGTCCAAATTGTCAACATGATACTGCTTTGTGGAGTAAAAATTCAAGAATACTCAGAAGAATATTTCCATGAAAAGATACTGGATGAAGCGCAAATATCCAGGATATTCTACTAATTTCATGGAGTATAGAAGCCAAAACTTTAAGTGTAATAATATGGCATAATCGTAATATAATAATATAATAATATATTATTAAAATATAATAATATATTTAAATGAACTATTTTATCGAAAAAGATAAAATATCAATTTTCAACAATTTTCACATTAAAAAATTTCTCCATCTATATCCACATAAAATGAATATTTTTTTAATCATATAAATCAATAATTAATTATTCACAAATAATATTACAGAATCACAATACTGGCAACCAGGCTGTTCCCAGAAAAAGAGAGGGCTTTCTAATAAGGATTTCTCCTTACTGGCGCGCAATTAGGTGACCAAACCTCTCCTTAGACAGAACTTTCTAGACATTGCCAATAATGTTATCTAATAATATTATTCAAATAATATGAATTATTCATCCGATAATGGAAAATACTATATAATGACAATTATTGAAACAACAATAATATAAAATATCAACGTAGCAATTATTGAATCAATAAAATAAAATATTGAACAGTAATTACTATAACAATTATTGAGTGGTGCCTTCTTACGTAAGAATCAATAATTGGTGCAATACCGTGTGCTACTGTGTTTTAACCACCTGGTATTTTAACAGTATTAACGGTAACAACTATGCCGTTATTTATAAACAACTTATACTTGTCGTTTTCTTTATCCAATCGCTTTCCGTTATGGGGCCCACACAAGGTTGCGCTGTCGTATGAATATTCCCCGACAACAAGAATATTCCACGACCAAACGAATATTCCCCGACAACAATGAATATTTTATAACCACTTGCTTATTTAAAATATTTGCTCATTTTACCCATAACTAACCACATTAATCAAATCAACCCTTACTATTTCAAAATAATAAATAGAGGAAATTTAATTTTATTTATAATAAGTTAGGGTCTTACAAGTGCAGTATACCAAGTAAGTGATTAATGACATATTTCATGTTGACAAACTGCCATCTGTTGTTGTAAATTGGGCAGAGCCATAAAGATTCGAAATGGACTTAGACAAGTTGGTTAAGGAGCTATGCAAGCCAGGCACAAAATGGACCACCAAAGCTGGCACTGACAGAAAGGTTCACTTCCCACATACTTCGTTCAGCCGATACGTAAAGGCATGGTACAGCTTCATATGCGCGAGCATACTCCCCACCAGCCTTCATGTCGATGTCACGACTAACAGAGCTACATTGCTATATGGCATACTGAAGATGAAAGCAATTGACATCGGGCACGTCATCAATCAGTCGATGTTGTGATACATGAGGGGGAGTACTTCAGGGGGCATACCACATGCTTCTATTATTACTCGACTATGCTTGGATATGGGGGTTGATTGGGATACTGAGGCTCTGCAGATGCGGATGAGAGACATAAATCATACCACTATTCATAAATACACCATTTGGAATGGTGTAGAGTCTCACCCCCGGGGCTTGAAGTTCATCATGCCAGAAGATGGGTCAGAGAGTGAAGATAAAGAAGATAATGAAGGAGAGGAGGACATTCCTGCTCCTTATACAGCTAGGGCACCTCCAAGCAGGCAGAACCGTGACATTCGCCACCTCCAAAGAAGGATGGATGCGATGCGCACAAACTTTCAAGCTTTTACTACCGAGTTTTATGGAGTCCTATCCGATGCATTCATCCAGCTGGGAGCACAAGTTCGATTTCTAAAATTTAGGACGGCTACTCCATATCCACCACTAGACATTCCACCTGAGCGAGAAGAGGATGGTGATGATGAGGACAGCTAGGGGAGTTTCCTATACAATTTTATCTCCAATGAGGACATTATAGTTTTTAAGTTTGGGGGTATTACGCGTATTTTTGCATTTAGTATAATTTATATCGTGTTGTATTTTGCTTTATTTTAGTTGATTGTGTTAGGAATTGTTGCACTTTTTTTGTTGATTGTGTTAGGAAATGTTGCATTTTGTAATTGCATGAATCAAGTTGTCAGTTGGTTTGTTATTTAGTTGGCCTATGAGGAAATTGAAATAACTTGATTTTTGAACTGATTTGAGACTTAAGCATGATTTTAATGTCATATCATAATATAAATCCTTATCTGTCTGATACTGATATAACCGGTTAGCACTCTTAAGTAACCATTATGATGTGCTTAGTTTAAATTTTCACATACTTGTCTTCTTGTGGGAATTTGGTCTTTTAATGAAAGAGTGTCAGTACTCAGATGGTAATAGCTAGGACTGTAAAAAGCTTAAGTTTGGGGGAATTCAATGGGTATGCATACCCCTCTATAAAAAAATAAAATAAATTAAAATGAATAAATAACGTGGCTAGTCTTGTTTCGGGGCCTTTGTTACTTGAGCAAGTATGCCCGAAGGGATTGTCTCTACACCTAGCGCCCTAAGGTCTTAATGGTCTGGGAGTCGTTGGTTGAAAGCTCACTAAGGGGTAGCACTGTTAGCCTAATGGAACGAGACATTGTACAGTCATGGGAAATAGAAAAAAAAATTAATAAACACCGCAGAAAAGTGTGAAAATTCCCCTCGTGAATAAATAAAGGCATAAATCCCCCTGTTGACTCTTAACTTAAGTAATGCATGGTCTTAGTTAGAACTGGTTTGATTTACTGTTTCTCTTAAGTTCAAACTATTTTTCCCCCTAAGAAGTATAGTATGTGAAAAATTAGTTCAATAGAATGTTTAGTGGTTGCTTCACACTCCTACACTATATCAGTGCTGATAGATGTGGATTTGCAAAGTGTTATGTTTTATGATCTTGTGTTGGGTAGCTTTTTGGTTTAATTATCTTGTAGTTTTTCTGAGGCATTGCATTTGAATTTCATTTCTGACTGACTATTGAATTCAATTTCATGATAGTGTAGGTTGCATATGTGAGACCCCAAATTTTATGAAAGAAAAGTATTCAATTTTCTTATAATTATTCTATTTAGTAAATGGTTAAATTGATAAAAGGTTAAAGTTAAGGGTGATAGGTGAAATTTTTATAAAGTAAACAAGTTGTCATAAAATAATCGGTGATAAAAGTATAGTAATACGTGTGTTTGCATAGTAGCACACGGTATTGTATAATACCTTTGATTATTGATGCTTACGTGAGAAGTCACTCAGTTTTATTCAATTAATGTCATAATATTTTCAATAATTGAGACAACGAAGTTATTCATATTATTATTTGCAATATTGATGATGTCTAGAAGTTCTGTCAGGGAGAGGTTAGGTAATCTAATTGTGCACCAATAGAGAGAAATCCTTATCAGAAAGCCCCCTCTTTCCTGGGAATGACCTGGTTGTTAAATATTGTGAGTTAAAATATTAATGATGAATAAGTTCGTGTTAATTAAAGATGAAATTGATATTTTCATTGTTTTGGGATTATTAGTGTTAGTGGAAAGCGACATCTATTTCGATAATAATTGATGTCTGGAGGTTATATTGACCAATTGGGTAATTAATCGGATAAATGAGTAATTAATTGCTATTAATTCACATGATTATAACTATTTGTTCACATGTGTGTACTATTGATTCACATGCATGTACTATTAGGGGAGTTGGCGCAAGATGGATAATACTTGCATGACTAAATTAAAAATGGAGGTATAGATGAAGGTACTATACTATAATTATTTTTTTCACATGTATAGAACTATTGAGTCACATGATTTTACTATTGATTCAAATGATATACTATTAGGGGAGGTGGTGCAAGTTTGATAATACTTGTATGACTAAATTAAAAATGAAGGAAAAGATGAAGGTATTATACTGTAATATTTCGAGCCCCAAAATATGTAATTATCAAAACAATGATTTCCTATAAATAGAAGCTCATTCTTCCTTCATTCTCACCAATTCACTAAGTTTCACGAGAGCAATTATAGAGAGAGAGAAAGAAGAAGAGAAGTCTACTACTTCACTATTCCAGTATCCAGTCTTCTTATGAGGTAAGGGGTATTATTTCTTTCGTATTCATGAAGAGAGTTATTTTCTTTCAATACTCGAAAGGGTTGTTGTTCAATTCTTTATTGTTCTGTTGGAATAACCTGTCTACGCGGACTACCGCATGCATGGTGAAATTCTTTTGTTGTTCCATTCTTTATTATTACATTGAATAACTTTGTCTCTACGCTTGACTCACCGCATGCATGGTGAAATTCTTCATTGTTCCATTCTTTATTATTCTCATTGAATAACTCGCTCTACGCTGACGTACCGCATGCATGGTGAAATTTTTCTGTTATTCCATTCTTTATTATTCTATTGGAATAACCTGTCTACGTGGACTACCGCATGCATGGTCAATGACCCTTCGTATTCATTCTTTATTAAAATTGTGGAAATGATATGTCTACGTGGATTATCGCATGACGGATGAAAATCCATTTACAGTTTCGTATATTCTATTATACTCGAATGAGATATCATTACTTTTGTACTCGTCAGGGAATATCATTTTCTTTGGTATTTTTCTTTTATGAGTTACTATTCACGGGTGAGTATTCACCCGCTTACTATTCACTCTAGTATTATTCACTTGGGTATTCAGGGCACTTTTTGTGCTAGAGTACTATTCACGAGTTACTATTCATAGGTTACTATTCACTCAGTTACTATTCACTCTAGTATTATTCACTTGGGTATTCAGGACACTTTTCATGTCGGGGTACTATTCATGGGGTACTATTCCCGAAGTACTATTCACAGGGTACTATTCACCCAAAAAATATATTTCTTTTTTATCCAAATTATTTTTGATACATGAATATTATTCTTGAATTTTACTCCACAAAGTAGTATCATGTTGACAATTTGGATATTTTTAAACTCTGGATAAATTTAAAGTCTTTAATATTTATCCTTGATTTCGTTTGATTAATGCTTATATCATTGTCATCATCCTCATGCTTATATTTTGATGAAAATCATCTTTGGCTTACGTGCATAGATGGACTGTTGATTGGTATGATTATGACCATGGATCATTTGGTATACCCGTAATGTTATAAATGATGTGGTAAAAGTCCTCATTGGCCCGTAGTGCATTGATGGACACTTATTGGTATGATTATAACCAAGGATTATTCGGTATAATCATGACCATTGATGATTACATGAATATCCTTGGCCCGTAATGCAGGGATGATTGGATGATGTGGTTTATTTATTAAGCTAAGTCTCAGCTATAAAGTTGATGAAAAACTTTTTAAATCATAAAAGATGGTAGATATCATGCTCTACTTGACTCTTCTAATGGATTGCTTATTCCATTGCAGTTGTTGATCTAAAACTTGTTGTGTATTGTATTCTATCAGTTGTTATACTGTTGAAGGCTAAGGATAATTTATTCTGCATTATCTTAGTTATAATATTTCTTACTGGGCTAGTTGAGCTCACCCTTTTCTTTCACTGTTCTCTTCAAGAAATGAGAATATAGTTGGGACTAGTCGGGGAACAGAGTCACAATCCAGATGGTTGATTTAGTAGTCCTCACTATTCTGTAAAATAGTGTGATAATAATTGTAATGAGGACTCCATTGAGAGTGGATATTATCTAGAAGACAATATTCTTGTTTAAACTCTCAGCTATGTTGTGTCGTATATTTCCCGACAATTGTATTAAAGAAGTTTGCATTTAATTTCTGTACCAAATATATGGTGACTCAAGATGGGTGATGTATACCTGTTTTGGGGGCGTCGCAGCATACATAGTAGTTATTGCATTGCATTTTTGGTTTGGTTTAGTTTTGGTTGCTTGAGGGCAAGCAACGATTTATGTTTGGGGCTATTTGATAAGTGGTTTTATAACCACTTATTTAGATATTTACTAACTTAATTTATTGCTTAAACTCATTTTATTGCATAGCTTTTTATGCATTTGTGTTTTCTTTTGTAGTTTTATCAATGGGAACTCTCTCGGTGTAAATGGAGCTAAGTATGATGACTTGATGATGGAAGGAAAACTTGGAGTAAGAAGCTATGCAATGGAAGAAATCAGAAGATTGCAAAGTGAGAACAAGTAAGGGCTACCGGTGCATCAGCATGACAAATTGAGCCCAAATTTCAACCCTTTGACATAAGCCTTGCAATTTACTAGGCGATTTCCCAAATCCTATATAGCGCAGTTACGCCACTCTAAGGCACAATCATAGCGCAGCTACGTCAGTCTATTCCTGAAGGCTGACTTTTAATTAAGTTGTCCAATATAGTTATTGCTTGGAAAAGGAGCATACGAACTAGACATATATATAATGGGGCATGAATCTATAATCCATATAATAGATTATAACATTGATAAAACAATACAAGCTAAACGCATAACATTTGGCAGATTAGTGCTCTTGAAAATCTTTTCAGACCTATATGGGTAATTTCTGGGTTACCCAGAAACACCTAGTCATGGTCAGTCAACCCACTTTGACCATCAATATCTTAGAATCTGGACATGTTATGAGCATTATTCCACTTCTATATTACTCCCCACATAGCATACTACAAGTCTATTACATCTAACAAGGTTAACAATTAACAGGTACGAATCTATGGCCTCTGACATTTGCTTGTCAAACCATAATTTAGGGTTCTTGATAGTTTTTCAAAACTTGAATTTTTAGCACTTTAATGTTATGGATCTACTGATTTTGAGGTGTTAGGAACTTGATTAGGTACTGAATCACTAATATATTTCGTTGCTTTGGTGAGAGAAAAGTTTGGCTAAGTGTTTGGTTCACAAATGAGCTAAGTTTTGAATTTTCACTCTTTAATCTCATAAGTTTGATTCAATGAATGTATATGATGCAAGGTGGCACTTATGATCAAATTTGGTTGAGATTTTAGAGCACATGTTGATATACAACATGGTGACTCACTAGATTTGCAATATCTCTTAACTTAAAAGTTAAGTAAAGGGTATTTTGGTCATTTCGTATCCAAAATGGTATTTTTGTAATTTTCCATGATTTTAAGGGTATTTTAGTCATTTGACATCATTCCTTTTAATTCTAATGCTTAGGGTTTGATAATTACAATTAGGGTTTGATAACTAGGTTTTAGGGTTCTCGAATCCCAAATTAGGGTTCCCAAAAATGTAATTAGGGTTCTTAATTATTTATTAGGGTTTACCAACTATAGATTAGGGTTTTTAATCTATCATTAGGGTTTACTAATGTTATACCTTATCTGATCAATCATTGATCATCACTATTACAAAACAGTAATTAGATAACGTTTAAACCACAATGTTTTTATAAAAAACGTTGTGGTATTTTTTTATAACATTTTTAACAAGACGTTGTAGATATATATGAAAAAACGTTATCTATTTGAAAAGGGTGTTTTTTAGTTTTAATTAGATGACGTTTTTTTTTAAAAAATGTTATGTTTCTAAAAAACACGGAGCTTAAAAAAATCTGGGTGAAGTGAAAAGTTGAAATATTAGTATGTTTTCTCCCGTTTGCCTTAGCCCGCTCCCAGTCTCCAGATCTAAAATCTCGATTTTGTTTCTTTGGCTCTCTTCGTAGTTTTGCTTTCATCCTCGCCGTCGCCAGCCCATCGTCGTGGCCTCTCTTCCCCGTCGTCGTCCCTCTCTTCCACCGTCGCCATCCCTCTTCTTTCTGTAATTCTGTAATTTTAGCACATCTAGACCTATAAATCTTCTTTCTGATTGCTTTCATCCCCGATCACTATCTCTCTCCGATTCTCTCTAAAGGTGTTGTGTGAGAACAGAAGAAAAGGCCCGATCATCACAAGCGTCTCTTTATCTCCCGCCCGTAAGTATATGATTGTTTTTCTTTTTGTTTGAATTTCTTCCGAAATCAATATAATATATGTATATACTGATCTTTTCTACTGTGTCTAATTATGTTTGTATATATAAATAAATTTAGGGTTTTTTTCTTAGTAAATTTTATTGATGGGTGCAGTTGCAGCAAAAAATGGCATCAGATCCGAAGATTCACACATTTGAGGAGGTAGCTAGCCACAACAAAACCAAAGATTGATGGCTTGTTATTTCTGGAAAGGTCAGATCTCTAATTAGTTTTGATTGATTCTCGATTCTAGATTTTTTTTAATCAGGTTTGTTCTTTTTCTCTTCTTCTAAGTTTGAATTGGCTGACTTTAGATTAATTCTTCTACTAGAAATATTTGACTTCAGATTGTTTAATAAATGGAATTAAGCTGAGCTAGTGTAAACAATTGCTTAGCAACGAATTGTGTAATAAAGTTTATTTACAGCAGCCTATTTTGCTAATTGCTGATAATAATGCATACTTTCAATGAGATTCAAACACTAATTAGTAAAACTTGCTTATTGCAAATTTACTTTTTATGCAGCTTTAAGCAAAACTATAAGCTAAAGCTATCCGGATGAAGAAGCACTACTAACCCAACTGTTTAACCCTGTCAAATGGTGGCAAGGCCTCAGAAAGTATCTGGTTCCACTGGTATTCAAACTACTGATCAAACAGAATGTAAGTACATAAAATGAATATTTAGTTTAAACATGTTATGTATGTGCCCCTTCATCAATTTAGCAGCAATGTTGATGTAGTTTTCAACTTTTCATTCATTTTCCAATCCAAATAAGGATTAAACTTGTGTTGTTGAATGGAATTTTGTGGATAGCTTGAAGACCAAAATTCTTTTTGATAAACTCTTTTGATACAGTATACTTGCATAGAGAAATCACATATATTACAGTATACTTGTTTTGGCAGTCACTGTATCTTTGTGATATGGTGTTTTGGCAGTCAATGATATGGTGTATCACTGTATCTTTGTTTTGGCAGTCAACTCTTCTCGGTTTGCCTTGTCCTGCTAATTCAGTTGGAAATTTGCCACTTGGTTACATCAATTTGAATGAGGTTATGTGTCTATTGCTCTGATGAATTTCCCTTTTCATTGTTAATAATTTTTTGATATACCATGAGTATAGAATGTGGATCAAATTCAATTGCCCTTTTAGGTTAGTAAAGCTAATTTGCTTTTGAGTTATTTATTTCTAAAGTTGTTTTAAACTTTTGATTTTTAAAGCCAGGGACAATCTTGTGTTCTTGCAACGCTGGTTCTTAAAGTTCCCTCATTATAGGAGTAGAGATTTGTTTATAACAGGAGAAGGCTATGCATGTATTTATCCTTGTTATGCATATCAAAAACAATTTCCCAATAATGCCCAATAGTAGTTGATTATGATTTTTCTTGGTCATACCATACCAGGTCACTATATTCCTCAACTTGCATAGCTCATGATTCACTTCAATAAAAAGGAAAAACTGTTCAATTTGAAAGGAATTGCGGTAAGCATTCTTGTCTTTGAATATTCCAAGATTTCAATTTGAATGCATGATTATAATTACAACAGAGCTACAAATTTTGTAGCTTGTGTCATCTAACAGTGACATGATATATTAATAATTCAATAAGTCTTTCCACTGAATAAATAAGTACGTTGATTTTTTTTTTGTTTCTTTCTTTGAAGCTGGGAAATCCAGTTTTAGAATTTGCAACTGACTTCAACTCGAGGGCCGAGTTCTTCTGGTCTCATGGATTAATATCAGATTCAACATACAATATCTTCACATCTGTGTGTAACTATTCTCGCTATGTAAGTGAGTATTATAGAGACTCGGTTTCATCTTTGTGTTCGAGAGTGATGGGTCAAGTTAGCATAGAAACTAGTAGGTTTGTGGATAAATATGATGTTACCCTTGATGTCTGTATTTCATCACTGTTCTCACAATCCAAGCTTATTAGCCCCCAGGTAACCCTTGCTTGAAATCTATTTTTTTAATTCTTTCTCATTGATTGATGATCCGATCTTGACTCTCTTCAAATAATTTATCTGGAAGCAACTCACGGAGAGAATTGATGTATGCTTAGAAGACGAAACTATAAATTATCTGAACCTGAAGGATGCCCAGAAGGCACTTCATGCTCAGCTTGTTGGAGTCCGCAAATGGGATGTTTGCAGCAAGTAATGGATATGAATAATATAGTTTTGGATCATCAAATTCAATTGCGGATCTGTTGGAGATTATGAAGAAGCAATGGAGCGAACTGTAAACTTTAGAAGGTTGGCACTAGCCCTATATATGCAACTGTACACATGCTATTCTGCTATTCTCAGGCTCAGCTACCATAAATGTTGTTTTGATGACTTACTTTAATTTTTAGATTGCAATATTTCAAAATTTGGTGATGGGATTATCAGTTTCCTTTTAGCTGTTTAATTTTATGGATAGTTTGGTTTATTTTGTGGATGCATATAATCGAATTCATATTTCAATATAGTAGTAATTTATATTGAAAAGTGAATTTGAGATGCATATATGGATAGTTTGGTATATATTTTGTGGATGTAATTTGAAACTGTAAACGAATGGTATTATTGGGATGTATTTTGAATGGTTGATACATTTTGGCTTTAAATTTAAACGAGAATTTAGACTTTTTAGCTATATATCATGGCATTAGCATATTGCTGGTGCATTGGTAATGTAGGTGAACCACAACATTTTTTTTCTTTTTTTTAATCTACAACATTTTAAAAATGTTGTGTAAATGTGCCTAAACGTTTTTTGATATATTAAGCTACAACATTTTTATCCAGAAAACGTTGTGGAATCATACCTTCTACAATGTTTTTAAGCATCTGCTAATTTTTAAACAAATCTATAATGTTTTTTTTCTTAAAAAACGTTGTGTAATGTGCTTAACTACAACGTTTTAAAAACGTTGTGAAAGGGTATCAAATAGACGACACCCTTAACCACGACGTTTTTTTGACTGAAACCACAACATTTTTTTTGCGTTGTCTAATTACTGTTTTGTAGTAGTGTTAATCTTATATTGTACTAACACGTACTCATAAACACAATTACAATCATGGAATTAACTATCGAATCCCTATCCGTAACTAGGGTTAGGGTTTTTATCAACTGTGCATAACCTAACTCATATTACTCAGACAATACACAGTTTTGACCATCTTGCTAAACTCGTATCACAGATACTCAACACAATATTGATAATCAATATCAATATTAAATATATAAAAAAAATATTCGTAAAATTTTAATTGTTTACAATTCTGGGTTCTCACATTCTCCTCTCTTTATAAGAATTCTGTCCCTGAAATCACCTCTTTCTTATATTCTAAAATCTTTTAAAGTTGTATCATCAATTCCTTTATATAAACACAATATTAATTTGTGATTCATATATTAACTTGTGACTTGGATCCGCAAAAGGATGTATCCAATACTACTCATGTAATTAAATTACTGAGCGAAATTTTTACCTGTCATTATCTCCTATGCAGCCACTACATCTTGCAACGTCATGTTGAATGTATGTGTTGTTGGTCTTTCTGGATGAGTACGTCCTTTGATTGCCAATGTTCCACTACTGGGTCCCTTGTTAATACTTCCCTTATCCACATTCTTCTTTGGACAATTCCGAACCAAATAATCTATTGTTCCACATGAAAAACTACCTTGTATCTTCTTTAAACTGGGACAATTGGGAGACATGTGTCCCTCTTGGCCACAATTGAAACACTACTTTACCTTTCAAACAGACTCCCGGATGGTTCTTCTCACAAACCCCACATGGTTCACCTCCCTTCTTATTATCTCCTCACTTGTTCCCTAATTGGGTATTGTCACTCCATTTTCTCTTATTAGGTATTGTTGTGTAAAGGAATATGGTGAAAAAAGGAATTCATTGAATAAATATTGGTTAATTTAAATAGAGTTGGAATTATATTATTAAATAATATAATTTGATTATCAGGCCTTGATTGGCAATTGAATTGTTATGAATTAAATTTCATAAATAAGACAACTAATTCACTTAATTAAAATAGTGAATTAATTTAAATATTGTTGTAATAAGATGAGAAACTAATGCACATTACAGATAAACGTAATATGTTAATGTAATACCATTGTGAATATCGTAAATAGTTAAAATATTTATCGAATAAAATAAATATTTTAGTTAGAATAGTTATGAAATTTTAAATAAATAAATTTTAGATGAAAATTATTATGGTATAAGTTGTTTAAGTATGATGATATTAAATAAATTGATGATAAATAATTTTATAATTTGTGCGTATTTTAGTACGCTAGTGTGATGGTAACATTCTAATGTAATTAAATAATTAAATTAGTAGATTAATGGCTTATTGTGTAAAGTGGAATAATTTAATGAAAGTGTGATAATATTGATGGAATGGGAATATTCTAATTTAATTAAGTACTTGAATTAGAGATTTAGTAATTTGTTATATTGGCTAAATGGAAGTATTCTAATTTAATTAAATAATTAAATTAGAAGAGTAATGATTTATTAAATAAAATAATTTTATTAGCTAGGTAAATATTGTGTGGGCTGAGTAAAGAGTATGATTTAATTAAGTTTAGTTTAAAGTATGAGAATTGGTTAATGGATGTGACAAATGGATCATATAATAAGGGAGTCATTAAAATAAATGGATTGGAGCCTATTTAGAATTAGCCAAACATGGCCTAGTGATCTTTGAGATACCAAAATGGTTGGAACCTTTTCTCTTAAGGTTTTATTAAGCCAAATAAATGTTACGTTAAAACTCATAAGCCTCACTTTTCAGTTTTAGAAAAACTAAGTTTATAGAGGGTATGTGACGCCCCCAAAATAGGTATACATCACCCATTCTGAGTTGTCAATACATGGTACAGAAACAACTACAACTTTATTAATACAACCATAAAACTGTGAGTTTAAATACAAATATTGTCTTCTAGACAGTATCCATACCCAAATAAATCCTCATCACAATTATTGATATATTATTTTACAAAAATGGTGAGGACTGCTAAACAACTCTCTCTAGAACCATCATTCCATACCCCGACTCGTACTCGCTACATTCTCGCCTCCTGAGAAGAAAAATGGAACAAAAAAGAAAAGGGTGAGCTCAAATAGCCCAGTAAAGAACAATATGACTAAGATAATATAAAACAAATTATCGTTAGTCTTTAACAGGAAAAAATCTGATAAAATACAATAGACAACAAGTTTCAGATCAATATTCGCAGCGGAAATAATAATTCATAAAAGAGTTGCGTAGAGAATGAAATCTATTATTGTCTATGAATTTAAAAGTCCATCAACAATATTTTATCCCTGTAACATCAATCAATACACATCTTGAATCAAATATTCATCTTTGCACTACAGGCCAAAGATATTCATCAATTGGTCATGTTCATCTCAACACCTGTTCATCTTTGCACTACGGGCCAAAGATATTCATCAGAAAATCATTAATCTTTGCACTATAGGCCAAAGATATTCAGTAAAATCATCATTTAGGACTGAGGATGATGAAAAATATTTTAAAGAAAACGAATCCAGTGAAACAAAAGAATAAATATTAAGGATTCGTACTTCGGTTTATCCATGTCCAAAAATACCTCATAAATAATCATAGTAGAGTAAAATTCAAGAATGATCAAAACATGGATACAATCAAAACTAGTATCCATAATAGATATTTTGGACGAAAAGAAAAAATTTCATTTTTCGATGAATAGTGTCAGATATTAATGAATAAATGCCGTATATCGTGAATAAGAACCCCGACACAAAAAGTTTCAAATTTAATTAAAAGGTCAAACCAATATTTTGGCATAATGATATTGAAGAATATAATATCATTTAAGAAGAAAATAGCATCCCTTACCTCGTAAAGACAATACTTCTAGTTGAAACACCGGATATAGGCTATGACTTGAACTTGCACCGTATAGCAACACTCAAAGTATTAAAATACTCACAAGAATACGCTCAATATATCGAGAGAGAAAGAGATAGAAAACTTCAGTTTCTGGTGTGATTTTCAATTCTAACCTAAGCACCCTATTTATAGGAAATTGCTTAGAACACCAAAGCAGAAAATTTAATATATATATCAAAATTTCTTATGCCCACTCTTATCAACTGAATTCAGCGACCTAACACGTGTTTAATGAGTCTCAAGAATGTAAAAAACGTTTTTCTTGAAAAAAATAATCAAAACTTCAAAAATCAATTATTTCGGAACTCCGAAACTTCAATAATTCATAATAAATAGCTCTTTTATCAGAAAAATGCGAAACTCATGTCTTTTGCATAGGAAATTTCATTCTCTACAACTTTGCAGAAGAAAGTTTTTCCAAATTCCAAACAAAAATTGACCGAAATCCACAAACGGACGATTTTACAAGCTATAATCAAATTTCAGTCAAGAAATGGGGTCCACCGACATGTTTAACATGTTTTTAACATTTATCGCAACAAAAATACTCTTCCTCCTCATATACTCATATATCCCACATTTATTGTAAAAATATCATCATTATTATGTTATTAAAATATAATATATTTAAATAAATTATTTTATCATAAAAAGATAAAATATTAATTTTCAACAATTGTCACATTAAAAAATTTTCTCCATCTATATCCACATAAAATCAATATTTTCCTCCTCATATAAATCAATAAATATTTATTCACGAATAATATTATAGAATTACAATACTGACAACCAGCGGTTCCTGTGATGAGAGGGCTTTCAATAAGGATCTCTCCTTACTTGACGCCATGATTAGATGACCTAACCTCTCCTTAGACAGAACTTTCTAGACATTGCCAATAATGTTATCCAATAATATTATTCTGATAATATGAATTATTGCTCCGATAATAGAAAATACTGTGTAGTGATAATTATTGAAACAACGATAATATAAAATATCAACGCAAAGAATTATTGAATCAATAAATAAAATCTTTGAAGAATAATTCGTAACAATTATTGAGTAGTGCATTCTTACGTATGAATCAATAATTGCTGCAATACCGTGTGCTATTGTGTTTTAACCACCGAGTATTTTAACAGTATTAACGGTAACAACTATGCCGTTATTATAAACAACTTATACTTGTCGTTTTCTTCATCCAATCGCTTTCCGTTATGGAGCCCACATAAGAAATTATGTAAGTCATTGCATTTATATTCCCGACAAATGAAGAATATTCCACGACCAAACGAATATTTTATAACCACTTGCTTATTTGAAATATTTGCGTATTTTACCCATAACTATCCACATTAATCAAATCAACCCTTACTATTTCAAAATAATAAATGGAGGAAATTCAATTTTATTTATAATAAGTTGGGGTCTTACAACCTCCCCTCCTTATGAAATTTCTTCCTCGAAATTGACGTACGTACCTGGTGTTTCGAAAAGGTGAGGGTACCTCGCTTTCATTTCCGTTTCCAACTCCCAGGTCATTTCCTCTATAGCATGGTTCCTCCACAAAATTTTGACTTGTGGTATGACCTTTGTGCGTAGGACATGATCCTTCCTATCCAAGATCTTGACAGGTACCTCCTCGTACGTTAAGTCTTCGGCTATCTCGTCCGGTTCTAACTCAATAACGTGGTTCGGGTCTTTCACGTATTTACGAAGCACAAATATTTAAAAAACATTATGAACACGAGACATACTTGGAGGTAACGCGAGTCTATATGCCACATTTCCTACTCGGTCAAGAATCTGAAATGGACCAATAAATCATGGATTGAGCTTTCCTCTTTTCCCAAATCTTGTAACTCCCTTCCATGGAGCAACATGCAACAATACATGAATCCCAATACTAAATTCCACGTCCTTTCGATGAAGATCCGCATAACTCTTTTGTCGATCCTGTGCCGTTTGTATACGTTGTCGAATTATTTGAATCTTTTCTGTAGTCATACGTACCAACTCGGGTCCCAACAATGTTGCTTCACCCACCTCATCCCAACATATTAGAGAGTGACACTTTCGTCCATATAATGCTTCGAATGGAGCCACACCTATACTTGCCTGATAACTGTTGTTGTAGGAGAATTCCACCAATGGTAAATACTTATCCCAACTTCCCTTGAAGTCTAGGACACAGAATCTTAATAGATCTTCAAGAGTTTGAATAGTCCTCTCTGATTGTCCGTCCGTTTGAGGATGGTATGCCGAACTGAATCTTAAATCCGTGCCCATAGCTTTTTGCAAGCTAACCCAAAATCTTGAAGTGAATCTTGGGTCACGATCCAAAACTATGGCTACTGGCATGCCATGCAACCTCACAATCTTATTTACATACATATGAGCAAGACGTTCAAGGGAATAAGTCTCCCGTATCGGCAAGAAATGAACAGACTTGGTTAATCTATCAACAATAACCCAAACAGCATTTATGCCTTGAGAAACTGTGGGAAGACCCGTAACGAAATCCATAGTAATGTGCTCCCACTTCCATTTCGGAATCTCAAGTGGTTGCAATGGACCCTTAGGTACTTGATGCTCCGCCTTTACACGTTGACAAGTTAAACACATCGAGATAAACTTTGCAATCTCTCTCTTCATATTGTTCCACCAAAATGTATGTCGAAGATCACGATACATTTTAGTACTTCCAAGATGGATCGCAAATGGTGTATTGTGTGCCTCCATCATGATCTTGTACTTCAAATCAGAATCATTAGGAACACAAATTCTGGAGTGGACTCGAAGTATTCCTTCTTCATCGATTCTTGCTTTTGGAATAACACCTTCTTGCACTTTCTTCTTCATCCGCATCAGCTCCGGGTCTGTGGATTGAGCAACTTTAACTTTTTTGATTAAAGTTGGTTCTATGCGTATACTTGACATCATTGCATGGGTCCCCGGAGTCTTGAATTCTATCTTCATCTTTTGTAAATTACACAAAATGGGCCTTTGTGTTAACAACATTGCACTCGTTCCCGCGTATGATCTTCTACTCAATGCGTCGGCTACCACGTTAAACTTTTCGGGATGGTATTGAATGGTGTGGTGCGTAGTCTTTCAATGACTCGAGCCAGCGTCATTGCCATGTTTGAGTTCCTTTTGGGTGAAGAAATATTTGAGGCTTTTATGGTGCGAATATATCTCCACTTTCTCCCCGTATAAATAGTGCCTCCAAATCTTTAATATGCGAAATGAACTACGCTAACTCTAGATCATGAGTAGGATAATTCCTCTCATATTCTTTAAGTTGTCGCGAGGCATAGGCTATGACTTTCCCATGTTGCATGAGAACACATCCTAACCCTTTGCCCGAAGCATCGCTGTAGATAACAAATCCATCCGTACTAGATGGTATTATTAGAACAGGTGCCGAAATGAGTCTCCTCTTGAGCTCTTGGAAACACTTCTCGCATTCCTCGCTCCACACGAATTTTGTATCCTTCCGAGTCAGATAAGTTAACGGAGTAGCGATTCGAGAAAACACTTCCACGAATCTCCGATAATAACCAGCTAAGCCCAAAAAGCTACGTACTTTGGTCACCGTCTTCGGTTGCTCCCAGTTTTGTATTGCTTCAATCTTCGCCGGATCAACAGATACTCCATGTTTTGACACCACATGCCCAAGGAATGCTACTTCCTCAAGACAGAACTCGCATTTCTTCAACTTGGCATATAACTTATTTTTACGAAGCCTTTGGAGTACCAGCTTCAAATGGTGCTCATGATCTTCACGGCTTTTGGAATATATGAGGATGTCATCAATAAAGACAACAACGAATTGATCCAAATATTCCTTGAATACTTGGTTCATCATATCCATGAAAGCCGCAAGAGCATTAGTCAATCCGAAAGACATGACTAAGAATTCATAATGCCCATACCGAGTTTTGAAGGCAGTCTTTGGAATATCCTCAGTTCTAATCTTCAGCTGATGATATCCAGAACGAAGATCGATTTTTGAAAAGAATTGTGCTCCTTGCAACTGGTCAAACATGTCATCAATACGAGGTAGCGGATACCTATTCTTGATAGTGACATGGTTCAATTCCCAGTAGTCAATACAAAGTCGCATACTCCCGTCTTTCTTCTTTACAAATAAAACAGAAGCACCCCAAGGAGATTTACTACGATGAATGAAAGCGATGTCCAACAACTCCTGTAGTTGGACCTTTAACTCCTGAAGTTCAATAGGAGCCATTCAATATGGGGTTTTAGAAATGGGCTTTGTACCAGGTTCAAGATCAATAAAGAATTCAACTTCACGTTAGGGGTGAGCGGGAAGTTCTTCGAGAAAATCGTCGGAAAGTCAATAACAACAGGAATATTATTCAAATTTGACGTGTCTTTATTCAAATCCATAACATGGGCTATGAAAGCTTAACATCCGTTTTTCAATAAACGAATAGCTTTATGACTTGATATGACAGTGATTGATTTTAGTGGTTTAGTTGCTTGAATTCAAACAACAGGTTGGTTAGGAATATGAAAACTAACAACCTTACGAAAACAATCAATTTTGGCATGATGAGTAGTTAACCAACCAATCCCTAAAATCACATCAAAAGCAAGTATCTTTAAAGAGATAAGGTCAATAGGTAACGTGATGGTGCCAACTTGGATCAAACAATATTTATAAACAGTGGATGTGATGAAAGGTTCTCCTAATGGAGTCTCCACAGATAAATCAAAATCTAATTTCTCCGGAGTTAAGTTTAAACGTTGAGCACAAGCAGGAGAGATAAATGAATGGGTAGCACCGGTATCTAGTAAGGTATAAACTTCACATGAATTTATGATTAGCTTACCCGTGATCACCTCGTTTGAGTTCCTCGCATTTTGACTAGTCACGATAAACGCTCTTCCAGGAACTGTTGACTTTGACTTTTCTGAAACAGCCTTTTGAGTCACCATCGCTGCTGGACTTGGTTTTGCTACTGTACAATCTCGAGCGATATGTCCTTCTTTTCTATAATTATAACATACCTTGAACTGTTGTGGATAGTTTGGACTGATATGTCCCTCTTTCCGCATTTATAGCATACTGACGGTGGTCGTTCTCCTCCTCTTAGAACCAGATTCTTCTTTGGTCTTGACGTCTTCACATGGTCATTGTTGAATCTCCTCTTTTAAAATCTCCTCCCACTCACTTCTTCTATTCTCATGGCCATGACTACCACCAGAGTGGTTACCATTTTGTCCGTCTTTTTCTTTCTCCGCTGGTTATCGTTATTCTATTGACTGCTATCTTCGGTATGATCCTGGTTGTGGTCCCTCGGTTGAACGTACTTGTTATCTCGTTCTAATAATTGAGCCCTGTTGACAACATCTGAATAGAGAGAAAATTTATGAGAAATGAGATACTGACGTATGCCGGGTTTCAAACCTCTCAGAAACATCCGCTTTATACGTTCCTCATTCTACACCAAATAAGGTGCAAACCTGGATAACTCTGCAAACTTTGCCTCGTACTTAGACACCGTCATGTTATTTTGTTCCAGTCTAATGAACTCCACTTCCTTCATATGACGAATACTTTCAGGAAAGTACTTGTCATTGAAAAGTTTCTGAAATGTCTCCCAAGACATGTTGAGTGCGGCTGGATGGGTACGCTTCACAGATTCCCACCAGTAATCTGCCTCATTACAGAACATAAAGGTGGCGAATGGAACCTTTTGTTCTTCCATGCATCCCAAGACATCGAATATCTTGGTAATTTGCTTGACCCCGTCTCCGCCTTAATCAGATCTGGCTTTCCCCAGAATTCTGGTGGTCCCAACTCTTTGAACTGCTTGGCCGTGACAAACCGTGCGTTGCTATCATTTCCACAGGTATTTTGTGCACGAGCCTCCCTCGTCTGATTTTGCATGAACTGCAAAAAGCTTCTAAACATCCCATCGTTCATCATCTGCTCAGTGGTGTTGTTCACAGGAGGAACATTGCTAGCCTGTTGCACGTTCTCCTCGTTGGTGGGTAAAGGTGTCTCCACAGTCTCAATTTCTCCACTGTTAACATTCTCAGTCGACATTCTCAAATACTTCCATAAAACAAAGGTTAATTAAAGAAATCAACATATCACATAATATCATACTGACCAACCAACAAATAAGCTTAGGTAAGATACACTAGCAAAGGTTTTACTCGTCCCTCCCCTCCTAGTTTTATTCCTCGATCTTCGCTAGAGATCATATCCCTAAGCTCTGATACCAACTGTGACGCCCCCAAAATAGGTATACATCACCCATTCTGAGTTGTCAATACATGGTACAGAAACAACTATAACTTTATTAATACAACCATAAAACTGTGAGTTTAAATACAAATATTGTCTTCTAGACAATATCCATACCCAAATAAATCCTTATCACAATTATTGATACATTATTTTACAAAAATGGTGAGGACTACTAAACAAGTCTCTCTAGAACCATCATTCCATACCCCGACTCGTACTCGCTATATTCTCGCCTCCTGAGAAGAAAAATAGAACAAAAAGGAAAATGGTGAGCTCAACTAGCCCAGTAAAGAACATTATGACTAAGATAATATAAAACAAATTATAGTTAGTCTTCAACAGGAAAAAATCTGATAAAATACAATAGACAACAAGTTTCAGATCAATATTCGCAGCGAAAATAATAATTCATAGAAGAGTTACGTAGATAATGAAATCTACTATTATCTATGAATTTTAAAGTCCATCAACAATATTTTATCCCTGTAACATCAATCAATACACATCTTGAATCAAATATTCATCTTTGCACTACAGGCCAAAGATATTCATCAGTTGGTCATGTTCATCTCAACACCTGTTCATCTTTGTACTACGGGCCAAAGATATTCATCAGAAAATCATTAATCTTTTCACTATAGGCCAAAGATATTCAGTAAAATCATCATTTAGGACTGAGGATGATGAAAAATATTTTAAAGAAAACGAATCTAGTGAAACATAAGAATAAATATTAAGGATTCGTACTTCGGTTTATCCATGTCCAAAAATACCTCATAAATAATCATAGTGGAGTAAAATTCAAGAATGATCAAAACATGGATACAATCAAAGCTAGTATCCATAATAGATATTTTGGATGAAAAGAAAAAAATTTATTTTTCGATGACTAGTGCCGTATTCATGAATAGTGTCGTATATGTGAATAGTAACCCCGACACAAAAAGTTCCAAATTTGATTAAAAGTTCAAACCAATATTTCGGCATAATTCACGTAAAGACAGTATTTCTAGTTGAAACACCGGATATAGGCTATGACTTGAACTTGCACCGTATAGCAACACTCAAAGTATTAAAATACTCACAAGAATACGCTCAATATATCGAGAGAGAAAGAGAGAGAAAACTTCAGTTTTTGGTGTGATTTTCAATTCTAACCTAAGCACCCTATTTATAGGAAATTGCTTAGAACACCAAAGCAGAAAATTTAATATAATATTAATATATATATCAAAATTTCTTACGCCCACTCTTATCAACTGAATTCAGCAACCTAACACGTGTTTCATGAGTCTCAAGAATGTAAAAAACGTTTTTCTTGAAAAAAATAATTAAAACTTCAAAAATCAATTATTTTGGAACTCTAAAACTTCAATAATTCATAATAAATAGTTCTTTTATCAGAAAAATTCGAACCTCATGCCTTTTTTATAGGAAATTTCATTCTCTACAACTTTGCAGAAGAAAGTTTTTCCAAATTCCAAACAAAAATTGACCGAAATCCACAAACGGACGATTTTACAAGCTATAATCAAATTTCAGTCAAGAAATGGGGTCCACCGACATGTTTAACATGTTTTTAACATTTATCGCAACAAAAATACTCTTCCTCATATACTCATATATCCCACATTTATTATAAAAATATCACCATTATTATATTATTAAAATATAATATATTTAAATAAATTATTTTATCAGAAAAAGATAAAATATTAATTTTCAACAATTGTCACATTAAAAAATTTTCTCCATCTATATCCACATAAAATCAATATTTTCCTCCTCATATAAATCAATAATTATTTATTCACGAATAATAATATATAATCACAATCATGTGAACCGAGGCGGGTTCCTGGATAGAGGGGCTTTCAATAAGGATCTTTCCTTCTTGCGCATTGATTAGATGACCTAACCTCTCCTTGAAATGTAACTTTCTAGACATTGCCAATAATGTTATCCAATAATATTATTCGGATAATATGAATTATTGCTCAGATAATAGAAAATATTTGTGTAGTGACAATTATTGAAACAACAATAATATAAAATACCAATGCAAAAGAATTATTGAATCAATAAAATAAAATCTTTGAGCAAGAATTCTTTGTAACAATTATTGAGTAGTGCCTTCTTACGTAAGAATCAATAATTGCTGCAATATCGTGTGCTACTGTGTTTTAACCATAGAGTATTTTAACAGTATTAACGGAAACAACTACGCCGTAATTATAAACAACTTATACTTGTCGTTTTCGTCATCCAATCACTTTCCGTTATGGGTCCCACACAAGGCTGCGCCATCGTACGAATATTCCCCGACAGCAAGAATATTCCACTACCAAACGAATATTTTATAACCACTTGCTTATTTGAAATATTTGCGTATTTTACCCATAACTATCCACATTAATCAAATCAACCCTTACTATTTCAAAATAATAAATGGAGAAAATTCAATTTTATTTATAATAAGTTGGGGTCTTACAGGGTAAAGGAAAGAAAGATGTTCTATGTGGAAATTGAGAAGAAAATTGAGAAATCAAGGAGAAGCAAGTAGGGGATTAAACATATAGTCTTCATCATCAAACTAAGATTAGGAAGAATCAAAGGTATCCCTAGTTCTAAACTTTTAATTTATAGTTTTAAGTTTTTCACATAAAAAGCTATTTTGGTTGGATGATGTAAAAAGATGTTGTATATATATGTGTATGGGTATGTATAATCTGATATATACATTGAAAAATGAAAACAACGAAGGTTAAATGAATTGATTTGGTTAGGAATCAAATTCGTGGTGAATGCTTACACTAAACATGTTAAAACATGTAAAACTAGTATGAACATGAGTTTTGGGTTAATATTTGGGTTAGTTATTGTTTGTTTAAATTGTTGATTCTTTGTTATGTTGAAGTTCTATGAGTTACGAGTCCATAGAGTCGAAAACGGACTCAATTGGATGTGTATAACTCGAGTTATGAAGGTTGGAAAGAGAAAGGGTTAAAAATTCGTAAGAACAGCAAAAAAACAAATCATGCACCTTTCTGCTAGGGGGCACTGAAGCGCTGCCCTCAAGGCTATTTGGGACACTACATCGCTAGAATAGTAGTCAGGGCCTGACTATTTTGACCTCTTGTAGTAAAACGACCATAACGTTTTCATATGGACTACGATTGAGACGATTCAAGATGATCCGAAATAAGGACGAATAGACCTACAACTTTAATTTCTTACAGTGTTTCAATTGGAGGTCGTTAAAAGGCGTTAAAATGGTCATCTTTGGAACTAATGGGTATTCGGAGGCAATCAGAAGGCGTCGGTCATGCATGTATGTAAGTTTAGTGCTTCTAACAATAAAAGATGTTATTCTAAGTTATAAAACATGGATATTAGTAAATATAATGATGCTTAACATTAATAAATGATGTATTAGATAAGTTGTATAAGCATACTAAGTATACGTAGGAGAGATGAATCAAGCGTGTGACGAATGAACGAAGAAACATCGTGACAAGTGTTAATGAACTTAAAAAGTGTTTTAATTCAATTGAAGTGAACATTATAAGATATTAAATGTGATTAATATAAAAACAATAAGGAGTCCTAGAAAGACTTAAACACTTGAATGAACTTTGGGTATGACTTAAGAAGAAACATAATGACATATAAGTTGAAAGTTAACACAATCAAATTAAACATTGTGTATTGATTAATAGGAAGGGTTATGGGATGTAGTGTAATGTTTATATTACAACTACTATGCATTGCTATGTGGCTAATAATTGATGTGCATGATTATATAATTGTGTAGGGCACGTGAAGTGCAGATAGTTGTAAGTTGTTATACTGTTATTGGTAAACAACGATCAGGGCATGTCTTTTAGTTTCTATTTTTTATGTGAACTTGATGATGAATTATTTTAAATCTGTAGTACAAGAAAAAACATGATGTATGATTTATGTTGCAAGTATCAAATGTTAAGGTCAATTTATGACTTGGTTGAGTAAGGAATGCTGATTGGGTTATGGAACCAATCTTTATTTGATATGTGATGTACAATATGTATAATGTATTTAGATAGATGTTTATGATGTATAAGATGAGCATGTTATTTATGTGCTACGTGTTGCAGAAAAATTGTTAGATTTGCTGGGCTGTCGAGCTCAACCTTGCAAATAACTATTTTTGCAGGTTAAGGTTTCAAGGTAATGCATGTGCTACTTGAATTACATGGATCAGATGCAATGCATGAAGATTAAATACTTTAGCTATAGCTATTATTCTTTTAATCCATGTTTAAGGTTTGAGATATGTACTTGATGGTTTATGATGTTTAATAATTGTTGAGTTGTAAAGTTAAAATTTGAGCCATCTGATGTATAAAGGATATCGATTTGAGATGAAAGTATATATATATATATATATTAACTCTGATAAAGCGAATCATGGATTGTATAAGATTTAAAGATATGTAGATGATAAAGGTTGTTCTTCAGGAAAAATAAAAGAAGAAAATAGAAAAGTTTAAATTATTTTTCATTTTATTAAGTTTAACATCGTTTAATGATGTAATATTAGAATAAAGATGTGTTGATAACGACCAAGGTCGAGAGTTGAGTTGTATGAATTTTGGGGTCATTACAATTTGTATCAAAGCTGTAAGTTATTAACCTTAGGTAAGAATACCTTAGGTGATAACCTTAGAGAAGAAAGATGAAGATGATAAAACTCAGATACAGTTTGAACAATAACATATTAAAATATATGTAGAAGAGACTAAAATATGTATACGGGGAGATTCAAAAAAGAATCTTGAAGTATCTAGAAGATGAGAAGCAGGGGTTACCTGACTCCAGTAATAAAGATGTTAAGTTTTAATAAATAGACGATGCATATAAGATGAAGGTGATAAAAATAATAAAAAGAATAAACTTAAACAGAGTTTAGTTGTTAATGAATGAATTCAAAAAATTCATGTGAAACAAGTTTAAACAATAATAAGAACCTGAAGAGTTAAAAGATCAGGGAATAACTGGGTTGAAGAATTATAGGATAACTTAATTAAAGAGGAAGTAATGAGGATCATAAAACTAAAACGATCATAGAATAAGAAAGGAATCATAGAGAAGATGATTGTAGAATAAGATCACAACATGATCTGGTTAAGTTGTAAAATGATAGATGATCTGTAATGAATGAATAGTTATAGCTTGATGCTATAAAAGAATGTACTATGATATAAATGATGAAATACAGAAAGTTCATACTGAGGAAAGATTAAGTCAAGAGCATGATAGAGTTAGGTGGGGTTTCTATGGTATTGGTAATCATTGGAATGATGGTGTTGCGCTATCAATGTATATATGGCGAAAAGGTGATTCTTTTCTCATGTGTATATTTGATAGTTAGAGACTATTAAGATTAGTCAGCTATTATTAGGATTAGCTGCGAGTTCTTAAAACTCATACTTATAGTAAGTTGATGACTCATAATCTTATGTATGTTTTGAACCCCTAAGCATATGGGAAGTCCTTGATGGGTTCTTGGATTACGTATTGCTAGGACAAGTTTCTAAACTCATATTATTATGGCAAGTTCCTGAACTTCCAACGTGTGGTAAGTTAGACGAACTATACTGGGGGTATAGAAAGTTCCTAAATTGAGATATAAGAATATTTAGTATAAAAGCATTGGTGGTGCTAGAAATAAAAAGAATTAGTCAGTAATGAAGTTGATGGAGAGAATTATATATTCCAGATCTTCTAGCTTTGCTAGATTTTTGAAATTTATTGACTTCGTGCTGATGTTTGCACTTCTGTTTTTAAGAAAAACATTGGATCAAATGATGGAACCAATGAGTTTTAAAAACAATACGGTTATTCGTATGTCTATTCTAATTATTTTGTGCTAGACAAAAATGATTTAAAAATATCAAAATATATTTTGTTTTTTTGTAGTTATTAAGGCATCACTAAATATGATGCTGATATGACAAACGAGGAAGTCATCAAAGCAATTGAACCTGGTGTTGGATGTGATCATAGGATCGTTAGCCCACTATGGTATGATGTAGCATGAAAAAGTCATATAATGACTGAATTCTCAACGTACAATTAAAATAGTACAATATCTTAACCATCATAAAAAAATGATTTTTGGTTTTCTTTAAACTAAGAAAGATATGCCACATGAATTGACTAAAACTATTTCGATTGTTGTCCTAATTATTGTTAGAAGTCTATGTTATTTGATTTAGCTAGACAAATATTGAAAGATGTTTATGCAGTTCAACCATTTTTTGAGAAGTTGTGCCAAACCAAATTGCTTTGGTGCGGATTCATATGTTGAGAAGCTGAGGTGAAAAACCCTTTTATAAGGAATTATATTATGTGAAAGCGTTAAAATGTTTGTGCACATAACATTGTACAAAGAGCTGATCCCCCTGAGTACGAGAAGAAATGTTCATATAGTTTTATGACTGTTAAAGGTTCAAGTCGAGATACTTGATAACTTGGGGACGTAGTTCAAGGTCTTGTGACTCCTAAGCATGATTTGAGAATCTTTTAAATTCTTGAGTTATTCATACTGCTTCCCAATTATTGAGCAATTATGGAAGATTCTTGTTATTCTGAAAGGTGAATGTGACAAGGAGGATATTCCTTAGAAAAGAGCAATTTGTGGAAACACGACATGTGATGATGAGTAAATTGAGGAAACTATAATAATTCCAGGAAAGAAATGAAATTTTGAAAAGAGAAAGGATGAAGTTATCTAAAGAAAATTTGAAATTCCTATAAAAGAAAGATGTAAAGAATGCAATAATTTTTTTTAGAAAGATCCTTATAGGAGGAAGTGGTCATAGAACCCACTAAATGAATCAAGGATTAACATAAATTTTATTCTGATAAATCGAATAAACAAAGATTAGTAAATAAAAATTTAGAGAAAAAAATTCTTAGAAGAAGGGGTGAATGTAATGTCCCGAGAGTTTGAGAATTGAGTATATGATAATGATCCTTAGGAAAAAGTAATGAATGCGTTAAAGAATATATAATACTCAACTATAATTGAATTTAAGCAAATGTTGTGAAAAGAAGTCTATTAGAGTTTGTTGTGATAAATAAATGTAGAAGGAAATATAAAACCTATATTAAGATAATGTGTTGAGTGGTTCAACGATAAATTTTGAAAAGAGATTTGGTGAAAATCGAGTAAGGGAAGTTTCGTTGATTTCGAAGACGAAATCGTTATGAGGGGGAAGGATGTGACAACCCAAATTTTTATAAATTATTAAAATAATAATTTATTAATTAAAATTCTTATTATGAGGTATATATATTTTGAATTATGTGTTTTGGTGTGAAGAAATTAAATATATATGATATTTAATAGTTGGTTAAACTATTAAATGGAAGTGAATAGAATTAGTTATGTAAAAGAATATGGTGGAAAAAGGAATTAATTGAATAAATATTTGTTAATTTAAATGGAATTGGAATTATATTATGAAATAATATAATTTGATTATCAGGCCTTGATTGGAAATTGAATTGTTATGACTTAAATTTCATAAATAAGACAACTAATTCACTTAATTAAAATAGTGAATTAATGTAAATATTGTTGTAATAAGATGAGAACGTAATACATATTACATATAAACGTAATACGAATCTTATGAAATTTATCGAATAAAATAAGCTATTTTAGTTTGATGATGTAAAAAGAAGTTGTATATATATGTGTATGGGTATGTATTATCTGATATATAACCTCTATGAATGGTTTTAGAGTAATCAAAATCATAAAAACATGTTAAAGAAGAGGAATTAGAGTTTTATTGTAATATGTATGTTTTGGTCTGTTTTGAGACTAACATTGATGTTGAATTCATGATAGAAACTTTAAATTGATGGTAGATATTGTTAATATATTGAAAAAAAAACAACAAAAGTTAAACGGATTGATTTGGTTAAGAATCGAATCTGTGGTGAATGATTATGCTAAACATGTTAAAAAAAAATGTAAAACTAGTATGAACATGAGTTTTGGGTTAAGATTTGGGTTAGTTAATATTTCTTTAAATTGTTGATTCTTTGGTATGTTGTAGTTCTATGAGTTATGAGTCCATAAAGTCGAAAACGGACTCGATTGGATGTATATAACTCGAGTTATGAAGGTTGGAAGGAGAAAAGGGTTAAAAATTCGCAAGAATAGCGAAACTGGAAAAACAATTGTTCACCTTTCTACTAGGGTGCGCTGCAGCGCTGCCCTCAAGGCTATTTGGGGTGTTGCAGCGCTGACATAGTACTCAGGGTCAGACTATTTTGACCTCTTGTAGTAAAATGGCCACAAGTTTTTCATACAGACTCCGATTAAGCCAATTCAAGATGATCTGGAATGAGGACGAATAGACCTACAACTTTCGTTATTTAAGTCTTTCAAGTTGAGGTAGTTAGAAGGGGTAAAAATGATAATCTTTGGGACTGATGTGTATTTGGAGGTAATCGGAGGGCATCGGACATGCACGTATGCAAGTGTAGTGCTTCTAACGATAAAAGATGTTATTCTAAGTTATAAAACATGGATATTAGTAAATATAATAATGCTTAACATTAATAAATGATGTATTAGATAAGTTGTATAAGCAGACTAAGCATACGTAGGAGAGACGAATCGGGCGTGTGACTAATGAACATAGAAACGTCGTGACAAGTGCTAATGAACATAAAAAGTGTTTTAATTCAATTGAAGTGAACATTATAAGATATGGAATGTGGTTAATATAAAACTAATAAGGATTCATAGAAGGACTTAAACATTTGAATGAACTTCAGGTATGACTAAAGAAGAAATATAGTGAGATATAAGTTAAAAGTTAACACAATTAAATTGAACATTGTGTATTGATTAATAGGAAGGGTTATGGGATGTAGAGTAAAGTTTATATTACAACTACTATGTGTTGCTATTTGAATAATAGTTGATGTGCATGATTATATAATTATGTAGGGCACGTGAAGTGCAGATAGTTGTAAGATGTTAAACTGTTATTGGTAAAAAACGATTAAGGCAAGTCTTTAGTTCCTATTTGTTATTTGAACTTGATGATGAATTATTTTAACTTTGTATTGCAAGAAAAAAAAGACAATGTATGATTAATGTTGCAAGTATCAAATGTTAAGGTTAATTTATGACTTGGTCGAGTAAGGAATGTTGATTGGGTTATGGAACTCAATCTTTATTTGATATGTGATGTGTAGACACTAGAAATTTTTGCATTCCTGTTACTAACCTTGTTGGAGGGCAGAATCGTCTTCCAGAGATAACCTTGGAGGTCAAATCAGCTCAATCCCTGGGATACTCAGTTTTTCTATCTCAAAGACAACCCCGAGCTACTCAGTTATAGTCCAGGAGACAACCTCAAGGAATGCAGTTACAGTTCCGGAGATAACCCCGAAAAAGCTCATTTTAATCCCCAGCAGTCAGCTTCAACCTCGAAGATAACCCTGAAGCACTCAGTCCCAACCCCGGAGATAACCCCAGGAGGTCAGGCACACCTCAAAGACAACCCTGAGGACATTCAGTACCTATAGCAGCCCAATCTCAGAGATAACCCTGAGCAACGACTACTAAATCAGCCCAGAACCGGAGATAACCCTGGTGAAGGGTAAAAACATAATTTTTCCACCTCAATCCCACATTCATGCCGTCTTAACAACATTTCAACCCACATTCTACATAGAATTGTCCTATAAGAACCATAGCTCAAATCCCGAGTGACTACTACACAAGACAGTACACTGGATAGAATTTGAAGACCTGAAGATCTTGTCACGGACCCATCTTCCTGGTTTCATACAACCTCTTATCCCAAGTCATTGTGTATCTCTCAACAATAGCATTCCAGAAAGGTATTACACGCCTCAATCAGATGCCTTGATTGAAAGTTATGAAGGTTCGAACGGACAACGTGTTGCACGAGTGCGCTTACTTCAAGATGGTATGGCCCACAGAGCCCGGGGCACCCTGAGTAGCCGCAAGTGGACCTGCGGATTCCACAGGTACACCTACGGCTCCCCTTCTATAACTAGAGGGCTTAGGGTGGCCATTTTCAAGAGAGAAAAGGCGAGGAAGCCTTGTCCATTTTGCTTTGTACACACTTTAAACTGAGTGCTTTCTCTTTCTAAACACATGTGAGCTTGTGTTTTTCTATATTTTACTGATGGAAACCGAGTATTCATTCATTTAAAGCTACTTGAAGTCTTCTTGGTAGCCCACTGTAAGACATCTCACATTTCTTAAAGCCTTTCTCCACTTTCATTCACACACATTTATTCATGTTGAGAGTCGTGTTGTGTGTGTATGCTCGGACTGTCGGTCCGTGGTTTTTATTGCTTATATATATATATATATATATATATATTCTCAAATTAATGATTGAGCCTGGATCGACATATCCGGTGTGTTTACTACTTTTATATATATATATTCTCGAAATATCGATTGAGCCTGGATCGACATATCCGGTGCGTTTACCACTTATATATATATATATATATATATGTATATATTCTCGAATCAATGATTGAGCCCGGATTGATATATATCTGGTGCATTTACATCTTATATATATATATTTACATTTTCGTTCTGCCTGGAGTTTACTTCATGGCAGTTGATCGTACATATATATATTTACATTTCCCATCCTGCTTGGAGTTTACTTCGTGGCAGTTGATTGTCCATATATATATATATTTACATCCTATATATATATATATATATATAAATATATATAACTTTTTACAACTTTTATACATACTGCATCTTCATGTGAGCCTAGGAATCATGTCATCACAGATTTAGTTCCTAAATCTAGATTCGGTTCCCGTGATGGACATTTTCAGCTGCAACCAGCTTGTAAATTATTCACGGTGTTTGAATTTCCTTAGATGGCTTTCATGCCCACAAGGAGTTCGGCACTGCTATGTATCTTGTTTTCTCGAAGATGCTTCGCATCTCAAAAATAAAAGCACCCAAGCTTGACATATAATAAAATGGAAGTATCAAAGGCCTCAATTACTATTGAGCACAAGGATTTGAAAAATCTGTTTTACAAAACATCACTGCCATATCTCGTTAAAATTGAACTTTTATACAAAATTCAAACCCTTTATATATAGGTGCAAACGAGGCATAGCACTACTTCCAGATCATTACACATTGACCTACACACACACATTCAGATAAAAGTTTAAATTAAAAAGTGGCAGTAATCGTGTCACCACGGAAGTTGGGGGGTGCCTAACACCTTCCCTCCACTTAATTAAGCCCCCGAACCCTAACGAATCTCGATTTCACAAACTAGTTAAGCAGTATTTCATCACTAAGTCAATGTACAAACCTTTTCTCAATTGAGTTGGTGCAACCATTTAAAAATACCAACTGGCGACTCTTACAGTCCAATCGTCGACATATACATGTCGAACCTATTCAAACTTATTTTTTTCAAACAAATCTCACCTAACATGAGAACAACGAAAGACAAGAACAGAGAGGGACAAAAAAAAAATCCCGACGTCGACAGGTGGTGACTCTGCTGAGGACATCCAATAAGAGGGCTTAAGCCGCTATTTAAAGCTTTTTAAAACATTTATCTGCTTTGTAACGCCCGAGAAAATCGGATTTTTATGATAATTAAATTTTTATTTGATTATGTGGATTAAATGTATTTAATTGATTATTTATGTGAGTAAGCTATGTGAAGGTCGTTCTATGACCTAGAATGTGCGAATGTGGTTAGGATTTTGGCTACGTGATAGAATTAAAGTGTTTGAATTTCCAAGACAAAAATAAAAGTTTTCTGAGAAATTTTCGTAAAACCACTATTCACTGATTTCTGCTCGGGAATTATTTTTGAATTTTCGAGAAACGCGTAATGATTGAATTCTAAGACGAGATGGAATATCCAATAATATTTCAGTTATGGCTGTGACGCCCCCAAATTTGGGTATCTTCCAACCCGACATATGGTGCTAACTTTACTCATAACCATACAATCATTCCATTGAAATACAACAAAATGAATTTAATTACTATCTTCTTATTACAATCAAAGTATAATCCTTCCCAGGTTCATAAACCGATTGCATCATTCGTTGTTCATAATGTATAATACATACAAACATACTAGTCTATTACACAATGGTTAAGTATCTATCTTAGCCTTGCCCTAATCTCTCTTAGCATTCGCATGGCGTTTATCCTTAACTACAATCATATAATTCACGCAAGAAGTGAGCATAACAAGCTGATTAAGTTTTAACAAAGAATAACTGTAATACCACATTCGTGAATTATATGACAATTCCTACATAACTGAACAAATAGTTATGAAGTATTATGAAACAATAATACTTTAACATTTCATATCATCAATTCCCAAAGTATAAAGTAGATTAGGAATTCTGAACCGGTCGATAGACCATGAACATTAGCTTTCTATTTTCATACTTGAAAAGGTTATCACAGCACTAAGACTGTACATCCACATTACTTACGAGCACTTCTAGGTGATCAGCCTATAGTACTCTATGTTGATCAACACTCATTCATTAAACGTATTTACGTTTAATATTTGGCAAACTCGCGTGCCCATCGAATAACCGATGAAAATACTTTTGTTTGTTCATAGACAAACCTTACCTTCACATCCGTACCAATTACTTGGCATAGGATAGCGTTAACATTTCTATATAGAAAGATATGAATATCATTCAATCTATATCATACGAGTAGTCTAGCCGAGTTAAATTTGGCATTGACCCTTTCTTTAAAACTAGTTGTGCAATTCAATTCAATGAATCACATAAAACTTGGCTAACTTGAAAGTTAGACAAGCGTTAAGAAAACTTTCCTTTCAGCGTCTTCAAATAACTTAATCGACTGACCACAAACTTTACAGAATCTATATGATATATTCACATAGCACACTGTAATTAGTTATCAAACAACTATTCACATTGTTCCTTCGAACTTCTTTCTCTTCTATGTCTTTGTTATATTAATATTATTAGTAAAGTCAACTTGACTTATTATCCTTCGTCCCAGCTTATTAATCAACTTACGTTATTAACCAGACTCTAACATTGTTGGCGAAGTACCAACGTTGTTTACTGACTAGGGTTCATCGATAACACTTCTTGTTCAACATTCATAATATGCTAACATGCAATCAATTCCTAAGTTTAATACCATATACCTTAGTATAGGTAGTATAGGAATAGCAAAAATACACTTATGAAGTGTACAAACATTTCTCCTATAGGTCCCTGAACAATTAAAGTTCAAAACCTAAGTCATCTATCAAAAACCCTGCACCCGTGCCACGACATGACCCACTAGTTCAAGACTAGCGTTGCGGCGCCAGTTTCCAGTAGCCATGTCCCGGTCTCGGCGCTGCGGCGTGAGACTTTACTCTATCATTGGCACTGCGGCGCCATTTAGCAGTATGCAACTACACTGTGCCGGCGCTGCGGCGCGGCATTTAGCACTATGTATTGCGTCGCGGCGCCAGACCTCAACACCAGAATTTTTTAACAGATAAAAATTTTAGTGAGATTCCCGGAGCCATAACTTCTTCGTTATAGGTCCGATTTGATCCGTTCAAAAGCCTACATATTGTAAATGACATGCTCTACGCGTTCATATAAGAATTTGACACTTTCAAATCCGTTAACTCAAAATTTACTATTGAGTTCATTTTCTAAGCGTTCGTAAACGTTAATGAGCGTTCAATGCTCGTTTTCTTCGTTTTAAGTCGGAATCCGACGATCCTCGAACTCACAACTCTTAAATACCCTATCTCACATGTTGACATTGAAAAACAATGTTTTCAAGTCTCACGGCTACTTTCGACTACCAATCCAGAATTTCAATGTTTCGACGTTTATCGTCTATTTTTCGTGAAATTCGCCATAACTTCGTTTCTAATGTTTTCTAAGCCAAATCACATGGAATACTCCATGGACTTCACATCTACATCCTAACCAAGCAAGATGCATATATTTACGTACCTTATGATTTCTATGAATTCATAACTTATAGAGATTGAATCTATACTAAGTCATTCTTAATCCACTATACAAGACATATGCCATCCATTTGTGATTCTCCAAGATAAAAGAAAACCAAAAGAGATGGAATGAGAAATAAGGAATATTACCTTTAAGAACTCTTAAATAATTTCTTGGAAAACTCTAAGTCAAAGCTTCCAAAGTGTATGATTTGATGAGTCTAGCTCTCTTTCTCTCTCAAATAATCTAGGTTGGCAATTGAAAAACTCCCAAATGACCAACCTTGGCTTTTTATTTATAGAAAATGAAATGGAGGGCAATCTAGACAATAAACAACCCACCTCCTTACTATTCACACTTGGTCACCAAGTAAAATGCTTGGTGACCAAGCATCAATCTTGCCTTGCACACCAAGGGCCGGCCCATCCTTGCCCATGGGTTATCCCCATGGGTTGCCCCATGGGTTTTACCCATTCGGTGACCCACCGGTTCGATCCACGGATCAGTTTTCTTGCATTGGGCTTAACCAATCTAATATTGGGCCTTGACTTGGGCTTAACACAATAATCCGTTGGGCATGCTCATTCAATTGATTAGACTAAATATAATCAAACCCAAATGAATTGACATTAAGTCTTAACTCAATTCCATAATACGAATCATATTCTATACGTATAATTCACGTATTCTCCTCGTATAATACTCGCACAAAAATCGTATTGTGCTTCGTATTAACTCATCATATTATACGTAGATACTAAATAGTATCATCCTAGTATAACACACACATTAACAATAACGAAATTCCTTCTACGCATTTCATTTCCTTCTCGAAAATCATTCTACTCAACCCTTAGGTTTTAAGTCCGCAGGTGAAAACTCCGTTTGCCATAAATGAAATATTATCAAATATTTCATCTTATCTTGATATTCTATCATTACGCGTTTCTCAAAATTTCAAAATAATTCCCCGAACAGAAATGGATGAATAGTGTTTTTAAGAAAATTTCTCGAAAAACATTTATTTTCGTCTTGGAAATTCTAATCAATTAATTCTAGCACGTAGCCAGATTACTAACCACATTAGCACATTCTAAGTCATAAAACGACCTTCACATAGCTTACTCACAAAATAAATCAATTAAATTTATTTAATTCACATAATCAAATAAAAATTTAATTGTTATAAAAATCTGATTTTCTCGGGTGTTACATTCTCTCCCCCTTATAAGGATTTTGTCCCCAGAATCTAGCTTATAATTACATAAACAAATGAGGAAAATCTTCCTCCGTTTTACTCTTGAGTTCCCACGTTGCTTCTTCAGCATTGTGGTTTCTCCAGAACACCTTCACTGAAGGTATTACCTTATTTTTTAATACTTGCTCCTTCCTATCAATAATTTGAATCGGAAGTTCCTCATATGATAAATCTTTCTCTATCTGGATAGATTCATACTCTATTATGTGTTTATAGTCCAGTTTATAAGGACGCAACACAGACACATGAAATAAATTATGAATGTGTTCCATTTCTGGAGGTAAGGCTACTTCATAAGCCCCCTCTCCTATTCTTCTTAAAATCTCAAAAGGTCCTACAAACCTTGGACTTAAATTCCCTTTCTATCCAAAATGTATCTTCCCCTTCCAAGGCGATACTTTCAGAAATACAAAAGATCCAACATCGAATTCTCTCTTCTCTCTGTGAGGATTTGCATACTTCTTCTGCCTATCTTGGACCGCTACCAATCGAGCACATATTATCTTCACCATGTCCGCCGTTTGCTGTACCATCTTAGGTCCTAACATCCGATGTTCACCACCTCATCCCAACACAATGGAGTTCGGCACTTCCTTCCATACAACGCTTCGTAAGGCGGCATGCCTATACTAGCGTGAAAACTATTATTGTACAAAAATTCCACCAACGGTAGATATTTGTCCCAACTCCCTTTGAAATCCATAACGCAAGATCTTAATATATCTTTAAGCGTTTGAATTGTCCGTTCACTCTGTCCATCCATCTGAGGATGATACGCCGTACTAAATCTTAATTGCGTTCCCATTTGCTCTTGCAAACTCCTCCAAAAGTTCGATGTGAATCGTTGATCATGATCTGACACAATCGAAATAGGTACTCCATGTCTGGAAATAATTTCCTTGACATACAGCTTAGCTAACTGGTCTAGGTTATACCTAACTCCTATTGGTAAAAAATGAGCCGATTTCATCAATCGATCCACTATCACCCAAATAGCATCGTATCCTTTTCTTGTTGTTGGAAGTCCCACCACAAAGTCCATTGTGATATGCTCCCATTTCCACTATGGAATTTCTAACGGTTGCAACAACCCGCTAGGTCGTTGGTGTTCAACCTTAACTTTTTGACAAGGTAAGCACCTACTAACGTATTCTGTTATCTCCCTTTTAATGTTCGACCACCAAAACTTCTGACGAAGGTCTTGATACATCTTCGTACTACCGGGATGTATCGAGTACATCGAACTATGAGCCTCCGTCATTATTTCTTCCTTTAATTTGAGATCATTCAGAACCCAAATTCTTCCTTCAAAATGAAGTAATCCCACCTTATCGAGGTTATACACAGTCTTCTCTTCATCTTCTATGCTCTTCTATATCTGCTTGTATTACTCGTTACTCAATTGTACTCCCCTAACCCGTTCCACTATGGTCGGTTGAGTTTCCATGGAAAATAACATTTCCACCGCTTCCTCCGGTAACTTAACTTCTAGCTCCATTCTTTCTATTACTGTTACCAACTCATTTTGAGTTGTTAACATTAACAGTTTCTCTCTACCCTTCTTACTTAGTGCATCGACTACTACATTTGCCTTTCCCGGATGATATAGAATTTCATAGTCATAATCTTTTATAAGTTCTAACCATCTTCTCTGTCTCATGTTCAACTCCTTCTGTGTGAAGATATATTTTAGACTTTTATGGTCCGTGTATATCTCACACTTCTCCCCATATAGATAATGCCTCCATATCTTTAAGGCAAAAACTATAGCTGCCAATTCCAGATCATGAGTAGGATAGACCTTCTAATAATCCTTCAATTGACGTGACGTATACGCAATGACCTTGCCATGCTGCATGAGCACGCAACCCAGTCCTTTATGCAAAACATTGCTATACACTACAAAATTTCCTATATCATTTACTAAGGACAATACAGGTGCCTCACTTAACCTCTTCTTCAACTCTTGAAAACTGTTCTCACATTTTTCAGTCCACACATATTTTACCAACTTTCTTGTCAGATTTGTCAATGGAGTAGCTATTTTAGAAAAGTTCGGAATGATCCTTCTATAGTATCCCGCTAACCCCAGAAAACTCCGAACCTCGGATGGTGTTTTTGGTTGCTCCCACTCATTAACTGCTTCTACTTTTGCTGGATCTACGGAAATGCCATCTTTAGCAATAACATGCCCTAGAAACTGCACTCGCTCAAGCCAAAATTCACACTTCATGAATTTTGCATACAACTTCTCCTTCCTTAGTGTTTCCAACACTATCCTTAAATGTTCTGCATGATCTTCTAACGTCTTTGAATAGACTAGAATATCATCAATGAACACTACGATGAACTTGTCCAAATACTGTTTGAACACTCTGTTAATCATATCCATAAATGCAGCTAGCGCATTAGTTAACCCAAACGACATCACCAGAAACTCGTAATGACCATAACGAGTTCTGAACGCCGTCTTAGGTATATCTTCCTTCCTCACCTTTAACTGATGATACCCCGTGCACAAATCTATCTTAGAAAAATACTTTGCCCCTTTCAACTGATCAAATAGATCATCGATCCTGGGCAACAGGTATTTATTCTTAATCGTTAACTTGTTCAGCTCTCGATAGTCGATACAAAGTCTTAACGACCCATCCTTTTTCTTCACAAACAATATCGGTGCTCCCCAAGGAGACACACTTGGTTTAATGTACTTTTTATCTAATAGTTCTTGTAATTGAACCATCAACTCCTTCATCTCAACTGGCGCCATTCTATATGGTTCCCTTGAAACTGGTGTCGTTCCTGGTAATAGATCAATTACAAACTTAACTTCCCTGTCCAGTGGAATACCCGGTAACTCCTCCGAAAATACATCCACGAACTCTTGCACTATAGGTATCTGGTCCAAGGATGTTCCCACTCTTTGGGTATCCACAAAATGGAACAGATAACCTACAAACCCTTTTCTCAACATCTTCCTAGCTTGTGTCATCGACAGACAACAAGAGCATCTCGGTGATTTACTACCGATGAACACTACCTTGGTTTTCTTAGAAAGCCGAAGGTTTACACTTTTCCTATGGCAATCTATTATCTCCTTATGGTTAACCAACCAATCCATACCAAGAGTTACATCGAATTCTTTTAACCTTATCGGTACCAAATCTACCGATAACTTATTCCCTTTAATATCTACGCAACAATCCTTATGAATATGTTCAATAGGGATTATTTCTTCGTTTCCTACCTTAACGTCTAAAGGTATTGGTAACTTCTCAGGGATTAAACCTAATCGCTTAGCAAATCCACATGCTATAAAAGAACAAGTAGCACCCGAGTCAAATAGTACATAAGCATTTATCTCATTGACCGGAATTATACATGCTACCACATCCGTTGATGCAACCACATCTTGGACAGTCATATTAAACGTACGGGCTGAGGGTCTACCCACTGATGGTGTTGGTCCAGTAATGGCTAATTTACCACTACCAGAACCCTTATTTCCCTCTAAACCTTTCTTCGGCCAATATCTTGCCATGTGGTACAATGACCCATAGACAAAACACCCCTGGTTCTTCTTAGGGTTAGGACAGTTTGGTGACAAATGCCCTCCCGCCACAGTTGTGTGAGTGATCGATTTCCCTTAAACAGACTCCCATGTGAGTCTTTCCGCATGTCTTACATGCTTCCATCCTTCTCTTAGGATCTCCCTGCTTTACCCCAGTATTCCCAGGGTTGAAACTCTTCCTCTTAGGCAAGTTGTCGCTTTCGCTGGCAACTTCAGCCTTACCAACTCCCACTAACTTACTCTTGTTCTTTCGCTCTTTGTGGTACTGAGACAATGCCTCACCACCACCTTCTGCTATAATCACCTTTTCCAGAATGGTCCCATAGGATGCACTCTGAAAAATCGATATTCTACTATAGAGCCAGGGTTTTAAGCCCTGCTCAAACCTGCGCACCTTTCTCTCTCCTCTGTGTCCACCTGATGTGGAGCAAACCTCGCCAATTCATTGAATTTGGCAGCATAATGGGGAACTGTCATATCCCCCCTGCTTAAGTTCTAAGAACTTAATCTCCATTCTACCTTGCATGCTAGTAGAGAAGTAGTTCTCAAAGAAGACCTTCTTAAACTGTTCCCACGTAACAGCTTCTGTCCTAGCCCCACCCTGGTGATCCTCCACAAGTAGTTGGCTTCCCCCTTCATCATGTAAGTCGTAAAAGAATTCTTATGTGCCTCACCTACGTTTGTTATCACAAACGCCTTTTCAATTTCTTTTACCCATGTCTGGGCTTCTAGTGGGTCCGTTGTTCCTTAGAACTCAGGAGGACCCACACTCTTAAATTCCTTGAAGGTAGTTATTCTTGCTACCCTAGGAGCTACAGGAATCCCTCCCCCCACTTGGTTAAATGCAGTCGTTAATAAATTAACGAACTCTTGCATAGGGTTATTAGGACCCCCCAGATTCTCATTATGTGACTCGGCCTCTTGGTTACGTTGTCTCCTTCTTGGCGGCATAATTCTGATTAAATAAATATAGTTTCGTTATTATTTTTTTAACTACTTGGTTATCATTCTCAAACGACAACAACCACTCATACCACAACAAGCACATCAAATAAAAACTTCATTATATTAATATACTTTAACAGTCATAACTATTTACATCATGTTTCTTTAGCCAAAAAGCTATTAAATACTATCCCGCGATTGACTTCTACAAAAATGGGGATTTACAAAAAGACTACCCTTTAATTATACAAAAGAGGGCTTTACGTCACTACTTCTATACAAAAAGATCTAACGATCTACTAACACTGTCGAATGACATTCTTATATTTCTGGTTTGCCAGTATCGACACATGCCCTGACTCAATAGAATAACAAGCAATTTTCAGCTTGAAATCCTCATGAGCACATTCATGGATGTATGACATCCTATCTATTTTCTGGTCTTTCTCAACCAGTTTCTTTCGAAGCTCTATGACCTCTTCCTTATAGTCACGTGCCTTATCTGTCATAAGAACTTTCTCATCGTGCTCCGCCTCAAAATCTACCTTTGCAAATTCCTTCGCCTCATATAGGGCGGTTATCTCCTCGTTCTGTGTCTGCACTACAGTGCGCAGATGCACATTCCTATCCAACACAACCAGATACAATGATCTCATTGAATCCAGAGGTGTTGACTCCTGAGTAGGTACCATCGTATTAATTGATGTTACCTCCATCTCCTCCTCCAATCAAGAATCTCATTAAGATATGATGCTAACCCCATCGTCTCCTCGGAGTATTGCTCCTCAAAGATGTACTCAATATCCGAGTCTTCTAGAACTACTAACGGTACCTCTGCCACTGGCATAGGTACTACCTCCACTTGGTTCATTGACTCTTCACTCACAACATGAATGTCTCTATACATCATGCTATCTATCGACATCTACAATAGTACATAACAAGTTGATTAGTACATAATACACAATAGTATAAGCACAAATCACATTTAATTTATTTAAGGTTACTTTTCATCTTTTAAATCTTTTAGTACTGAGTTTTCTCAATACTTTATTAATTCATTCAACTTGAATTCCTTTCTTCGGACTTTACCTTCCTTACGAGGTTATTAGCCTAAGGTTATTCCCTCCCTTAGGTTTTATAACCTAATGCTTTGATATCAACCTGTGACGCCCCCGAATTTCGGTATCTTCCAACCCGACATATGGTGCTACACTTTACTCATAACCATACAATCATTCCATTGAAATACAACAAAATGAATGTAATTACTATCTTCTTATTAAAATCAAAGTATAATCCTTCCTAGGTTCATAAACTGATTACATCGTTCGTTGTTCATAATGTATAATACATCCAAACATACTAGTCTATTCCACAATGATTAAGTATCCATCTTAGCCTTGCCCTTATCTCTCTTAGCATTCTCAAGACGTTCATCCTTAACTGCAATCATATAATTCATGCAAGAAGTGAGCATAACAAGCTGAGCAAGTTTTAACAAAGGATAACAGTAATACCACATTCGTGAATTAATTGACAATTCCTACATAACTGAACAAATAGTTATGAAGTATTATGAAACAATAATACTTTAACATTTCATATCAATAATTCCCAAAGTATAGAGTAGATTAGGAATTCTGAACCGGTCGATAGACCATGAACAATAGCTTTCTGTTTTCATACTTGAAAAGGATATCACAGCACTAAGACTGTACATCTGCATTACTTATGAGCACTTCTAGGTGATCAGCCTATAGTACTCTACGTTGATCAACAATCATTCATTAAACGTATTTACGTTTAATATTTGGCAAACTCGCGTGCCCATCGAATAACCGATGAAAAATACTTTTGTTTGTTCATAGACAAACCTTACCTTCACATCCGTACCAATTACTTGGCAGAGGATAGCGTTAATATTTCTATATAGAAAGATATGAATATCATTCAATCTATATCTTACAAGTAGTCTAGCCGAGTTAAATCTAGCATTGACCCTTTCTTTAAAACTAGTTGTGCAATTCAGTTCAATGAATCACATAAAACTTGGCTAACTTCAAAGTTAGACAAGCGTTAAGAAAACTTGTCTTTTAGTGTCTTCAAATAACTTAATTGACTGACCACAGCCTTTACAGAATCTACATGAAATATTCACATAGCACACTGTAATTAGCTATCAAACAACTATTCACATTGTTCCTACGAACTTCTTTCTCTTCTATGTCTTTGTTAACTTAATATTATTACTAAAGTCAACTTGACTTATTATCCTTCATCCCGATTTATTAATCAACTTACGTTATTAACCAGACTATAACATTGTTGGCGAATTACCAACATTGTTTACCGATTAGGGTTCATCGATATCACTTCTTGTTCAACATTCATAACATGCTAACATGCAATCAATTCCTAAGTTCAATACCATATACCTTAGTATAGGTAGTATAAGAATAGCTTTAATACACTTATAAAGTGTACAAACATTTCTCCTATAGGTCCCTGAACAATTAAAGTTCAAAACTTAAGTCATCTATCAAAAACCTTGCACCCGCGCCGCGGCGTGATCCACTAGTTCAAGACTGGCGCTGCAGCGCCAGTTTCCAATAGCCATGTCCCGGTCTCAGCGCTGCGACGCGAGACATTACTCTATCATTGGTGATGCGGCGCCATTTAGCAGTATACAACTACACTGTGCCGGTACTGTGGCGTGACATTTAACACTATGTCTGGCACCGCGGTGCCAGACCTCAACACCAGAATTTTTCAACAGATAAAAATTTTAGTGAGATTCCTGGAGCCATAACTTCTTCGTTATAGGTCCGATTTGGTCCGTTCAAAAGCCTACATGTCTTAAATGACATGCTTTACGCATTCATATAAGAATTCAACACTTTCGAATCCGTTAACTCAAAATTCACTATTGAGTTCATTTTCTAAGTGTTCGTAAACGTTAATGAGCGTTCAATGCTCGTTTTCTTCATTTTAAGTCAGAATCCGATGATCCTCGAACCCACAACTATTAAATACCATATCTAACATGTTGACATTGAAAAACAACATTTTCAAGTATCACGGCTACTTTCGACTACCAATCTAGAATTTCAACGTTTTCGACGTTTAACGTCTATTTCCGTGAAATTCGCCATAACTTCGTTACTAATGTTCTCTAAGCCAAATCACATGGAATACTCCATGGACTTCACATCTACATCCTAACCAAGCAAGATGCATATATTTACGTACCTTATGATTTCTATGAATTCATGACTTATAGAGATTGAATCTATACTAAGTCATTCTTAATCCACTATACAAGAAATATGCCATCCATTTGTGATTCTCCAAGATAAAAGAAAACCAAAAGAGATGGAATGAGAAATAAGGAATATTACCTTTAAGAACTCTTAAATAATTTCTTGGAAAACTCTAAGTCGAAGCTTCCAAAGTGTATGATTTGATGAGTCTAGCTCCCTTTCTCTCTCAAATAATCTAGGTTGGCAATTGAAAAACTCCTAAATGACCAACCTCGGCTTTCTATTTATAGAAAATGAAATGGAGGGCAATCTAGACAATAAACAACCCACCTCCTTACTATTCACACTTGGTCACCAAGTAAAATGCTTGGTGACCAAGCATCAATCTTGCCTTGCACACCAAGGGCCGACCCACCCTTGCCCATGGGTTATCCCCATGGGTTGCCCCATGGGTTTTACCCATTCGGTGACCCACCGGTTTGATCCACGGTTCGATTTTCTTGCATTGGGCTTAACCAATCTAATATTGGGCCTTGACTTGGGCTTAACACAATAATCTCTTGGGATTGCTCATTCAATTGATTGGACTAAATATAATCCAACCAAAATGAATTGACATTAAGTCTAAACTCAATTCCATAATACAAATCGTATTCTATACGTATAATTCACGTATTCTCCCCGTATAATACTCGTACAAAAATCGTATTGTACTTCGTGTTAACTCATCGTATTATACATAGATACTAAATAGTATCATCCTAGTATAACACACACATTAACAATAACGGAATTCCTTCTACGCATTTTATTTCCTTCTCGGAAATCATTCTACTCAACCCTTAGGTTTTAAGTCCGCAGGCGAAAACTCCATTTGCCATAAATAAAATATTATCATATATTTCATCTTATCTCGATATTCTATCATTACGCATTTCTCAGAATTTCAAAATAATTCCCCGAACAGAAATGGATGAATAGTGTTTTTACAGAAATTTCTCAAAAATATTTATTTTTGTCTTGGAAATTCTAATCAATTAATTCTAGCACGTAGACAGATTACTAACCACATTAGCACATTCTAAGTCATAAAACGACATTCACATAGCTTACTAACAAAATAAATCAATTAAATTCATTTAATTCACATAATCAAATAAAAATTTAATTGTCATAAAAATTCGATTTTCTTGGGCGTTACAATGGCAAACAAAGTTTTCGTTTGCGGACTTAAAACCTAACAGTTAGGGAAAGTAATTTCCCAGAAGGAATTAAAAAGTGTATAATGAATTAAAGCGATGATCGTACAATACGTAAGTATTGTACGAGGTAATGAATACGAGTGTAATATGAGGTATTATACGAGTTTGTATGAATGATGGTATGTCGTATATTAATAAGTATACGAGTTAGAATACGAGGATAATACGTAGATTATTCGTTATAAGGCTTTAAGCCAAATTAATTGGACTTGTAGGATTTGTTAGGAATTGTACAAGCCAAAGTATAAGAATGGTTAAGCCCAATGGTAGAAATGGTTAAGTCCAATGTGAATTAATGAACAAGCCCAATGTTTGTTTAATGCAAGACCAAGTATAAGTTAAGCTAAAAGCCCAAAGTAAGAACCATGGGTTATTGGATGATTAAAACCCATGGGGCAACCCATGGGTGATCCACAATGTGATGGCCAAGCAAAAGTTGTGATGAACAAGCAAAGGATAAGTTAAGTAAGGGCTAAGTAAACTTGAAGGCTAAGTAAAGTGCTTATACTTGATGGCTAAGCAAGGAATAAGCTAGATGATGACCAAGTTAAGTAATGGCCAAGTTAAGTGCTTATAAGTAATGATCAAGTAAACTTAATGGCTAGGTAAAGTGATTATAATGTGATGAGCAAGTTAACTTAGTGTTTAAGTAATGAATAGTAAGGAGGTGATTAAAGAGGTGGATGGCTTATTAACCATTAAGCCCTCATTTGGTGATTTCTATAAATAAGAAGGATGCTAATTTATTTGTTGGTTGTTTCATTTCATCCAACATCTTTAGTGCTTATTGGTTAGAGAGAAAAAGATAGAAAAGCTAGAAAAGCTAGATTTCATAGTTTAAGAAGCAAGAAGAAGATTAAAGCTTAATCAAGTGATTATCAAGGGTAAGATCCTAAAGCACGATTTTCTTTCTCTTCAATTGTTAGAGAAGTGAATAGTGGTAGAACATTTATGCTAAGAAGAAGTAAGAATGAATAATCTAAGGACTTAAGTCTTAATAAGCCGTGAATAAGTACTTTGTTCATAGATAAGTTATGAATTAAGGAAGAACTTTTAAGAACTTGTAACGTTACATAAATGTAATTTGTATGATAAGAGGATGTAAGGATAATGGTTAGAAGATTAAAAGCATGAAAAGTCGTATGAAATGAAATCATAAGTAGATTATACTTTTATAAGTTATAAACTCATGAAGAACGAGTAATAACTTATTATATAAATAAGTTAATGAAGTATTTATGTTAAGATGTTAGTATGATGGATATAATCCATTTGAAACGATGAACAAATCATAAGTAACGAAGTTATGACGAAATTCATGAGTTCGGACGATAATCGTCAACATCATGAAATTCTCAAAATGGAAGTCAATTTTTGACATTGAACTCGGAAATGTTAGTTTTCAATGGAGTATAGTCTCATTTGGCATTAGAGAGTTGCGGACTCGAAAATGACCAAATTCTGACTTAGAATGAAGAAACGAGCGTTGAATGTTCACGAACATTTATCGTTTTGGTTAAAATGAACTAATAGGTGAATTTTGAGTTATCAAATTCAAAAATGGAGAATTCTTGCATGAACATGTAGAGTATGTAATTTTTGAGCTAAGGGCTTTTGAACGAGCCAATTCGGACTTAAAGAATTTATGAGCCCAGGAATTTCATTAAAAAAAATTAATTGTCAAATTTTTCTGGGACTAAGGTCTGGCGCCGCAGCGCTAGACAGAGCTTGATAAGTCACGTCGTAGAACTGGGGTGAAGGGAGTGGCCACTGCAGAGTCGCGTTGCAGCACCACTCGAAGGCATAACACTCGCGCCACAGCGACATGAACAGTTGGGCCGGGTACTAAAGAGTGGCGCTGTAGCGCCACTATAGTAAAGGGATGCCGTGTTGCGGCGCCGGCAGGGGAATTTTGTTAACCAAGTTAATTGTGAACCGAAAGGTTTGCAAGACAAGTATGGGACATGTAATTACTTAATGAACATGATAAGACCTTTCCTAAATCACTTTTATTGTGATGACTTTAGGAATTTAATGTTGTTTAATGAGTAGTTAAATGAAAAATGTAAAGTATAAGAATGTGAACTGTATTCAATAATGATGATGACTATAATGTTGAGAGTTACAACTAAAAGTTGTTAAGTATTACGTGAATATGAACAGTATACAATAAATGTACTTAACCAATGATGATCGAGTTTCGGTTAGTAACGTAAGAATGTTAGTAAGCCGTGAGGAAGGATGATTAACTCAAAACGAGTTCTATAAATGAAATAATTTCAGTTAAGTCATAGAAGAGAAAGAAGTTAGTAAGAACGATGTGAATTATAATGGCAAGCCAGAACCAATAATAATAAATCTAATATATGGTTAGATTGAGAAGAAGGGTAAGATTCATTAGGAACCATGTATGTTCATTCATGACCTAATGTGGTATGTTATGTGGTTATGTGTTGTAGAGACTGTAAAGACTCAAAGGGAAACTAATTATACTATAGCAGATGGTGAAGGCAAGTTTTCTTATCGCTTGTCTAACCTTCGTGTTAGCCAGCTTTTCAGTGATTCATTTTGTGACATGCATGAATGGTTTTAAAGAAAGGGTTGATGCTAGTTTTAACTTGGCCAGACTAATCTTGAAAGATTGATTGATTTATTTATAAGTCTTTCAATATAAAATTGATAACGCTATCCTACGCCAATTATTTGGTATGGATTCAAAGTAAGCCTGGGTATAAATAAACAAATGTATTTCACATCAATTATTCGATGGGCACGTGAGGTTGCCAAAACTTAAACGTAAATACGTTTAACTGATGAGTGTTGATCAACATAGAGTACTATTGTGAGACCCCAGATTTTATGAATAAATATTTAAATTTCTCAAAATATTTTTTTTAATATTATGGAATGAATTTGTTATAATGTTATAGTTGTGGGTAGTATTTATAAATTCTGCAAAGTATGCAAGTTGTTATATTATATTCAATTGGTCTGGGAATATTCGCTTTTAGCGAGGGAATATTCAGATAACCACAAGTAATCATTGGTGGACCCTACAATGTAATTATTATCGGATTGAGAAAATGATAAAAATATTTTTATGAAAATAACTGCGGAAGTTTTATCGTTAATCTTGTTGAACTACTAGGTAGTAAAAATGCGATGTCTGGCGCTGGTTGCATAGTAGCACACGGTATTGATTATTGATGCTTACGTGAGAAGTCACTAAGTTATACACAATTATTGCTACAGTAATTGCTGCATCATATCTCTCATATTATTGATTCGATTATTGTCACAATATTATTTGTATAATATGTTATTTTATTAAATCAATAATTGAGACGACAAAGTTATTCATATTATTAAATTGCAATATTTACAATGTCTAGATGTTACATCGCCAAGGAGAGGTTTGGTCACCTAATTGCGGCTACCAATAGGAGAAATCCTTATTGGAAAGACCCATCTTTCCTGGGAACGACCTGGTTGATAAATATTGTGAGTTATAATATTAATGATGAATGTTATTAAAATTGAAGTTGTGTTCGGAGTTAAATTTGGAGATGCGGACGTGATATTTGAGTCCAGAACGATGAAATTAGTAAAAATAGTCTATAAACATAAAATTTTCCGGGATTAACTTTTTGGTCAAAAAGTCAACAGTTGACTTTTTCGAGAAAAGTCAAACTTTAAAATTTCAAAATTTATATTATTGATAAAAATAGTTTCATTGTGTTGGAATTATTTGTGTTAGTGAAAATTGACATTTATTTCGATAATAATTGATGTCTGGAGGTTATATTAACCAATCGGGTATTTAACCGGATAAATGAGCAATTGATTGCTATTATTTCACAAGATTATAACTATTTGTTCACATGTGTGTACTATTGATTCACATTCTTGTTACTATTAGGGGAGTTGGTGCAAGATTTATAACACTTGCATGACTAAGTTAAAAATAGAGGTACAGATGGAGGTACTATACTGTAATTCGTATTTTCACATGTCTAGAACTATTGAGTCACATGATTTACTATTGAATCATATTATTTACTATTAGGGGAGGTGGTGCAAGTTTGATAATACTTGCATGACTAAATTAAAAATAAAGAAAAAGTTGGAGGTAATGTACTGTAATTTTTCGAGCCCCAAAACGTGCAATTATTGAAACTATCTTTTTCTATAAATAGAAGCTCATTCTTTCTTCATTTCTCACCAATTCACTAAAGCTATAGAGCAATTATTATAGAGAGAAATTGTAGAGAGAAAATCTATAGAAGAAGAGAAGCTGCTTTACCTCACTTTTCCAATATCCGCTTCTTACGAGGTAAGGGTATTATTTCTTTCTTTCGTCTTCATGAAGAGAACTTCATTATTCCATTCTTTATTATTATGTTGGAATAACTTTGTCTATACGCTGAAGTACCATATACATGGTGAAATTCTTACATTATTCCATTCTTTATTATTACATTGGAAAATCACATGCATGTGTTTTACGCATGACCTGGTTTCGTTATTTATTATTACATTGGAATATCCTCGTCATGCATGCATGCGTTTCACGCCGGACACAGTTCCATCTTTATTATTACATTGGAATATCCTCACATGCATGCGTTTTACGCTGGACCGGTTCCGCTCTTTATTATTACATTGGAATATCCATACATGCATTTCTGTGCCGCCTGGTTCCGCCTCTTTATTATTCTGTTGGAATAACTCGCCTGTCTGAAGGCTTACAACATGCTTGGTGATTTCTTTTGTTATTCCATTCCTTATTATACTCAATTGGTTAAAGTTTTGACTTACATACTCCATGAAATTAGTGGAATATCCTTGATATTTGCGCTTTATCCAAAGATCTTTTCATGGAAATATTCTTCCGAGCATTCTTGAATTTTACTCTACAAAGAAGTACCATGTTGACAATTTGGACGTTATTAGTTCTGGATAAATTAATTAAATGAACTTGTTTTTATTGAATTCTTATATCATTGTCATCATCCTCGTGTTTATATTTTTGAAAGTCATTTGGGGCCTGTAGTGCATAGATGGACTTGGTATGATTATGACCGAGGATTATTCGGTATAATCATGGTAGTAATGTTACAAATGATGTGATAAAAGTCCTCATTGGCCCGTAGTGCATTGATGGACAGTTGTTGGCATGATCATGACCATTGATGAATACACGAATGTCCTTGGCCCGTAGTGCATGGATAATTTGTGGTCGTGATACTATAGATTATCATTTGTCGTAGTGTAGGGGTGATTCGATGATGTGGATTATTTATTAAGCCGAGTCTCAGCGATAAAAGTGATGAAAAACCTTTTATATCGTAAAAGATAGTAGATTTTATTCTCTACTTGACTCTTTTAATGGATTGCTTGTCCCGTTGCAGTTAAACTTGATGTCTTTTGTATTTTATCAGTTTAACATTGTTGTAGACTAATGATAATTTATTTTTCATTATCTTAGTCATAATATCTCTTACTAGGCTAGTTGAGCTCACCCTTTCTTTCACTATTCTCTTCAGGAAATGAGAATATAGCTTGGACGAGTCGGGGAACGGAGTGATGGACCAGATGATAGTATTAGTAGTCCTCACTATTCTGTTAAATAGTGTGACAATAATTGTAATGAGGACTTATTCTGAGAGTGGATATTGTCTTGAAGACAATATTTGTGTTAAAACTCACAGCTCTCTTGTTGTATATTAAAGATTGTATTTGTATTATGTACCATGTACAGTAAAACCTCTATTTAAGAATAGACTTGGGACCAAATTATTTGTATTCTAATTGAGAGGTTATTACTAAATAGAGGTATTGGTACAAAATATTTTCTGAACACCCAAAAATATACACTTTTACAAAAATATAGATTTTATTGACTTTATAACAAAAATTAAAGAAAACATAAATTATTTAGATTTTCAAACTAGGAAAATGTAGTCTTTTATAGAAAATATAGTCTTTTATAGGAAATGTAGTCTTTTATAGAAAAATGTAGTTCTTTATAGGAAATGTAGTCTTTTATAAAAAATGTACTCTTTTAAAATTAATATTGTCTCTCTCTCTCTCTCTCACACACACACACACACACACACACACACACATATATATATATATATATATATATATATATATATATGAAATTTACTATATAGAGGTATAGTTTCTTAATACGGGACTTAAAAAGTATATAACATATTACAATTTAGAGGTCATTCCTATTTATAACTGGCCCAAATTAGGACCAAATTTTTTTATAATACTATAGAGGTTATTCTTATATAGAGTATTCTTAAATAGGGGTTTTACTGTATTTGGCGACTCAGAATAGGTGATGTATACCTATTTTGGGGGCGTCACAGTTTGTATCAAAGCTTAGGGATATGATACCTGGCTGAGATGTGAGACAAGAACTAGGAGGGGAGAGACGGGGAATTCCTTCGCTAGTATGACCTACCTAAGTTTGTTTGGTATTTAATTGGTCTGTCAGAGTATAGGGATAATATGTGATATGTTAATTAACCCTTGTTTTGTGGCAGTATTTGAAAATGGCATCTGAAAATCTTGAGATCAGCAATGAAGCACATGAGACCGTTGAGTCACCAACGATTAATACCCAAGATAATGTGCAACAGAAAGACAATAATCCTCAGGTAAATAACAACACCGATTAGATGATGAACGATGGGATGTTCAGAGGCTTTATGCAATTCATGCAACATCAGGTAAGAGAGACGCATGTTCAAAATATAGGTGGAAACAATGGCAACCCACGGTTGGTCACTGCTAAGCAGTTCAAGGAACTGGGACCACCAGAGTTTTTTGGAGAGCCAAAACCACTTAAGGCAGAGACGTGGATAAAGCAGATCTGCAAGATATTTGATGTCTTGGGAAACTCTGAGGAGCAAAAGGTTTTCTTTTCCACCTTCATGTTGCGTGCAGAGGCGATTCTCTTGGTGGGAATCAGTAAACGTACTCACCGCCGCAGATCAAGATGACTTGGGAGAAGTTCCAAGAATTGTTAAACGACAAGTACTTTCCCAAAAGTATTCGTCATATGAAAGAGGTAGAGTTCATCAAGCTGGAGCAAAACAACATGACCGTGTTGCAGTACGAAGCCAAGTTTGCCGAGTTTTCTCAGTTTTTGACCCATTTGGTTGATAATGAGGAGAGAATGACGCGAATGTTTCTAAGAGGTTTGAAACCCGAGATACGTCAATATCTTATCTCTCATAAACTGTGTTTGTATTCAGATGTTGTTAATAGGGCTCAGTTATTGGAGAGCGATAATGAGTCAACCCAACCAAAAAGAGAGCAGCCGACAAAATGATAATACCAGTGATTGCAGTCATCGAAGCAGTGACAATAAGAGTGGAGGGAATCAGCATGCCAGAAATGGTGACCACTTCGGTGGTAATCATGGCCAAAACAATAAGAATGGACATTTCAAGAAGAGAAGATTCAACAATGATGGAAAGACGTCAGCACCAGCACCCGTTGTTAGGAAGGAGAACGACCACCTATCATATGCTTCAAATGCGGAGGGGAGGGACACATCAGTCCAAACTATACGATGCCATCCAAAGCATGTTATAATTGTGGAAGAGGAGGTCACCTAGCCCGATTTTGTCGTTCACCAAAGACAAGTTCAGCTAGGATGGAGGCACCAAAGACCACCCAGAAAAGTCAAAGTTGGTAGTGCAAGGGAGAGCGTTTTTTGTGACTCCTCAAAAAGCGAGTAAACCAAACGAAGTTAGCACGGGTTAGTTAATTATAAATTCTTGCGAAGCCTATACCTTATTAGATACCGGTTCTACCCATTCTTTTATCTCTCTTGCTTGCGCTCAACGTTTAAATTTAACTCAAGAGAAGTTGGACTTTGACTTATTGGTTGAAACTTTATTAGCAGAAACCTTTGTTACCTCCACTGTTTATTAATCTTGTTTGATTCAAATCGACACTTTCACGTTACCTGTCGATCTTATCTCTTTGAAAATACTTGCCTTTGATGTGATTTTAGAAATTGATTGGTTAACTACTCATCATGCTTTTCGTAAGGTTGTTAGCTTTCATATTCCTAACCAACCTGTTATACGAATTCAAGCAACCAAACCACTAAAGTCAATCATTGTCATATCAAGCCATAAGTAATGAGCCTCGATCCTTTCGTTGTTGACTTCCTTGTGTGGAATGCACCGAAGTCAGACTTTCTGTAAGCGACGTCGTGAATGACGACGACAAGTTGATAGATATCAATGTGACATACTATCCAAGTTATGGATGAGAGTCACAGTTTTGAATGATATTTCTATTGTTAATAAATTTTCTAACGTATTCTTGAAGACTTCTTAGCCTAACCCTAGAGTGTGAAATCGAATTTTATATTGACCCCAGTACAAAGCCCATTTCTAAAACCCTTAAATATTTCTTCAACCAAAACGAACGTATAATGCACCAAAGACGTTTGCTCGAGCTGTTGAAGATTACGACCATACCATTCAATATCATTGTGGAAGAGCGAATGTGGTAGCTAACACGTTGAGTAGAAGATCGTATGCGGTTACGAGTGTGACATTGTTAACACAAAACCCATTTCGTATAACTTACAAATGATGAAGATAGAGTTAAAGAATCTAGGGACCCACGTGGTGATACCAAATATACGAGTAGAATCGACTCTAATCGATAAAGTTAAAGGTCAGCTCAAGCTACACACACTTGGGTGATGAATGTGAAGAAGAAGGTTCAAGAGGGCGTTATTCTAGAAGCAAGAATCGATGAAGAGAGGAAATCTCAACCCTTGATTTAATTGGCCCATTTGAAATCCTCGATCGAGTAGGATCTGTGGCTTATAGACTCGTTTGACTGCCAAGTATGTCGCGTGTTCATAACATTTTTCACGTATCGTTGATAGTAAAAACTTAGTCTTGGGGGACTTTGGAGCCAAATTTTAGAATAATTAATGAAGCTAAAGAATTATGAAATCATGGGGGTTTTATAGAGCATGTTACAAGCTTTCCATAGCCTCGAAAATGGACTAATTCTGATAACGGACAAAAAAGTTATGAAGATTTGAAGTATGTGTGCCAAAAGTTACAAAATCTGGAAAATTGGAGTTAAGTGCCAAGGGTCGAGTGCCTAGGCGCTAGGCTCGGTGCTTAGATTCTGCTCTTGGGCGCCTAGGTGATGGTCAAGTGTTAAACCAAAATCTGTTCAGACGTCCTTTAGTAAATTAGTCATAACGTTTTTATACAAACTCCGATTGAGGTGATTCAGGATGATTCGGAAAGATAACGAGTAGACCTATAACTTTCATTCTTTATGTTTTGAGATTTGAGGTAGGTATCATGTCCTAAAAGGGCTATTTGAGGGACTAATGTGCATTCAGAGGCAATCGAAGGACATCGAGCATGCACATATGCAACGTGTGATGTTTTCGACGATAAAGGTATTCAAGGTTATACCTCAAGAGTTGGAATATGAAATAAAGTTAAGGTATCCTCACCTCTTCGGCATACCAGGTACGTACGTAAATTTCGAGGGCGAAATTTCATAAGGAGGGGAGATTGTGAGACCCCAGATTTTATGAATAAAGATTTAAATTTCCCAAAATATTTTTTTTAATATTACGGAATGAATTTGTTATAATGTTATAGTTGTGGGTAGAATTTATAAATTCTGCAAAGTATGCAAGTTGTTATATTATATTCGATTGGTCGTGAAATATTCATTTTAGCAGGGAATATTCGTACAACGGTGCAATCATTGGTGGACCCCACAACAGAATTATTGTCGAATTGATAAAACGACAAAAATATTTTTTATGAAAATAACGGCGAAAGTTTTACCGTTAATACTGTTGAACTACTCGGTAGTAAAAGTACAGTAATACGCGTGGTTGCATAGTAGCACACGGTATTGATTATTGATGCTTACGTGTGAAGTCACTCAATTATTACTACAATAATTGCTGCATCATATCTCTCATATTATTGATTCGATTATTATCACAGTAGCATCTGCATAATATGTTATTTAATTAAATCAATAATTGAGACGACAAAGTAATTCATATTATTAAATTATAATATTTACAATGTCTAGAAGTTACATCGAGGAGAGGTTTGGTCACCTAATTGCGCCATAGATAGGAAATCCTTATTTGAAAGCCCTCTTCACGGGAACGACCTGGTTGATAAATATTGTGAGTTATAATATTAATGATGAATGTTATTAAAATTAAAGTTGTGTTCAGAGTTGAATTTTGAGACGCGAACGTGAAATTTGAGTCCGAAACGATGAAATTAGTAAAAATAGTTTATAAACACAAAATTTTCAGGATTAACTTTTTGGTCAAAAAGTCAATAGTTGACTTTTTTGGGAAAAGTCAAATTTCGAAATTTCAAAATTTATATTGTTGATAAAAATAGTTTCATTATGTTGAAATTATTTGTGTTAGTGAAAATAGACATTTATTTCGATAATAATTGATGTATGGAGGTTATATTGACCAAACGAGTATTTAACCGGATAAATGAGCAATTGATTGCTATTATTTCACATGATTATAACTATTTGTTCACATGTGTGTACTATTGATTCACATTCTTGTTACTATTAGGGGATTTGGTGCAAGATTGATAATACTGTAATGGAGGTACTATACTGTAATTCGTATTTTCACATGTCTAGAACTATTGAGTCACATGATTTACTATTGAATCACATTATTTACTATTAGGGAGAAATGGTGCAAGTTTGATAATACTTGCATGACTAAATTAAAAAATAAAGGAAAAGTTGGAGGTATTGTACTGTAATTTTTCGAGCCCCAAAACGTGCAATTATTGAAACTATATTTTTCTATAAATAGAAGCTCATTCTTCCTTCATTTCTCACCAATTCACTAAAGTTATAGAGCAATTATTATAAAGAGAAATTGTAGAGAGGAAATCTATAGAAGAAGAAGCACTCTTTACCTCACTATTCCATAGATCCAGTTTCTTCTGAGGTAAGGGGTATTATTTCTTTTTTTCCGTCTTCATGAAGAGAACTTCTTTATTCCATTCTTTATTATTATGTTGGAATAACCTGGTCTATCGAAGTACCACATACATGGTGAAATTCTTCTGTTATTCCATTCTTTATTATTACATTGGAAAATCCCATGCATGCTTTACGCGTGACCGGTTTCGTTATTTATTATTACATTGGAATATCCACATGCGCGTTTACCGGACTGGTTTCGTCTTTATTATTACATTGGAATATCACATGCATGCGTTTTTACGCACGGACTGGTTCCGCTCTTTATTATTCTATTGGAATATCCTTCATGCATGCGCGTTTACGTGGGACACGGTTAAAATCTTTATTATTCTCATTGGAATAAATCGCGCTGCGCGGCTCTCACCGCATGCTTGGTGATTTCTTTTGTTATTCCATTCCATATTATACTCGGTTGGTTAAAGTTTTGACTTCTATACTCCATGAAATTAGTGGAATATCCTTGATATTTAAGGCTTCATCCGATATCTTTTCATGGAAATATTCTTCCGAGCATTCTTGAATTTTACTCTACAAAGAAGTATCATGTTGACAATTTGGACGTTATTAGTTCTGGATAAATTAATTAAGTGAACTTGTTTTATTGAATTCTTATATCATTGTTATCATCCTCATGTTTATATTTTTGAAAGTCATCCATGGCACATGTAGTGCATAGATGGACTTGGTATGATTATGACCGAGGATTATTCGGTATAATCATGGTAGTAATGTTACAAAATGATGTGATAAAGTCCTCATTGGCCCGTAGTTTATTGATGGACAGTTGTTGGCATGATCATGAGCATTGATGAATACACGAATGTCCTTGGCCCGTAGTGCATGGATAATTTGTGGTCGTGATACTAAAGAATATCGTTGGCCGTAGTGCAGGGGTGATTCGATTATGTGAATTATTTATTAAGCTGAGTCTCAGCGATAAAAGTGATGAAAAACCTTTTAAATCATAAAAGATAGTAGATTTTAATCTATACTTGACTCTTTTAATGGATTGCTTGTCCCGCTGCAGTTAAACTTGATGTCTTTTGTATTTTATCAATTTAACATTGTTGTAGACTAATGATAATTTATTCTGCATTATCGTAGTCATAATATCTCTTACTGGGCTAGTTGAGCTCACCCTTTCTTTCACTGTTCTCTTCAAGAAATGAGAATATAGTTGGGACGAGTTGGGGAATGGAGTGATGGACCAGATGATAGTATTAGTAGTCCTCACTATTCTGTTAAATAGTGTGACAATATATGTAATGAGGACTTATTCTGAGAGTGGATATTGTCTTGAAGACAATATTTGTGTTAAAACTCACAACTCTCTTGTTGTATATTAAAGATTGTATTTGTATTCTGTACCATGTATTTGGCGACTCAGAATAGGTGATGTATACCTATTTTGGGGGCGTCACAACTATAGGCTGATCACTTAGAAGTGCTCATAAGAAATGTCAGACTTACGGTCTTAGTACCGGGTTGTCCTTTTCATTGATAAAAGCTAAAGAGAATGTTCATGGTCTATGGACCTACTCAGAATTTTCGAGCTACTGTATGTACTTCGGAATTATTTTATGAGATGAGAAGTGTTATTCAATTTTTCATAGTACTTCGTAACTATTGTTCAGTTACTAAAGAATAATCATATTATTCTCGAACTGGTATTTATATAATATATTGTTAGACTTGCTGAGCTAGTTATGCTCACTTCTTGTTTGAACCATATGATTGCAGCTAAGATCGAGCGAACCGAGGGTTCCAGTAGAGATAAAGGTAAGGCGAAGATGAACGACTAGTTTATTCTGTAATAGACTAGTATGTTTGTATTAATTATATTACAACGAACATAAAATGTAATGGTTTCAGAACCCGAGGACGAGATTTATTATTATTAATGTAATTAGAATGTCGTTGATACACATATTTTAATGTTGTTTCAATAGAATGAATGTACAGTTATGAGTACCATATAGCACCATCTGTTGGGTTGGAAGATACCCGAATTTGGGGGCGTCACAGGTTGGTATCAAAGCATTAGGTTATAAAACTTAAGGGGGAAAGAAACTTAGGCTAATAACCTCGTTAGGGAAGGAAACGTCCGAAGGAAGTAAACTCGAGTTTTACTTAAGTCGAATGAGTTAATAAGGTATTGAGGAAACTCAGTACTGAAAGATTTATAATATGGAAATTAATCCTAAATAAATTAAATGTGATTTGTGCTTATACTATTGTGTATTATGTACTAATCAATATGTTATGTGTTATTATAGATGTTGATCGATAGCTTGATGTATAGAGATATACACGTGGTGAGCGAAGAGCTTGTGAATAGAGTAGAGCATGTACCTATGTCAGTGGCGGATGTACCATTAGTGATTCTAGACGAGTCAGAACCAGAGGAGTACTTTTTTAAGGTGAACTATTCCGAGGGAGATATGGATATAGCATTATACCTTAATATGATGATCGATGTGGAGGAAGAAATGAAGGTAACATCGGTTAATACAGTGGTACGTGTACAAGAGTCAACACCTCCAGATGCAATGAGAGCATTGTATCTGGTAGTGCTTGACAGGAATGTGCAACTGAGTATAGTTGTGCAGAATCATAATGAAGAGATTAGTTATCTTCATGAAGCAAAGGAGTCTACAGAAGCAGATTTTGAGTCAGAGCATAATGAAAAGGTTCTTGTGACAAATAAGGCTAGGGACTATAAAGAAGAGGCCGATGAGCTTCCTAAGAAATTGGTTAAAAGAGGCCAGAAGATAGCACGAATGTCTTACATCCATGAGAGTGCTCATAAGGATTTCAAGCTGAAAATTACTTGTTATTCCTTTGAGTCAGGACAAACTCGACATACTATTAGTCGGGATATTGTGTTGATTCTTGCAAATGAGAAACACGAGGATGCTATTATGCATTATTAATAGTCTAGAGTTATAAATATGTGTGTAGTGACGTAAAACCCTCTTTTGTATAAAAGGGTAGTCTTTTGTAAATCCCAACTTTTGTGAAGTTCAATTGCAGGATAGAAATGTAATAGCTTTTGGCTATGGAAACATATTATAAATAGTTTCAGACTATAAAGGAGCATATGAATATAATGAAGTTTTAATTTAATGTGCTTTATTATGGTATAAGTTGTTGTTTGGCTAATAATAACCAAGTAAGTAAAATAAATAATAATGAAATTTATTTATTTAATCAAAAAATTCTGCCACGGAAAAGACAACGTAATCAGGAGGCTGAGTCACATAATGATAACTAAGAGGGTCAGAACAATGCTATGCAAGAGTTTGTTAATTTATTAACGGCTGCATTTAACCAAACCTGGGGTAGAGTACCCACAGGACCTAGGGTAGCCAGAACGACTACCTTTAAAGATTTTAAAAGCGTAGGTCCATCGGAGTTCAAAGGAATGACGGACCCAATAGAGGCCCAAACATGGGTGAAAGAAATAGAGAAGGCGTTTGTTATTACAAACGTAGCTGAGGCGCAAAAGACTTCTTTTGTGATTTACATGATGAAAGTGGAAGCCAACTTTTGGTGGGAGGCTCACCAGGGTAGGGCTAGAACAGATGTGGTAACATGGGAATAGTTCAAGAAGGTTTTCTTCGAGAATTATTTCCCTACAAGCATGCAAGGGAGGATGGAGATTATGTTCCTAGAACTTAAGCAAGGGGACATGACGGTTCCCCAGTATGCAACTAAATTCAATGAATTGGCAAGATTTACTCCACATCAAGTGGACCCTGAGGATATGAAGGCTCGTAGGTTTGAGTAGGTCCTGAAACCCTAGCTCTATATTTGAATTTTTGTGTTCCAGAGTGTTTCCTATGGGACCATTCTGGAGAAAGCAATTATAGCAGAAGGTGGTAGTGAGGCGTTGACCCAATACCACAAAAAGAAAAAGAATAAGAGTAAGGGAGAGGGAGGAAACAAGGCAGAGAGTGCCAGTGGAAGTGGCAGTATGCAGAAAAGAAAGAATTATAACTCTATTTTTGAATAAAGATGAATTTTCTATAATTATCATTTTTGAATATTATGGAATGAATTTAATATAATGTTATAGTTGTGGGTAATATTTACAAATTTTGCAAAATAAAGTATGCAAGTTGTCATATTATATTAATTATTGGTGGGAAATATTCTTTTTTATCGGGGAATATCAAATGCAACGGTACAATCATTGGTGGACCCCACAATGAAATTATTATCGGATTGAGAAAATGACAAAAATATTTTATGAAAAATAACGGCGGAAGTTTTCACCGTTAATCTTGTTGAACTACTCGGTAGTAAAAAAATGCGATGTCTGGCGTGGTTGCATAGTAGCACACGGTATTGATTATTAAAGGCTTACGTGATAAGTCACTCGGTTTTTGTTTTATTAGTATTATTAACATAATAAAAGCAGAAAAACTTTTATATAAAACATAATACTTTTATAAAGTTATTACGTTTTATTAGGCTAATAGTAAAATCTTTTTATATAAAACAAAATACTTTTATAAAGTTATACATTTTATTAGATAATAATTAGAATATATTATATTTTATTATGCATAGTGCATAGTGTTAGTGCATAGTATTTTGCATAGTAAAATCTTTTATAAAAAGCAGATTTTTTTTATTAGATTATAAATAGATTATAAATATAATATATATTTTTTTTATTAAAAGATTTTGCTTTAAATATGGATAGTCAGATTAAAAGTAAATCAATACGGACCGTTCATGAGTTAGTTCTTATCTGATCCATTTTTACATAAATAGAAGCTCATTCCTTCATTATTTTCTTACAAATTCACTTTGAAACTCTAGAGAGAAAATTATAGAGAAAAGAAGAAAAAAATACTACTTTACTTCTTCTTTCTTTTATATCAAGTTTTTTTTTTACGGTAAGGGTATTATTTCTTTTTTGTATTCATGAAGAGAACTTACATTATTCCATTCTTTATTATTACATTGGAATAACTTTTGTATCTGTGATCTACCTATACTTGGTGATTCTTACATTTATTCCATTCTTTATTATTACATTGGAATATCACATATGCATGCATTTTACATGGGACTGGTTAAAATCTTTATTATTATTACATTGGAAATATCACATGCATGCATTTTACATACGGGACTGGTAAATCTTTATTATTACATTGGAATATCACATGCTGCATGCGTTTCTGGGACACTGGTTAAAATCTTTATTATTATTACATTTGGAATATCACATGCATGTCGTTTTTCTGTGGGACTGGTTCCATTATTTATTATTACATTGGAATAACTTTGTCTGTCTGATCTGCGCATGCATGGTGATTTACATTGTTATTCCATTCTTTATTATTACATTGGAACATCACATCGGTCACGAATTTACTTTGACACAGTTCCGATTATTTATTATTACATTGGAATAACTTTTGTCATCTGAATCTGCATGCATGCATGATGATTTCTTTTGTTATTCCATTCTTTATTATACTCGGTTGGTTAAAGTTTTGACTTATACTCCATGAAATTAGTGGAATATCCTTGATATTTAAACTTCATCGATATCTTTTCATGGAAATATTCTTACGAGCATTCTTGAATTTTACTCTGAAAAGAAGTATCATGTTGACAATTTGGGCGTTATTGGTTCTGGACAAATTAATTCTTGAACTTGTTTTATTGAATTCTTATATCATTGTCATCATCCTCATGTTTATATTATGTTGAAAGTCATCATGGCTGTGTAGTGCATAGATGGACTTGGTATGATTATGACCGAGGATTATTGATTATAATCATGGCCAGTAATGTTACAAATGATGTGGTAAAAAGTCCTCGTTGGCCCGTAGTGCATTGATGGGCGATTGTTGGCATGATCATGACCATTGATGAATACGAATATCCTTGGCCCGTAGTGCATGGATAATTTGTGGTGCGTGATACTAAAAAGAATATCCTTGGCCAGTAGTGCGGGGGTGATTCGATGATGTGGATTATTTATTAAAATTTGAGTCTCGGCGATAAAAGTGATGAAAAACCTTTTAAATCATAAAAGATAGTAGATTTTATTCTCTACTTGACTCTTTTAATGGATTGCTTGTTCATTACTGATTAAACTTGATGTCTATTGTATTTTATCGGTTTAACATTGTTGAAGACTAATGATAATTTATTACGCATTATCTTAGTCATAATATTTCTTCTTTGGGCTAGTTGAGCTCACCCTTTCTTTCCTTTGTTCTCTTGAGAAAAATGAGAGCGTGGGCTGGGACGAGTCGGGGAGCGGAGTGATGGTCCGGATGATAGTATTAGCTAGTAGTCCTCACTATTACATTAAATAGTGTGACAATAAATGTAATGAGGACTTATTACGAGTGGATATTATCTAGAAGACAATATTTGTATTAAAACTCACACTCTCTTGTTGTATAATTAAGATTGTATTTGTATTACATGTACCATGTATTTGGCGACTCGAGAATAGGTGATGTATACCTATTTTGGGGCGTCGTCATGATTGAATATCAAAGCTTAGGGATATGATCCTGGCTAAGATGTGAGATAAGAACTAGGAGGGAGGCGGGGAATTCTTTACGCTAGTATGACCTACCTAAGTTTATTTGGTATTTAATTGGTGGGTCGAGTATAGGGATAATATGTGATATGTTATTTAACTCTTGTTTTGTGGCGGTATTTGAAAATGACATCAAGAGAATGTTGAGAATATCAATGGAGCCACGAGGAGGCCGTTGAGTCTCCACGGATCGATAATCGAGGATAATGTGCATCGGGGAAGGCGACATTCCTCGAGCAAAAACAACAACGACCAAATGATGAGCGATGGAATGTTCGAGGGCTTTATGCAATTCATGCAACATCGGCAAAGCGGCTCTCTGTCCAAAATGCGGTGGAAATCTTGGCAACTCTCGGATGGTCATCACCATGAGCGCGGTTTAAGGAAGCTGGGACCACTTTGGAGTTTTTGGAGAGCAAAAACCACTTAAAGGCGGAGGCGTGGATTAAGCGGATCAACAAGATATTTGATGTCTTGGGATGCTCAGGAAGCAAAAGTTCCTTTTGCCACCTTCATATTGCGTGAGAGGCGGCGGATTCTTGGTGGGAATCTGTAAAAGCGTACTCAACTGCCGCTGTGAAGATGTCTTGGGAGAAGTTCGAGGCTGTTCAGCGACAAGTACTTTCCGAAAGTATTAAATCACATGAAAGGTAGTAGAGTTCATCAAGTTTGGAACAAAAACAACATGGCCAAGTGTCGCGATCTGAAGCCAAGTTTGCCGAGTTGTCCGGTTTGCGTCCCATTTGGTTGATAATGAGGAGAGAATGGCGAATGTTTTTAAGAGGTTTGAAACACGAGATACGTCGATATCTTATCTCTCATAAAGCTGTGTTTGTATTGAGATGTTGTTAATAGGGCTCGATTATTGGAGCGTGATAATGAGTCATCCCAACCAAAAGAGAAGCGGTAAAAAAATGATAATACTAGTGAGAAGCGATCATCGAGCGGTGACAACAAGCGTGGAGGAATCAACGGGCGAAATGGTAACCACTTGGTGGTAATCGAGCCAAAACAATAAGAATGGACATTTCAAGAAGAGGAGATTCAACAATGATGGAAAGGCGTCGGCACCGGCTTTGTTGTTAGGAAGGAGAAGCGACCACCTATCATATGCTTCAAATGTGGAGGGAGGGACACATCGGTCAAAAGCTGCGCGATGCCATCAAAGCATGTTATAATTGTGGAAGAAAGGTCACTAGCCCGATTTTGTCGTTCACAGAAACAAAGTTCAACTAGGATGGAGGCACCAAAGGCCGTCCCGAAAAAAGTCAAAGCCGGTAGTCTGAGGAGAGCGTTTGTTGTGACCTCCCGAAAAAGCAAGGAACGAGCGAGGTCATCACGGGTAAGCTTATCATAAACTCTAGCGAAGTTTATACCTTATTTGATCTGGGTTCTACCCATTCTTTTATTTCTCTCTACTTGCGCTCAGCGTTTAAATTTGACTCCGGAGAAATTGGACTTTGACTTATCTGTTGAAACTCCGTTGGGAGAAACCTTCATTACATCCACGGTTTATAAGTCTTGTTTGATTCAAATCAGTACTTGCACGTTACCTGTCGATCTTATTTCTTTGAAAATACTTGCATTTGATGTGATTCTAGGGATTGATTGGTTAACTACTCATCATGCAAAAATTGATTATTTTAAATGAAGGTTGTTAGCTTTCATATTCTAACCAACCTATTATGCGAATTCAAGCAACCAAACCATTAAAATCAATCACTTTGTCATCTCAAGCCATAAAAAACTATTCGTTTATTGAAAAAGCGGATGTCAAGCTTTCTTAGCTCATATCACGGATCTAAACAAAAATAAATCGAGTTTTGAATGATATTTCTATTGTTAATGAATTTCTGACGTATTCACACGAAGAACTTCTGGCCTACCCCGGGCGTGAAATTGAATTTTGTATCGACCTTGAACCGGTACAAAACCCATTTCCAAAGCCCCATGTCGAATGGCTCTATTGAACTTGAGTTAAAGACCCCAATTGCGAGGAATTGTTAGACATTGGCTTTATTAGTCCTAGTACTTCTCCTTGGGGTGCTCTGTTACATTCGTGAAAGAAAGATGATGGGAGTATCGACTTTGTATTGATTATCGGGAGTTGAATCATGTCACCATCAAAAATAGGTACCCATTGCCACGTATTGATGACTGTTTGACCCGATTGCAAGGAGCCAAATTCTTTTCAAAGATTTGATCTTAGTTAGGATATCACCGATTGAAGATTAGAGCAGATGACATTCCAAAGGCGGCTTTTTAGAACTTCGATGCGGGCATTATGAATTCTAGTCATGTCTTTTGGATTGACTAATGCTCTCTTTGCCTTCATGGATATGATGAGCCAAGTATTCAAGGAATATTTGGATCACTTTGTGGTCGTCTTTATTGATGACATCCTCATATATTCAAAACCCGTGAAGATCATGAGCAACACTTGAAATTTGATACTCCAAAAGCTTGAATATAAGCTTTATGCCAAGTTGAAGAAATGCGAGTTACGGCTTGAGGAAGTAGCATTCCTTGGGCACGTGGTATCAAGTCATGGAATATCTGTTGACCCGGCAAAAGATTGAAGCTATTCAAAGTTGGAGCAACCTAAATCGATGTAATAAAAATCGTAGCTTTCTCGGTTTAGGTTTGGTTATTATCGGAGATTCGTGGAAGGATTTTCTCGAATCGCTTCTCCACTAACTTCGGTGACTCGAAAAGATACAAAGTTCGGTTGGAGCGAGGAATGTGAGAAGAGTTTTCAAGAACTCGAGAGAGACTCATTTATTTTTGTTACGACAATACCATCGGTTCGGAGGGATTTGTCATCTCTGATGATGCTTGAGGCAAAAAGGGTTAGGATGTGTTCTCATGCAACATGGGAAAGTCATAGCCTATGCCTCCACGACAACTCAAAAGAATATGAGAGAGGATTATCCTACTCATGATCTAGAGTTGGCGGTTGTTGTCTTCGCACTAAAGATTTGGAGGCATTACTTGTATGGGGAGAAAGTGGAGATCTTTACGGATCATAAAAGCCTCAAATATTTCTTCACTCAAAAGGAACTCAACATCGCGACAATGACGTTGGCTTGAAGCTGTTGAAAGATTATGATCATACCATCGAATACCATCTGGAAAAGCGAGCGTGGTAGGCGGCGCGCATTGAGTAGAAGATCATATCTTGAATGCAGTGCGATATTGTCAATATGAAAGGCCCATTTGTGTGACTTGCAAAGGATGGAGATAGAGTTAAAGACTCGAGGGACCCATGTGATGATGGCGAATATCTGAGTAGAACCAGACTTTAATTGATAAAGTTAAAAGTTGCTCAAACTACTGAGACACAGGTGATGCGTATGAGGAAGAAAGTGCAAGAAGGTGCTATCTTAGGAGCAAGAATCGATGATGAAGGAATACTTGAGTCAACTCCGGACTTTGTGTTCTAACGATCCACGATTTAAAGTATAAAATCATGATGGAGCGCTGACAACACACCAGTTTGCAATCCATCTGGGAGTACCAAAATGTATCGTGATCTTAATCATACATTTTGGTGGAAGCAATATGAAGAGAGAGATAGCGTTTATTATCTCAAGGTGTCTAACTTGTCAGCGAGTCAAGTGGAGCATCAAGTACCAAAAGGTCCATTGCAACCACTTGAAATTCCGAGAATGGAAGTGGGAGCACATTACCATGGATTTAGTTCTTGGTCTTCCCAAGGTTTCTCAAGGCATAGATGCAATTTGGGTCATTGTTGATAGATTGACCAAGTCTGCTCATTTCTTACCAATCTGAGAAACTTATACACTTGAGCGTCTTGCTCGTATATACATAAGCGAGATTGTAAGGCGCATGGTATGCGGTATCCATAGTTTACGATCGAGACCCAAGATTCACTTCACGATTTTGGGTTAGTTTGCAAAAAGCTATGGGCGCAGTTTACTGATTTAGTTGGCATATCATCCTCGAGACGGACGGACAATCGAGAGGACTATTCAAACTCTGGAAGATTTATTAAGACTACTGTGTCCTTGACTTCAAGGAAGTTGGGATAAGTTCTTACCATTGGTGGAGTTTTCCTACAAAAGCGATTATCAAGCAAGTATTGGCATGGCTCCATTCGAGGCGTTGTATGGAAGAAGTGTGTCGTTCTCGATTATCTTTGGGATGAGGTGGGTGAAACAACGTTGTTGGGGACCGGGAGTTGAGTGCGTATGACTACGGAAAAAGATTCAAGCGATCAACAGCGTATAAAAACCTCACAAGATCGACAAAAGAGTTATCTTGATCTTCATCGAAAGGGCGTGGAATTCGATATAGGAGATCATGTGTTGTTACGTGTTGCTCCATGGAAAGGAGTTACGAGATTTGGAAAGAGAGAAAAGCTCGATCCTCGATTCATTGGCCCATTTTAATCCTCGATCGAGTAGGAGCTGTGGCTATAGACTAAACTTTGCTTGCAAGTATGTCTACGTGTTCATAACGTTTTTCACATATCCATATTACGTAAATATGTGGAAGACCCGAACCACATTATTGAGTTAGAACCGGACGAAATAGCGGAAGATTTAACGTATGAAGAGGTTCTGTTCAAATCTTGGATAAGAAGGAACATATTCTACGCTCGAGGTTATACCTCAAATCGAAGTTTTGTGGAGAAACCACGATGTTGAGAAATGACACAGGAGTTAGAATCTGAAATGAAATCAAGGTATCCTTACCTCTTGATATACCAGTCGTACCCTAATTTGAGGCAAAATTTCTTAAGAAGGGGAGGTTGTAAGACCCCAACTTTTATGAATAAAGATGAATTTTCTATAATTATCATTTTTGAATATTATGGAATGAATTTAATATAATGTTATAGTTGTGGGTAATATTTACAAATTTTGCAAAGTATATGAGTTGTCATATTATATTAGATTGGTGGGGAAATATTCTTTTTGTCGGGGAATATCAAATGCGATGACGTACAATCATTAGTGGACCCCACAATGAAATTATTATCGGATTGAGAAAATGACAAAAATATTTTATGAAAATAACGGCGGAAGTTTTACAGTTAATCTTGTTGAACTACTCGGTAGTAAAAAGTGCGATGTCTGGCGTGGTTGCATAGTAGCACACGGTATTGATTATTAATGCTTACGTGATAAGTCACTCGGTTTTGTTTTATTAGTATTATTAACGTAATAAAATAAAAAAAACTTTTTATATAAAATAGAATACTTTTATAAAGTTATTATTTTATTAGGCTAATAGTAAAATCTTTTTTATATAAAAGCAAATACTTTTATAAAGTTATACATTTATTATATAATAATTATATATATATATTTTATTATGCGTAGTTTGTTTATATATGCGTAGTGTTGCATAGTATTTTGCATAGTAAAATTTTTATAAAAAAAAAATATTTTATAAAGTTATTAGATTTTTTATTATATATATAATATATATATATATATATTATATTTTATTTAAAAGATTTTGCTTTAAATATGGATATCAGATTAAAAATAAAATCAATCTGGATAGTTCATGAATTAGAATTCTTATGCAATCCATTTTTACATAAATAGAAGCTCATTCCTTCATTATTTTCTTACGAATTCACTTGAAACTCTAGAGAAAATTATAGAGAGAGAAGAAGAAAAGTATACTATTACTCTACTACTCTTATATATCAAGTTTCTTTTTACGGTAAGGGGTATTATTTTTTTTGTATTCATGAAGAGAACTTACATTATTCCATTCTTTATTATTACATTGGAATAACTTTTGTCATCTGTGAGCTACCCTATACTTGGTGATTTTTTCTATTATTCTATTCTTTATTATTACATTGGAATATCACATGCATGTTTTTCTGGCAGGACTGGTTAAAATCTTTATTATTACATTGGAATATCACATGCATGTGTTTTTTTCACTGACTGAGTTAAAATCTTTATTATTATTACATTGGAATATCACATGCATGCGTTTTCTTGCAGGACTGGTTAAAATCTTTATTATTACATTGGAATATCACATACATGCGTTTACGCGGACACTGGTTCCGTTATTTATTATTACATTGGAATAACTTTTGTCTATCTGATACCGCATGCATGGTGATTTACATTTGTTATTCCATTCTTTATTATTACATTGGAACATCACATCGGTGCGAATTTGACGACTGGTTCGTTATTTATTATTACATTGGAATAACTTTGTCATGTCTGATACCGCATGCATGGTGATTTCTTTTGTTATTCCATTCTTTATTATACTCGGTTGGTTAAAGTTTTGACTTCTATACTCCATGAAATTAGTGGAATATCCTTGATATTTGCGCTTCATCCGATATCTTTTCATGGAAATATTCTTACGAGCATTCTTGAATTTTACTCTACAAAGAAGTATCATGTTGACAATTTGGGCGTTATTGGTTCTGGACAAATTAATTCTTGAACTTGTTTTATTGAATTCTTATATCATTGTCATCATCCTCATGTTTATATTATGTTGAAAGTCATACATGGCACATGGTGCATAGATGGACTTGGTATGATTATGACCGAGGATTATTCGGTATAATCATGGCCAGTAATGTTACAAATGATGTGGTAAAAGTCCTCATTGGCCCGTAGTGCATTGATGGATGAGTTGTTGGCATGATCATGACCATTGATGAATACCACGAATATCCTTGGCCCGTAGTGCATGGATAATTTGTGGTCGTGATACTAAAGATATCCTTGGTAGTAGTCTGGGGTGATTCGATGATGTGGATTATTTATTAAAATTTGAGTCTCGTGATAAAAGTGATGAAAAACTTTTTAAATCATAAAAGATAGTAGATTTTATTCTCTACTTGACTCTTTTAATGGATTGCTTGTTCATTGCTGATTAAACTTGATGTCTATTGTATTTTATCGGTTTAACATTGTTGAAGACTAATGATAATTTATTACGCATTATCTTAGTCATAATATTTCTTCTTTGGGGCTAGTTGAGCTCACCCTTTCTTTCCTTTATTCTCTTGAGGAAATGAGAGCGTGGTTGAGAGACGAGTCGGGGAGCGGAGTGATGGTCCGGGATGATAGTATTAGCTAGTAGTCCTCACTATTACATTAAATAGTGTGACAATAAATGTAATGAGGACTTATTACGAGAGTGGATATTATCTAGAAGGCGATATTTGTATTAAAACTCACGACTCTCTTGTTGTATAATTAAGATTGTATTTGTATTACTATAACATGTATTTGGCGACTCGAATAGGTGATGTATACCTATTTAAGAAATGCAAGCAAATAAAAAGGGGATGAAGGATGACGAGAAGACCAAGTATAATCTTGTTTTGAAGGAGGAATTTGAGTTCCAAATAATTCTAAAGGTAAAAGAAAATTAGTGAGTAAAGCCGTAGTTCGAGGTGCTCGATACATCCAGGTAGTACTGAGATGTATTAAGACCTTCGACAGAAATTGAGTTGGCCAAATATGGAAGAGAGATAGCGTAATGTGTTAGTAAATGCTTAACTTCTAACACAGATTATTGATAGGAAGGGACAATACATGTGAAATGAGATAATACCTTCGGTGAAGGTGAAATGGAGGAACCACAATGCCAAAGTAGCAATGTGGGAACTCAAGATTAAAATGAAGAAAAAAAAAATTCCTCATTTGTTTATGTTTAGTAGCGAAATTCTGGGGACAAAATCCTTATAAGGGGGGAAGAATGTAATGCCCGAGAAAATTGGATTTTTATGAGAATTAAAATTTTATTTGATTCTGTGGATTAAATGAATTTAATTGATTATTTATGTAAATAAGCTATGTGAAGGTCATTCTATGACCTAGAATGTGCAAATGTGGTTAGGATTTTAGCTACGTGATAGAATTAAAGTGTTTGAATTTCCAAGACAAAAATAAAAGTTTTCCGAGAAATTTTCGTAAAAAAGCAGATTCACCGATTTACTTTCAAAGAATTATTTTTGAATTTTTGAGAAACGCATAATGATAGAATTCTAAGACGAGATGGAATATCCAATAATATTTCAGTTATTGCAAATGAAGTTTTCGCTTGCAGACTTAAAACCTAACGATTAGGGAAAGTGATTTCCGAGATGGAATTGAAAAGTGTATAATGAATTAAAGCGATGATCGTATAATACGTAGGTATTGTACGAGGTTATGAATATGAGTATAATATGAGGTATTATACGAGTATGTATGAATGACGGTATGTCGTATATGAATAAGTATATGAGTTAGAATACGAGAATAATACGTAGATTATACGTTATAAGGCTTTAAGCCAAATGGATTGGACTTGTAGGATTTGTTAGGAATTGTACAAGCCCAAGTATAAGAATGGTTAAGCCCAATGGTATAAATGGTTAAGTCTAATGTGAATTAATGAACAAGCCTAATGTGTGTTTAATGCAAGCCCAAGTATAAGTTAAGCTAAAAGCCTAAAGTAAGAACCATGGGTTATTGGATGATTAAAACACATGGGGCAACCCATGGGTGATCCAGAGTGTGATGGCCAAGCAAAAGTTGTGATGGCCAAGTAAAGAATGTGATGAACAAGCAAAGGATAATTTAAGTATGGGCTAAGTAAACTTGAAGGCTAAGTAAAGTGCTTATACTTGATGGCTAAGCAAGGAATAAACTAGGTGATTTCCAAGTTAAGTAATGGCAAAGTAAAGTGCTTATATGTAATGAACAATTAAACTTAATGGCTAGGTAAATTGCATATAATGTCATGAGCAAGTTAACTTAGTGTTTAAGTAATGAATAATGAGGAGGTGATTAAGGAGGTGGATGGTTTATTGACCATTAAGCCCTTATTTTGTGATTTCTATAAATAAGAAGGATGCTAGCTCATTTGTTGGTTGTTTCATTTCATCCAACATCTTAAGTGTTATTGGTTAGAGAGAAAAAGCTAGAAAAGCTAGATTTCATAGTTCAAGAAGCAAGAAGAAGATTAAAGCTTAATCAAGTGATTATCAAGGGTAAGATCCTAAACCATGATTCTCTTTCTCTTCAATTGTTAGAGAAGTTAATAGTGGTAGAACATTTATGCTAAGAAGAAGTAAGAATGAATAATCCAAGGACTTAAGTCTTAATAAGCCGTGAATAAGTACTTTGTTCGTAGATAAGTTATGAACTAAGGAAAAACTTGTGAGAACTTGTAAAATGGTTACATGAATGGAATTTTTACGATAAAAGGATGAAAGGATAATGGTTAGAAGATTAAAACCATGATAAGTCTTATGAAATGAAATCATAAGTAGATTATACTTTTATAAGTTATAAACTCATGAAGAACAAGTAATAACTTGTTATGTAAATAAGTTAATGTAATCTGTATGTTAAGATGTTAGTATGATGGATATAATCCATTTAAAACGATGAACAAATAATAAGTAACGAAGTTATGACGAAATTCACGAGTTTGGACGATAATCGTCGACATCGTGAAATTCTTGGAATGAAAGTCAAATTTTGACGTTGAGCTCGAAAATGTTAGTTTTCGATGGAGTATAATCTCATTCGGCATTATAGAGTTGCAGACTCAAGAATGACAAAATTTTGACTTAGAACGAAAATGGATTCGAAAATGGATTCAAAAATGACCGAATTTTGAGTTAATGGATTCGAAAATGGAGAATTCTTGCCTGAACACGTAGAGTATGTAATTTGTGAGCTAAGGGCTTTTGAACGAGCCAATTCAGACTTATAACGAAGAAGTTATGAATCCGGGAATTTCATCAAAAAAATTTAACTGTCAAATTTTTCTAGGATCGAGGTTTTAGCCGCATGGCTTTACGAATGAGCTTGATAAGTCATGTGCTTGTTGGCGTAAGGGGAGTAACCCACCGTAGAGTCGCGCTATAGTGCCACTCAAAGGCATAACACTCGAGCCATGAAATACATGAATAGTTTGGTTAAGTCTTTGAAGAGTGGCGCCAAGCAATGACATTATCATATAAAGGGATGCGGCGTCGCAGCCTTAGGGGAATTTTGGTGACCAAGTTAATTGTGAACCCAAAGGTTTGCAAGACAAGTATGGGACATGTAATTACTTAATGAACATGATAAGACCTTTCCTAAATCACTTTCATAGTGATACCTTTAAGAATTTAATGTTGTTTAATGAGTAGTTAAACGAAGAATGTAAATTATAAGAAAGTGAACTTATTCAATAATGATGATGACTATAACGTTGAGAGTAACAACTAAAAGTTGTTGAGTATTACGTGAACATGAATGGTATATAATAATTGTACTTAACCAATGACAATCGAGTTTCGGTTAGTAATGTAAGAATGTTAGTAAGCCGTGAGGAAGGATGATTAACTCAAAACGAGTTGTATTATTGAAATAATTTCAGTTAAGTCATTAAAGAGAAAGAAGTTGGTAAGAACGATGTGAATTATAATGGCAAGCCGGAACCAATAATAACAAATCTAATACATGATTAGATTGAGAAGAAGGGTAAGATTCATTACGAACCATGTATGTTCATTTATAACCTAATGTGGTATGTTATGTGGTTATGTGTTGTAGAGACTATAAAGACTCAAAGGGAAAGTAATTATATTGTAGCAGACACTGAAGGCAAGTTTTCTTATCGCTTGTCTAACCTTCGTGTTAGCCATGTTTTCAGAGATTCATGTTATGAGATGCATGAATGGTTTTAAAGAAAGGGTCGGTGCCAGTTTTAATTCGGCTAGAATTGATAATGCTATCCTACGCCAATTGTTTGGTACGGATTCAAGGTAAGCCTGAGTATGAATAAACAAATGTATTTCACATCGATTATTCGATGGGCACGTGAGGTTGCCAAAACAGAAATGCAAATATGTTTAACGGATGAGTGTTGATCAACATAGAGTACTATAGGCTGATCACCCAGAAGTGCTCGTAAGATATGCCGGACTTACGGACTTAGTGTCGGGTTGTCCTTTTCATGAATAAAAGCTAAAGAGAATGTTCATGGTCTATGGACCTACTCAGAATTTCCAAGCTAATGCATATACTTCGGGATTATTTTATGAGATGAGAAGTGCTATTCAATGTTTCATAGTACTTCATAACTATTGTTCAGTTAATGAAGAATAATCATATGATTCTTGAAGTGGTATTTATATAATATATTGTTAGACTTGCTGAGCTAGTTATGCTCACTTCTTGCTTGAATCATATGATTGCAGCTATGATCGAGCGAACTAAGGGTTCCAGTAGAGATAAAGGCAAGGCGAAGATGAACGACTAGTGTATTGTGACGCCCCCAAAATAGGTATACATCACCTATTCTGAGTCACCAAATACATAGTACAAAATATAAATACAATCTTAAATATACAACATGAGCTGTGAGTTTTAATACAAAAATTGTCTTCTAGACAGTATTCAAACTTAAAATAAGTCTCCAATACATTTATTAACACACTATTTCATAGAATAGTGAGGACTACTAACACTATCATCTGGACCGTCACTCCGTTCCTCGATTAGTCCCTGCTACGTTGTCATTTTCCTGAAGAGAAAAATGAAAGCAAAAAGGGTGACCTCAATTAGTCCAGTAAGAAATATTATGACTAAGATAAAAAAGGGTGAGCTCAACTATCCCAGTAAGAAATACTATGACTAAGATAATGCAGAATAAATTATCGTTAGCCTTCAACAGTGTTAAACTGATACAATATAACAAACATCAAGTTTAACGGCAGCGAAACAAACAATCCATTAGAAGAGTCAAGTAGAGAAGAAAATCTACAATCTTCTATGATTTAAAAGGTTTTTCATCACTTTTATCGCTGAAACTCAGCTTAATAAATAATCCACATCATCAAATCATCCCTGCACTACAGGCCAAGGATATTCTTTATTATCACGACCATGAATTATCCATACACTATGGGCTAAAGATAATCATGTTTTCATCAACGGTCCTGATCTTGCCATAAAACAATTCATCTTTGCACCCTTGGCCGAAGAGAATCCATAGCCATAATCATATCAAAAACTGTCCATCAATGCACTACGGGCCAATGAGGACTTTTTCCACATCATTTGTAACATTACGGTCATGATTATACCGAATAATCTCTGATCATAATCATACCAAGTCCATCTATGCACTACAGGCCACAGATGTCTTTCAACATAATATAAACATGAGGATGATGACAATGACATAATAATTCAATAAAACAAGTTCAAGAATTAATTTATTCAGGAACTAATAACGTCCAAATTGTCAACATGATACCTCTTTGTAGTGTAAAATTCAAGAATGCTCAGAAGAATATTTCTATAAAAAGATCCTGGATGAAGCGCAAATATCAAGGATATTCCACTAATTTCATGTAGTATAGAAGTCAAAACTTTAACCAACTTAGTATAATAAAGAATGGAATAACAAAAGAAATCACCAGGCATGCGATAGACTGCACATACAGGTTATTCCAACAAAATAATAAATAACGGAACCAGGTCATGCGTAAACGCACAGACAGGATATTCCAACAGAATAATAATGGAACCAGGTCATGCGTAAATGCACAGACAAGATATTCTGACATAATAATAAAGAATGGAACCAGGTCATGCGTAAAACGCACAGACAAGATATTCCGACAGAATAGTGAAGAATGAAATAATAGAAGAATTTCACTATGTATGTACTACTTCGCATAGACAGGTTATTCCAACATAATAATAAGGAATGGAATAACATAAAAATTTCACCATGTATGCGGTACTTGGCATAGACAGGGTATTCCAACAAAATAATAAGGAATGGAATAACATAATAATTTCATCAAGTATAGGGTAGCCCGCGTATACAGGTTGTTCCAATAGAATAATAAAGAATGGAATAACAGAAGTTTTCTTCATGAATACAAAAGAAATAATACCCCTTACCTTAAAAGAAACTGGATATAGGAGTAGTGAAGTAGCAAAATACTTTTCTTCTTTCTCTCTATAGTTTTTCTCTAGAGTTTTAGTGAATTAAGTAAGAAATAATGAAGGAATGAGCTTATTTATAGGAGAATGGACTGAATAGTAACTAATTCATGAACGGTCTAGATTGATTTACTTTTAAACGGACGGTCCATATTGATTTACTATGCAGAACACTATGCAAACACTATTCAACGCTATGTATAATAAAATATAATATATTCTAATTATTGTCTAATAAAACAAATAACCTTACAAAAGTATTCTGTTTTATATAAAAAGATTTTACTATGCAAAATACTATGCAAAATACTATGCAGGCACTATGCAACACTATGCATAATAAAATATAATATATTCTAATTATTGTCTAATAAAATAAATAACTTTATAAAAGTATTCTGCTTTTATATAAAAAGATTTTACTATGCAAAATACTATGCATAATAGAATATAATACATTCTATTTATAGTCTAATAAAACAACTAACTTTATAAATTATTCTGCTTTTATATAAAAAGCTTTTCTGCTTTTATTACATTAATAATACTAATAAAACATAATATATATATATATATATATATATATAACTTCCGTGACTTCATAAAAGACACCTCAATATATATAACAACATTTATCATAATTATTATAATTCACAATATTAATCGACCAGGTTGTTCCAAGGAAAGAAGGGGCTTTTCAATAAGGATTTCTCCCTATTGGCGCGCAATTAGATGACCAAACCTCTCCTTAGCAGAACTTCTAGACATCGTTAATATTGCAAATAATAATATTAATAACTTTGTCATCTCAATTATTGATTTAATAATATATAAAATATTGACAATAATTGAATTAAATAACGTGAGATACTATCATGCAAATGATCTCGCAAAGAATAATTGAACAAAACCGAGTGACTTCTCACGTAAGCATCAATAATCAATACTGCTGCTACTACTATGCAACCACTCAGTATTACTATACTTTTACTAATGAGTAGTTCAACGGTTTAAACGGAAAACTTCCGTGCTTATTTTTATAAAATATTTTGTCGTTTTCTCATTCCGACAATAATTCTGTTGTGGGGTCCACCAATGATTGTACCGTCGTACGGATATTTCCCGACAAAAAGAATATTCCCCGACCAATCGAATATTATACAACAACTTTCATACTTTTCAAAATTTATAAATATTACCAACAACTATAACATTATCTCAAATCCACACCATAATTTAAAAAAATTGAGAAAATTAAATCTTTATTTGTAAAATTTGGGATTTTACAATCTCCCCTCCTTATGAAATTTCGCCCTCGAAATTTACGTACGTACCTGGTATGCCGAAAAAATGAGGACACTTCGTCAGATTCTAACTTTTGAGGTATAACCTTTGAGCGTAAAATATATTTCAAGATTTTAACAGGCATCTTTATATGTTAAATCTTCTGCTATCTCGTCCGGTTCTAAATTAATAATGTGGTTCGGGTCATCGAAATATTTGCATAACATCGATACGTTAAAAAAGTAATGAACAAGCGACATACTTGGCGGTAAAGCGAGTCTATAAGCCACAGTTCCTACTCGATCGAGGATTTCAAATGGGCCAACTAAATCGAGGGTTGAGATTTCCTCTCTTCGTCGATTCTTGCTTCTAGAATAACGCCTTCTTGAACCTTCTTCTTCACATTCATCAGCTCTGATTATGTAGCTTGTGCGGCTTTAACTTTATCGATTAAAGTCGATTCTACTCGTATATTCGTTATCTTCACGTGGGTCCGTAGAGTCTTTAACTCTATCTTCATCATTTGTAAGTTATACGAAATTGGTTTTTATGTTCACAACATCGCACTTGTAAACGCATACGATCTTCTACTTAATGCGTCAGCTACCGCGTTCTCTCTTCCACAATGATATTGAATGGTATGATCGTAATCTTTAACAGCTCAAGCCAACGTCTTTGGCACGCTATACGTTCATTTTAGTTGAAGAAATATTTGAGGGTTTTAGAAATGGGTTTTGTATTGGGGTCAATACAAAATTCAATTTCACGCTCTATGGGGTAGGCTAGGAAGTCTTCAAGAATACGCCAGGAAATTTACTAACGATAGAAATATCATTCAAAACTGTGACTCTCATCTAAGACTTAGATAGCACATGTAATGAAGGTTTCTCCTAACGGAGCTTCAACAGATAAGTCAAAGTCTAACTTCTCCGGAGTCAAATTTAAACGTTGAGCGCAAGCAAGAGAGATAAAAGAATGGGTAGAACCGGTATCTAATAAGGTATAGACTTCGCAAAAATTTATAACTAACTAACCCGTGCTAAATTCGTTCGGTTTACTCACTTTTTGAGATGTCACGAAAAATGCTCTTCCTGAATCCACCGACTTTGTTCTGTTCGTATCCACCTTTGGTGCCACCGTCCCAGCTGGACTTGACTTTGGTGCACGATAAAATTGGGCTAGGTGACCTTCTTTTCAACAATTATAACATGCTTTGGACTGCATCGTGCAGTTTGGACTGAAATGTCCCTCCCCTCCGCATTTGTAACATACGGCCGGCGGTCGTTCTCCTTCCTTTGAAACGGGTGCTGGTGCTGCTGTCTTTCCATCATTATTGAACCTTCTCTTCTTGAAATTTCCACTTCTATTATCTTGGCCATGATTACCACCGAAGTGGTTACCATTCATGGCATGATAATTTCCCCCACGATGGTTATCATTGTTCCGATGACCGTTGCCACCGGTACGATTATTATCGTGTTGTTGGTCGTTGCCTTTTGGTTGTGCTGACTCATTATCGCGCTCCAATAACTGAGCCCTATTCACAACATTTGAATATAAACAAAGTTTGAGAGAAATGAGGTATTGCCGTATATTGGGTTTCAAACCTCTTAGAAACATTCGCGTCATTCGCTCCTCATTATCGACCAAATGGGATACAAACCGAGACAACTCGACAAACTTAGCCTCGTACTGCGACACGATCATATTATTTTTCTCTAACTTGATGAACTCCACCTCCTTCATGTGACAAATACTTTCGAGAAAGTACTTGTCGTTGAACAACTCGTGGAACTTCTCCCCAGACATCTTGAGTGCGTCAGTCTAGGTATGTTTTACAGATTCCCACCACTAATCTGCCTCTTCACGCAACATAAAGGTGGCAAAGGGAACCTTTTGCTCCTTTGAGCATCCCAAGACATCAAATATCTTGGTGATCTACTTTAACCACGTCTCCGCCTTAAGTGGTTCTGGCTTTCCCAAAAACTTCGATGGTCCCAGCTCCTTGAACTACTTAGCGGTGACCGACCTTGGGTTGCCATTATTTCCACCTAAATTTTGAACAGGAGTCTCTCTTACCTGTTGTTGCATGAATTGCATAAAGCCTCTGAACATTCCATCATTCATCATTTTGTCAGTGGGTTTGTTTGCCCGAGGATTGTCGCCTTCCTGATGCACATTATCTTGATTATTGATATGTGGAGACTCAACGGTCTCCTGTGCTCCATTGCTATTCTCAACATTCTCGGATGTCATTTTCAAATACTGCCACAAAACTAGGGTTAATTAACATATCATATATTATCCCTATACTCTGACCGACCAATTAAATACCAAATAAACTTAGGTAGGTTATACTAGCAAAGGAATTCCCGCTCTCCCTCCTAGTTCTTGTCTCACATCTCACCAGGATCATATCCTAAGCTTTGATACTAATCATGACGCCCCCAAAATAGGTATACATCACCTATTCTGAGTCACCAAATACATAGTATAGAATACAAATACAATCTTAAATATACAACATGAGCTGTGAGTTTTAATACAAATATTGTCTTCTAGACAGTATTCAAACTCAAAATAAGTCATCAATACATTTATTAACACACTATTTCATAGAATAGTGAGGACTACTAATGCTATCATCTGGACCGTCACTCCGTTCCCTGACTAGTCCCTGCTACATTCTCATTTCCTGAAGAGGACAATGAAAGCAAAAAGGGTGAGCTCAACTAGCTCAGTAAGAAATATTATGACTAAGATAATGCAGAATAAATTATCGTTATCCTTCAACAGTGTTAAACTGATACAATATAACAAACATCAAGTTTAACGGCAGCGGAACAAACAATCCATTAGAAGAGTCAAGTAGAGAATAAATCTACTATCTTCTATGATTTAAAAGGTTTTTCATCACTTTTATCTTTGAAACTCAGCTTACTAAATAATCTACATCATCAAATCATCCCTGCACTACAGGCCAAGGATATTCTTTAGTATCACGACCACGAGTTATCCATACACTACGGGCTAAAGATAATCATGTTTTCATCAACGGTCCTAATCATCCATAAAACAATTCATCTTTGCACCCTTGTCCGAAGAGATCTATAGCAATAATCATATCAAAAACTGTCCATTAATGCACTACGGGCCAATGAGGACTTTTTCCACATCATTTGTAACATTACAGTCGTTATTATACCGAATAATCCCTGATCATAATCATACCAAGTCCATCTATGCACTACAGGTCACAGATGACTTTCAACATAATATAAACATGAGGATGATGACAATGACATAATAATTCAATAAAACAGTTCAAGAATTAATTTATCTAGGAACTAATAACGTCCAAATTGTTAACATGATACCTCTTTGTAGAGTAAAATTCAAGAATACTTAGAAGAATATTTCCATGAAAAGATACTGGATGAAGCGCAAATATCAAGGATATTCCACTAATTTCATGTAGTATAGAAGTCAAAACTTTAACCAACTGAGTATAATAAATAATGGAATAACAAAAGAAATCACCAAGCATGCGATAGAATCACATGCATAATGTGTTATTCCAATGTAATAATAAATAACGGAGCGTGTCATGCGCGAACGCACGCATACATGATATTCCAACGAGAATAATAAATAATGGAACGGTGCCATGCGTAACGCATTGCATGTGATATTAAATGAATAATAAAGAATGGAACCAGGTCATACATAAAATGCACAGACAGGATATTTCGACAGAATAGTAAAAATGGAATAATAGAAGAATTTCACCATGTATGTAGTACTTCGCATAGACAGGTTATTCCAACATAATAATAAGGAATGGAATAACAGAAGAATTTTACCATGTATGCGGTACTTCGCATAGACAAGTTATTCCAACATAATAATAAGGAATGGAATAACAGAATAATTTCACCAAGTATAGGGTAGCCCGCGTATACAGGTTATTCCAACATAATAATAAAGAATGGAATAACAGAAGTTCTCTTCATGAATACAAAAGAAATAATACCCCTTACATTAGAAGAAACAAGATATAGGAGTAGTGAAGTAGCAGAATACTTTTCTTCTTTCACTTTATAGTTTCTCTCTCTAGAGTTTTAGTGAATTTGTAATAAATAATGTAGGAATGAGCTTCTATTTATAGGAGAATGGACTGAATAATAACTAATTCATGAACGGTCCAGATTGATTTATTTTTAAACGGACGGTCCATATTGATTTACTATGCAGAATACTATGCAGGCACTATGCTACACTATGCATAATAAAATATAATGTATTCTAATTATTGGCTAATAAAATAAATAACTTTATAAAAGTATTCTGTTTTATATAAAATGATTTTACTATGCAAAATACTATGCAGGCACTATGCAACACTATGCATAATAAAATATAATAAATTCTAATTATTATCTAATAAAATAAATAATTTTATAAAAGTATTCTGCTTTTATATAAAAAAGATTTTACTATGCAAAACACTATGCATAATAGAATATAATATATTCTATTTTGTAGTCTAATAAAACAAATAACTTTATAAAAGTATTACATTTTTATATAAAAGCTTTTCATTTTATTACAATAATAATACTAATAAAACAAAATTTATAATATATATATATATATATATATATATATATATATATATATATATATATATATATATATATATATATAACCTCTGTGACTTCATAAAAAGGCACCTCAATATATTTAACAACATTTATCATCATTATTATAATTCACAATATTAATCGACCAGGTCGATCCTAGGAAAGAGGGGGCTTTCCAATAAGGAATTCTCCCTATTGGCGCGCAATTAGGAGACCAAACCTCTCATTGGCAGAACTTCTAGACATCGTTAATATTGCAAATAATAATATTAATAACTTTTTCATCTTAGTTATTGATTTAATAATATATAAAATATCGACAATAATTGAATCAAATAACGTGATATACTATGCAACAATTACTGCAGCAATAATTGAACAAAACTGAGTGACTTCTCACGTAAGCATCAATAATCAATACTGTGTGCTACTATGCAACCACGCGTATTACTGTACTTTTACTATCGAGTAGTTCAACAGTTTTAACGGTAAAACTTCCGTCGTTATTTTCATAAAAATTCTGTTGTGGGGTCCACCAATGATTGTAATGTCATACGAATATTCACCGATAAAAAGAATATTCCCCGACCAATCGAATATTATACAACAACTTGCATACTTTTCAAAATCTATAAATATTACCCACAACGATAACATTATCTCAAATCCACACCATAATTTTTTTAAAAAAATTTGAGAAAATTAAATCTTTATTCGTAAAATTTGGGATTTTACATTTATTCTGTAAAAGACTAGTATGTTTGTATGAATTATATTACAACGAACATAGAATGTAATGGTTTCAGAACCTAGGGACGTGATGTATTATTATTAATCTAATAAGAATGTCGTTGATACACATATTTTAATTTTGTTTCAATAGAATGAATGTACTGTTATGAGTACCGTGTAGCACCATCTGTCAGGTTGGAAGATACCCGAATTTGGGGGCGACACATGCTTGTGTGTGGATGTTTCATTTACATTTGAATGAATGTTTACTAATGCATTTACTTACTGCAATTAGTGCTTCACACTATATCTAACTGTGATATTAGTGCTTCGCTCATGTCATCATTTACATACGATGAGATGTGATCTATGTGAATGTATGTTGTGTGGTCCCTCCACCAAGAGGCTATCCTGTCGATGTTTGATTACTGGACTCATAGGGAGACTAATTTTAACGAGGCTCAAGAAAGGCACCACCCAGATTCGCTCCAGTTGAAAGACCGGATTAACTTCCCGTCAACAAAATTGCGATGATCTGGAAACCTTCATGCCAAAAAGCCGCGAGAGTAGCCTAAGATAGGTCAGCCTCTAATAAACCAAACGCGCAGGGAAGTCTCTTCATACCTTCCCATTTCAATTACTTGTAATTTCATTTTCATGTCAATCTCAATGTAATGGAAAGTATAAAGGAATGTGTGTACATGCATTCTCTTTTATATCAAAACCTGTCATGTTATCTTGTCATTTAAACAACTGACATCCGTTTTGCAGGATAATACTCTTAAAATGGACACATCATGTAGCATATAATGTTTCTACATTCCCTAAGACTAAACTACATAAGTCTTTTTGTAGGGAAACGATTGGTCATGTTACCCGTTCAAAATCCAAAAAAGCAATAAGCCTACAACCAAGCATGGCTACATCTAGCTAGTCTAATCCTACTCCTGTCCCTTGCGAGGAGTTTGAAGGATTAAGTAACCAAATTATAGAGTTGGCTATTCTGCTCAAAGAACTACACAAGTACATTCAGGGTCTAAAAATACCCATACATACAGAATCCTCTACACATGGAGGAACCCAGGGTTCAGAAAAAAAGCTCCAGTACTTGAGTCTCGGTTGGACAAAACCAACAAAACCCCTGAAATCACCCATCTCAAAGAAGATCCAAACACCAGTGATATCAGGAAGAAAGTCCTACAAATGTAAAAGACCATTCGGTCTATCAAAGGGATTAGAGCACATGGGAGTGTTTCATATTCAGACCTTTGCATCTTCCCTGGGGTTCATTATCCAGAAAAATTCAAGACTCCCGATTTTGAAAAGTATGATGGATTGGGAGATCCTTACACACATTTGAAAGTATTCATTGGAGAGCTCAAATCTTATGCCGAGGATGAAAAGCTCAGAATGCAGCTGTTTCAAAAAAGTCAGAATAGAGAAGCCAGAGCGTGGTACACTAAATTAGACAACTCCAAGATTCATAGCTACGCGGAGCTAGCTCATGCTTTCCTCAGTTAGTATAGTTTCCAATCTCAGATGGCTCCAAACCGGTACCAAATTACCAACTGAGATGAGATTGAAGTCAGGGAAGATTCAAGACCTTGCCGCTCTAAAAGCTATAGCTGAGCACATCCAGTCTGGAAGTTATGAAAACAACCCCCGAAGGGTCCATAAGAAGAAAGAGGAGAAATTATCCCCCTTTCCAAGCACAGTCTTCAAACCCTCCATTGCCAAAAAGGGGAGAAGTCAGACGTACTCGAGTGTTCACACCCTTAGGGGACTCACTCGAGAACATTCTCAATCTTTTGACAGCTCAGAAGAAAATTACCCATCTTCTTCCACCAGTCAACCCGAGTGGAAAGGGTTTCAATTCTAACAGGAAGTTTGCTTATTATGCTGGAGCTCCAGGCCATGACACTCAGGATTGTTGGGCCCTGAAGCATAAGATCCAATATTTAATTAACAATGGTGAGATCGTGGTGATTAAACCCGACAAACCCCATGTGCAAGACAACCCTCTTTCTCAACATAAAGAAGATGAGGTTAACATGATTAATTGGAGTAGTGGACAGAATTTCCATTATATTGGTGGATCCTCCCAAACCAGCAAAGATAGAACTAACAAATGGGATTATGCACAGTTACAGTTTATGATGGAACGGAAAATGAAGGCTCTTAACGAGCAAGTCAACCGATTGACAGAACTAGTGTCCATCAGCACCAAGTCACACGTCAATTATTCATCCAAGAGCATGCTAGCCTACTTCCTCTTGTTACAAGTACTCCACCACTTACTCCAGAAGGTGAAACACTGGAGGATAAAATTACAAAAAGAGCAAAAGCCAAAGTCCACCGGGATTTAGCCAATAAAAGGGAATTCACTTATTTAGGCCAACAAATGGAAGAGGTATTGCAGATGTTGATCAGTGAGGGAAGAATCACAGCTCTGCTACCTCCAATCAGCCCACGCTCTAGACGGTTGGATTTTAATGGAGTGGTCACAGCACTGAAGAATGTTGGGCACTCCGCCATCTTATTCAGAACCTGATTGATAGTGGTGTCCTGCAAATGGCAGACAATGACGCTGTATTACTTAAGAGTGGGGACACATTTCCTACAAAATGGAAGGAAGTCGTATCAGTTATATCCTCTTAGGATGATTTGGCTGTCATACTACTTACCATACAACCAATTCAGTTCAAAGGTGTTGAAAATCCTTTGAAAGTGGCTGCGCTAAAGCCAATCATATTTCCATTCAGGCCACAATATCATGTTCTCAGCCTACAAAAATTATGTGCCATGGAATTATGGTGAGGCTGAAGGATCCATATCTAATATAACTGTTGTAGCGTCGAATTAAAATCCACTGTATCTTCCCCAACGGGTGGTGAAGCCTACCATCAAGTCAAAGGGGAAAGTTCCCATGGAAAATATTGAAGAGTTCCTCTGTACTATGGGACACAATGAAGTCATGGTGGTTTTATGCTTGAAAGAAGTTCTGCAATAGATTTCAATACTAGACTTGGTTTTCTCTTAAGAAGATCATATGAAGGTCTTACTAAGAGTTTTAGAAGAAGCCCACTTGCCAAAATTAGTGGATGTTGAAAAGTTCCATCATCTAGTTGATCACATCTTCAATAGCAATGTGATATCCTTCACTGATGATGACATACCTCATAAAGGGATGGGTCATTACAAATCATTGCACATAGCAGTTTGTCCTCCAGATATATGGTGGGAGGAGTTCTGATAGATGGGGGATCATCCTTAAACACCTGCCCTTACGCCACCATGGAGAAAATGAATATCAATCTCACCGGGATCCAAAGCAGCCATACAATTATCAAAGCTTTTGATGGATCCCGATGAAATGTTGTCGGAGAGATTGAACTACCAGTGGAGATTGGTCCACATACATTCTGCGCATCCTTTCATGTGATCAAATTAGCTACAGGATAAAATCTACTCTTGGGATGACTGTGGATTCATATGGTTGGAGCCGTCCCTTCCACTTATCAGTAACTCAAATACATTATTAGTAGTAGTTTGGTCACTGTTAATGTTGAGCCAGAATGTCCTGAATAAGATGACATCCCACTTATCAGTTTCAATGCAGAAGTTGTGCTTGTCAGCTTCCAGGCCCTTGAGGTGAGCAACACTAACTATCAACCCATTGGGGCGCCACCTCTGATACCCATAATTTCTGTCGAGGTAATGTTGGCAAGTCAAGAGATGATATCTTTGGGTTATCAACCTGGACAGGGGTTAGGAAAGGATCATCACGGCATTAAGGGCCCAATTCAAGTTCTCAGTCAAACATGGATAGCCGGACTAGGCTATTCTGTGATGCCCCCAAAATAGGTATACAACACCAGTTTTTAGTCGCCAAATACATGGTATAGAAACAACTACAACTTTATTAATACAATTGTCGTGCAAAATACGACAACACATAAATAGTGAATTTAAAAACAAATATTGTCTTCTAGACAATATCAACATTTAAATAAGTCCTCATTACAATTATTGATACACTATTTTACAAAATAGTGAGGACTACTAAAACGACTTTCTAGAACCTTCATTCCATACCCCGACTAGTACTCGCTACATTCTCGCCTCCTGAGAAGAAAAATGGAACAAAAAGGAAAAAGGGTTAGCTCAACTAGCCCAGTAAAGAATATTATGACTAAGATAATATAGAACAAATTATCGTTAGTCCTCAACAAGGAATAATCTGATAGAATACAATAGACAACAAGTTTTAAATCAATATTCGCAGCGGAAATAACAATTCATTAGAAGTGTTACGTAGAGAATGAAATCTACTATCTTCTATGACTTAAAAAAAATTCATCATCAATATTTTATTCCTGTAACATCAATCAATTACATCATAAATCAAATATTTATCTTTGCACTACAGGCCAAAGATATTCATCAGTTGGTTATGTTCATCTCAACACCTGTACATCTTTGCACTACGGGCCAAAGATATTTAATGTAGAAAATCATTAATCTTTTGCACTTTGCAGCCAAAGATATTCAAGAATATCATCATTTAGGACCGAGGATGATGAAAAATATTTTAAAGAAAATGAATCCAATGAAACAAAAGAACAAATATTAAGGATTCGTACTTTAAACAATCCAAGTTCAAAAATACTTCGTAAATAATCATAGTGAAGTAAAAGTCAAGAATGATCAAAACATGGATACAATCAAAACTAGTATCCATAATAGATATTTTGGACAAAAATGAAAATTTAATTTTTACGTGAATAAGGTCGTATTCGTGAATAAAGGTATCAGATATCGTGAATAGTCTTTGATCGTGAATAGTAACCCCAACACTAAAAGACAAGAATTTCACAAGAAAAATCTTACCAATATTCCTAAGATAATGATATTAGAAGAAATAATATCATTTTAAAAAATAACATCCTTACCTCGAAAAGACAAGATTACATCGAATCTTTGGATATAGTGTTGAAGGGAACTTGCACCGTATAACAACACTCAAAGTATCAAAATACTCACAAGAATACGCTCGATAATATAGAGAGAAAAAGAGAGAGAAAACTAGTTTTTGGTGCGATTTTCAATTCTAACCTAAGCACCCTATTTATAGGAAAATGCTTAGAACACAAAAGCAAAAATTTTTATAAAATATTATTATTTATAATAAAAATTCCTATTCACACCTTTGAATCTGAATTCATCAATTTAACACATGCAAGTGGGTCCCGTAAAATGTAAAAAAATGTTTTTATTAAAAAAAACATTTAAAACTTCAAAAATCAATTATTCCGGAACTTCAATACCTTATAATAAATAGCCCTTTTATCAGAAAAATTCAAATCTTATGTCCATTCCATAGGAAATTTAATTCTCTACAACTTTACAGAAGAAAGTTTTTCCAAATTCCAAGCAGAAGTTGACCGAAATCCACATACGGACGATTTTACAGGCTATAATCAAATTTCAGTCAAGAAATGGGGTCCACGGACATTTTTAACATGTTGTTAACATTTTTTGTAACAAAAATACTCTTACTCCTCATTTATTCATATATCACACATTCATTATAAAAATATCACCATTATTATATTATTATAATATAATAATATATTAAATGAATTATTTTATCGGAAAAGATAAAATTTCAATTTTTCAACATTTGTCACTTTAAAATTTTCTCCATCTATATCCACATAAAATGAATATTTTCCTTATCATATAAATCAATAATTAATTATTCATAAATAATATTACAGAATCACAATACTGACAACCAGGCCATTCCCAGGAAAGATGAGGCTTTCCAATAAGGATTTCTCCTTATTGGCGCGCAATTAGGTGGCCAAACCTCTCCTTAGATAGAACTTTCTAGACATTGCCAATAATGTTATCTAATAATATTATTCAAATAATATGAATTATTGCTCCGATAATGTAAAATACTGTGTAATGACAATTATTGAAACAACAATAATATAAAATATCAATGCAGCAATTATTGAATCAATAAAATAAAATATTGAACAGTAATTACTGTAACGATTATTGAGTAATGTTTTCTTACGTAAGAATCAATAATTGGTGCAATACCGTGTGCTACTATGTTTTAACCACTGGATATTTCAACAGTATTAACGGTAACAACTACTCCATTATTTATAAACAACTTATACTTGTTAATTTCTGCATCTAATCGCTTTCCGTTATGGGGCCCACACAAGGCTACGCTGCCATACGAATATTCCACGACCAAACGAATATTCCCTGACAACAATGAATATTTTACAACCACTTGTTTATTTAAAATATTTATGCATTTTACCCATAACTAACCACATTAATCAAATCAACCCTTACTATTTGAAAATAATAAATAGAGAAATTTTAATTTCATTTACAATAAGTTGGGGTCTTACAACCTCCCCACCTTATGAAATTTCGTCCTTGAAATTGATGTACGTACCTGGTGTTTTGATAAGGTGAGGATACCTTTCCTTCATTTCGGTTTCCAATTCCCAGGTCATTTCCTCAATAGCATGGTTCCTCCACAAAACTTTGACTTGTGGTATAACCTTTGTACGTAGGACATGCTCCTTTCTATCCAAAATCTTGACAGGTACCTCCTCATACGTTAAGTCTTCGGCTATCTCGTCCGGTTCTAACTCAATAATGTGGTTCGGGTCTTTCACATATTTACGAAGCACAAATATGTGAAAAACATTATGAACATGAGACATGCTTGGAGGTAATGCGAGTCTATAGGCCACATTTCCTACTCGGTCAAGAATCTAAAATGGACCAATAAATTGTGGATTGAGCTTTCCTCTTTTGTCAAATCTTGTAACTCCCTTCCATGGAGCAACACGCAACAATACATGATCCCCAATACTAAATTCCATGTCCTTTCGATGAAGATCCTCATAACTCTTTTGTTGATCCTGTGCCATTTGTATACGTTATCGAATCATTTGGATCTTTTTTCGTAGTCATACGTACCAACTTGGGTCCCAACAATGTTGCTTCACCCATCTCATCCCAACATATTGGAGAGCGACACTTTCGTCCATATAATGCTTCAAATGGAGCCACACCTATACTTGCCTGATAACTATTGTTGTAGGAGAATTCCACCAATGGTAAATACTTATCCCATCTCCCTTTGAAGTCTAGGACACAGAGTCTTAATAGATCTTTAAGAGTTTGAATAGTCCTCTCTAATTGTCCGTCCGTTTGAGGATGGTATGCTGAACTGAATCGTAAATCCGTCCCCATAGCTTTTTGCAAGCTAACCCAAAATCGTGATGTGAATCTTGGGTCACGATCTAAAACTATTGATACTGGTATGCCATGCAATCTCAAAATCTCATTTAAGTATATACGAGCAAGACGTTCAAGGGAATAAGTCTCCCGTATCAGCAAGAAATGAGCAGACTTGGTTAATCTATCAACAATAACCCAAATAGCATTTATGCCTTGAGAAACTGTGGGAAGACCCCTAACGAAATCCATGGTAATGTGTTCCCACTTCCATTTCGGAATCTCAAGTGGTTGTAATGGACCCTTAGGCACTTGATGCTCCGCCTTTACACGTTGACAAGTTAAACACCTCGAGATAAAATTTGCAATCTCTCTCTTCATATTGTTCCACCAAAATGTATGTCGAAGATCACGATAAATTTTAGTACTTCCAAGATGGATTGCAAACTGTGTATTGTGTGCCTCCATCATAATCTTGTATTTCAAATTAGAGTCATTAGGAACACAGAGTCTGGAGTGGACTCGAAGTATTCCTTCTTCATCGATTCTTGCTTCTGGAATAACACCTTCTTGTACTTTCTTCTTCATACGCATCAGCTCCAGGTCTGTGGCTTGAGCAACTTTAACTTTTTCGATTAAAGTCGGTTCTATGCGTATACTTGACATCATTGCATGGTCCCCGGAGTCTTGAATTCTATCTTCATCTTTTGTAAATCACACAAAATGGGCCTTTGTGCTGACAACATTGCACTCATTCCCGCATATGATCTTCTACTCAACGTGTCAGCTACAACGTTCGCTTTTCTAGGATGGTATTGAATGGTGTGGTCGTAATCTTTTAACAGCTTGAGCAAACGTCGTTGCCGCATGTTGAGTTCCTTTTGGGTGAAGAAATATTTGAGGCTTTTATGGTTTGAATATATCTCCACTTTCTCCCCATATAGATAGTGCCTCTAGATCTTTAGCGCGAAAATGACTGTTGCCAACTCTAGATCATGAGTAGGATAATTCCTCTCATATTCTTTAAGTTGTTGCGAGGCATAGGCTATGACTTTCCCATGCTATATGAGAACACATCCTAACCATTTGCCTGAAGCATCGTTGTAGATAACAAATCCATCCGAACCAGATGGTATTGTTAGAACAGGTGTCTAAAGGAGTCTCCTCTTAAGCTCTTGAAAACTCTTTTCGCATTCCTCGCTCCATACGAATTTTGTATTCTTTCGAGTTAACTGAGTTAACGGAGTAGCGATTCGAGAAAATCTTTCCATGAATCTTCGATAATAACCAACTAAACCCAGAAAGCTATGTACTTTGGTCACCGACTTCATTTGCTCCCAACTTTGTATTGCTTCAATCTTCACCGAGTCAATAGATACTCCATGTTTTGACATCACGTGCCCAAGGAATGCTACTTCCTTAAGCCAGAACTCGCATTTCTTCAACTTGTCATAAATCTTGATTTCACGAAGCAATTGGAGTGCCAGCTTCAAATGGTTCTCATGATCTTCACGACATTTGGAATATATGAGGATGTCATCAATAAAGACAACAACGAACTGACCGAAATATTCCTTGAATACTCGGTTCATTATATCCATGAAAGTCGCAGGAGCATTAGTCAATCCAAAACACATGACTAAGAATTCATAATGCCCATACCGAGTTCTGAATGCAGTCTTTGGAATATCCTCAATTCTAATCTTCAGCTGATGATATCCAGAATGAAGATCGATCTTTGAAAAGAATTGTGCTCCTTGTAACTGGTTAAACAGGTCATTAATGCGAGGTAACGGATACCTATTCTTGATAGTGACATGGTTCAATTCTCGATAGTCAATACAAAGTCGCATACTCCCATCTTTCTTCTTTACAAATAAAACAGGAGGACCCCAAGGAAATGTACAAGGACGAATGAAACCGATGTCCAACAACTCCTATAATTGGACCTTTAACTCCTGAAGTTCAATAGGAGCCATTCGATATGGGGTTTTAGAAATGGGCTTTGTACCAGGTTCAAGATCAATAAAGAATTTAACTTCACGTTTTGGGGGTAAACCGAGAAGTTCTTCAGGAAATACGTCAGGAAATTTACTAACAACAGGAATATTATTCAAATCTGACGTGTCTTTATTCAAATCCATAACATGGGCTAAGAAAGCTTGACATCCGTTTTTTAATAAATGAATAGCTTTATGACTTGATATGACAGTGATTGATTTTAGTGGTTTAGTTGCTTGAATTGCATAACAAAGTTGGTTAGGAATATGAAAACTAATAACCTTACGAAAACAATCAATTTTGGCATGATGAGTAGTTAACCAATCAATCCCTAAAATCACATCAAAAGCAAGTATCTTTAAAGAGATAAGATCAACATGTAATGTGATGGTGCCAACTTGGATCAAACAAGATTTATAAACAATGGATGTAATGAAAGTTTCTCCTAACGGAGTCTCCACAGATAAATCAAAGTCTAATTTCTCCGAAGTTAAGCAGGAGAGATAAATGAATGGGTAGCACCGGTATCTAGTAAGGTATAAAATTCGCAAGAATTTATGATTAGCTTACCCGTGATCACCTCGTTTGGGTTCCTCGCATTTTGACCAGTCACGACAAACGCTCTTCCAGGAACCGTTGACTTTGACTTTTTTGGGACAGCCTTTTGAGTCACCATCCCCGCTAAACTTGGTTTTGCTATCGTACAATCTCGAGCGATATGTCCTTCCTTTCCATAAGTATAACATACCTTGAACTGTTGTGGACAGTTTGAGCTGATATGTCCCTCTTTTTTGCAATTATAGCATACGACCGGTGGTCGTTCTCCTCCCTTAGAACCAGTTGCTGTTGGTGCTGATGTCTTCACATTGTCATTGTTGAATCTCCTTTTTTTAAAATCTCCCCCCGACTCGCTTCTTCTATTTTCATGGCTATGATTACCACCAGAGTGGTTGCCGCTCTTGTCCGTATTTTTCTTTCCCCACTAGTTATCGTTGTTCCGATGACTGTTGTCACCGATATGACCCTGGTTGTGGTCCCTCGGTTGAACGTACTCGTTATCTCGCTCTAATAATTGAGACATGTTGACAACATCTGGATATAGAGAAAACTTATGAGAAATGAGATATTGACGTATGTTGGGTTTCAAACCTCTCAAAAACATACGCGTCATATGTTCCTCATTCTTCACCAAATGAGGTGCAAACCTGGATAACTCCGCGAACTTCACCTCGTACTGGGACACCATCATGTTGTTCTGCTCCAGTCTAATAAACTCTACCTCCTTCATATGATGAATACTTTTAGGAAAGTACTTGTCATTAAACAGTTTTTGAAACGTTTCCCAAGACATGCTAAGTGTGGCTGGATGGGTACGCTTAACAGATTCCCACCTGTAATCTGCCTCATTACGGAACATAAAGGTGGCGAATGGAACCTTCTATTCCTCTGTGCATCCCAAGACGTCGAATATTTTGGTAATTTTCTTGACCCAGGTCTCTGCCTTAATCGGATCCGGCTTTCCCCATAATTCTGGTGGTCCCAACTCCTTGAACTGCTTGGTTGTGACAAACCGTGTGTTGTTATCATTTCCACCTGTATTTTGTACATGAGTCTCATTTTTTTAATTTTGCATGAACCGCAAAAAGCTTGTAAACATTCCATCGTTCATCATCTGATCAGTGGTGTTGTTTACAGGAGAAACATTGCCGGCCTGTTGCACGTTTTCCTCATTAGTGGGTAAAGGTGTGTCCATGGTCTCATTTACTCCACTGTTAACATTCTCGGTTGCCATTCTCAAATACTGCCATAAAACAAGGGTTAATTAAACAAATTAACATATCACATAATATCCCTATATTATAACCGACCAACAAATAATCTTAGGCAGGACACACTAGCGAAGGATTTACTCATCTCTGCCCTCCTAGTTCTATTCCTCGATCTCTGCCAGAGACCATATCCCTAAGCTCTGATACCAACTGTGACACCCCCAAAATAGGTATACAACACTCGTTCTGAGATGCCAAATACATGGTACAGAAACAACTACAACTTTATTAATACAATTGTCGTGCAAAATACGACAACACAGAAACAGTGAGTTTTAAAAACAATATTGTCTTCTAGACAATATCAACACTCAAATAAGTCCTCATTACAATTATTGACACACTATTTTACAAAATAGTGAGGACTACTAAAACGACTTTCTATAACCTTCATTCAATACCCCGACTAGTACTCGCTACATTCTCGCCTCCTAAGAAGAAAAATGGAACAAAAAGGAAAAGGGTGAGCTCAACTATCCCATTAAAGCATATTATGACTAAGATAATATAGAAAAAATTATCGTTAGTCCTCAACAGAGAAAAATCTGATAGAATACAATATACAACAAGTTTTAAATCAATATTCGCAGCAGAAATAACAATTCATTAGAAGAGTTACATAGAGAATGAAATCTACTATCTTCTATGATTTTAAAAAAATCCATCATCAATATTTTATCCCTGTAACATCAATCAATTACATCATAAATAAAATATTCATCTTTGCACTACATGCCAAAGATATTCATTAGTTGGTTATGTTCATCTCAACACCTGTACATCTTTGCACTACTGGCCAAAGATATTTAACAGAAAATCATTAATCTTTGCACTACAGGCCAAAGATATTCAGTAATATCATCATTTAGGATTTTGAACGATCCGAATGAATCTTATGAATGAGTAGGTCAAATAAGTAAGGAATGAAGTTCTATAACATCAAATTCTAAGAAAAAGTGAAATCGTAATCCAAAATATCGATTAAAATGAAGAACGAGCGAAGAACACGAAGAACACGCGAAGAACGCGAAGAACGTTGTTGATGGACAAATTTAAAACCATCGTAGGATAATTTTTGTTGATGGAAAAGTTTAAAACCATCGCGTATAAGTTAGATGCTTATCGCTTGGTTAGGAACGGTAGAAACGTTCATGAAGAACGGATAAAAATTAGCTATAACGAAGTTATGGCGAAATTTTTGTAAAAGACGAATGAGAATTAGAAAGTTAGTAAATGAACCTGAATGTGTAGTGTTTCATAAGAAAGTAAGAGAATGTATAAAACGTGAGTCGTGGACTCAAGAATGAATGAATTCCGAGTTCGGATGACCGAATTACGGACAAACAAACAAAGAACGTTAATAACGTAAAATGAACGAAGAGTGAAGATTAAGCCAACTAAATGGCATGTTAACGGATTCTGAATGAAGTTCTGTCTGAGGGTAATCAAAGTACATAATATAAGGAAGAAAATGGCTTTGGAATGACCTCATTCTGAGTTATAACGAAGAAGTTATGAGATTTCAAAATCAGCATCTCAAGCTTGTAAAAGACTTAGAAAATTTTTCTAGGTTTCTTACTTTCACACAAATGATCTGCGGCCGTGCCTTGAGACCCGGCAAGCAGTGTTATGAGCTCGGGCCATTAGCTACTGCTAATTGGTGCCGCAACATGAAAGAAAGAGAAGGGCACAGCACCGCGGCGCCAGTGCAGCAATGCCCAGAAATGAGATTTTAACTACTCAATTTCTCAGGGGATGTGCAAGAAAGAAATATGAATATGTAATTCTACTAATTTAACACTTAATCAAGTGTATTAAACCTTTAATCAAGTGTACACGTGTTATTTTCTTATGTGCTACATAGGAATTGGAATGAGCAGTTCAGCGTAAACTATAAGCTGTAGCTGTGCGTAAGGCAAGTTTCCTAACTTCATTCATATTTCAAATGAATGCTAGTTTCTAAAACTTCTCAGATGTTGAACTTGAGAAGTTCTGTCTATGTGCGAATGTGTGATATTTGTTCAAGTTGTTAGAATGTATGAGGCCTTGTGCCACAATGTGGACACTTCAGTGTTTTTATGATATGAAGTGTTCTGTGATTGAACTGTTCAATATGAGCATGTTCTGTTTATACATGAACCGTTATTATTAAGTCTGTGCTACTGATTCTAGCTAGACAGAATATGTATGAAAGAGTGTATAGAATGAAAGTATTTCAAAGTGCATGTGAATAATGTTTTAAAATGATAGGAATCGAGATTATTCCTATTATTCAAGCTGCTTCGTAACCTTTGTTCGATTATTGAAGTCTGAAAAGAATGTTTAAATTCTTAAAGTTGTTCATCCAACTGCTTTGATTTGCTGAGCAATTGAATGCTCACACTTGCTTTAAATAAAAACATTTTCAGCGAACGATGTTAGAAAGAACTTAAGGATCCCGTAAAGATTAAGCTGATCGGTATCCAGAAGACATGTCATTCATTATATGAATGAGTATGAAGATCAAGTGAAGACTTGTAATATAGAATGATAGAATTAAACTATAGAATAGTTTAATGAACGTTTATGTATCCTTGGTGGCGGATAAAAGTCACTTGTACAAGATGTAAAGAATAATGTAATTATCATTATTTGTAATAAAAGAGGTTTTAAAGATTTAGAACCTGGGATTTGAGGATGTATGTTGTTATATTTAGCTATATAATGATGTATGTTTGGAAGAAGATGGGATCGTGACGTACGGAATCCGGATGTGAAAATAAATCGAATTTCGGGGCGTTACAATTATTTAATATTTAAATCATTTAATAATAATTTATAATAATAATTATAAATTATTATAAGTCATTTATAAATAATATTGATATTTGAATTATCCAGAATAATATTTGAGTTATAGATTAGAGTTTTATACTTGCGGTAATTACCCAATAAAATGGTCAAATTTTACAAAATAAATGCTACCTAATTTGATTCGAACCTATATAGTTTGACTGTATAAGTGTTTGTTTGTGTCTTAATGACTAATATAACTATGTGATAATGTGATTAGGTTATGTATAAACTGTAAATAATAGTATAATGTGTTATGATATGTTATTCTAATCAATAGAACAATCTTATAAATGATAGGTCGTTGAATTAAGGATAGAACTAAGTTGTGTAAGCAGCAGACCAGACAAGTATCCTACCTTTGCATTTTCTTTATGCAATGGACATGAGTAAGAAGTTTCAGAATTATATTATTATTGTACCATATTATTAACCCTATTGTTATATATGTTATATCCGATCATTGATTATCAACATGGTACCATATTATAATTCAGATATATATTTTGTTCGTTAGTTTCTAAATATGGTTGTTCAAGTGTCCCCACTTGGACAATCAATGTATTTAATTACATGTTGATATATATATATATATATACCTATTGACCATAGTATGTATACGATAACAAAGAGTCATCGAAGCTATTTGACTAGCTAGACACAGATTTAGAAATATTGTTGAATATGATAAAAACCTTTTTGTATTCAATCAAATTGTTTTGGTTCGGATTCCAGACTAAGTATGAAAATCCCGAACATGAGAAAACTTTTATGCACCCAAGGCGGATAGAGTGAACGATAATATCGTTCTTTTATGTAGTATTGATTAATACAAGGCATAATGGGCTGATCACCCTCCAAGCCCGTAAGTTATGATGGTTTGCGGATGAAGTTCTGCTAAACCAATTCAAAAATTGAGAACAATGTTCATAGTATGTCACCTTAACCCTATTTATAGTCAGTACGTAGTTTTAAAAATTTAATAGAGAGTTGTTATGTTATTATTATCGGTTCAGATTACTTCACAACTTTTGATTTGTTATAGAAGGGTAGTACAAAGAAAACATTTAATCATTTCAGCTAATATTTATAATTGTTATTACTTGTTGGGCACTCAAATGCTCATCCTTGCTTAAATTAAATGTTTTCAGTTAAGTATGACCAGCCAGAGGGCTCTGCCAGGAATAAAGGGAAAGGAAAGTTGTCATAATAAGTTTGTGTTATCTTATGTAATAGCTAAACTTAAATAAGATGATGTTATTTATTATCTATCATGTAATAAAATGTTTTAAGGTCGCGTACCTGGGATTTAGAAAACTGATATGTAAATTAAGTTTGATATTTATGACATTATTATTATTATTCTGCTCAAAGAAATGGTATCGTGAAGCACCGAGTTCGGGTTTTAAGAACCTAAATCTAGGGGCATCACAGGTTGGTATCAGAGCTATAAGCATGAATTTGCAAAGAGCCCCGAGTCTCTCGCTGTTGACTTCCTTGTGCGGAATGTACTGAAGCCAGACTCTCCGTAGGGGACGCCGACTCAGTCAGTGGCAAGCTGATAGGTACCCTTATGAGGTGTTGTGGTTGGAAGCACCATGAAAGCCACATGTTGGTATCAGAGCTTTAGGGTTAAAAACCATAGGTGGGAGTAGACCTTAGGATATATCCTTAAAGTAGAGGAAAACGTTGAAAGTACAAATAACTCATATAGAGTTTAAAAGGAGATGAGTCGAATAAATTCATCGTCAAACAAAAATAAAAGATAACTTATATAAAACTTTTACTTGCTGTGTGTATATATTATATATTAATCAGGATAATTTATGTGTAAAGATGTCAGGAGGAAAAAGAATAGTATACCCTAAGATCGTAAAGAAGGAGCCAATATCAAAGCCAATAGCTGAAGTAGAGGCTCACGTTGAAGCTAACCTTGATGAGGTGCTCATTTTGGAAAATATAGTACCAGACCCAGAAATGTTGGAACTAACACATAGTGATTCAGACACTAAAGTTGAAGCTGATTAAGCATCAACGAAGGTACAGAATCTGAGGAACAAGGTTTCTTATCTGGAAAAGTTGTGGGAAATAGAAAAGCTGTTGAATAGTCAGTTGCGAAAAGCTTTACTAGAACAATGGAAGAACAATATAAGCTTAGAATCAAAATTGATCAAATGGGAGCCACAAACAACATATCGTGTGCAGCTCCGAGCAAAAAGAGGAAAAGAAAGATAAAATGCCACGACTTAGGAAAATTCGATAAGAAGAAATGGAAAAAGATATGTTATCTTTGCGGTTATGAAGGACATACCACTCTATATTGTCCCAACTATAAACCAGGTGCATATTTTATTTGTGGGTTGGAAGGTCATCAAGTGAAAGGTTGTCCAAAATCAGGAAAGAGGTGTAGGAAATAGGTAGAATTAGTATTTGATTATGCATGTTTGGTAATGTACGTGTGTATTATAATAATCCCAACTTTGGTGTAAGTTATGGTAGCGATTCCCGACTTTTGTGGTCACAAAGGGATATCAGATGTTTAAAGCAGTATATGATATGCTATGTACTATAAATTAGTCGAATGAATATGAATCTATGTTTGATTAATGGGATAAGTTTGAAATATTAAACTTATACGATAAGGTTTAGAATGTAAGTTAATAAAATATAGATTTTGTTTTATTTAACCAGAAAATGCCGCCAAGACGTCAAACTCGAAACCAACGGGCAGAAGAATTTTTCAACAATATTGGAGGACAACAACCAGATCTGATGCAGAATTTCGCGAACATGGTAGCTCAGGCCATGCAGAATAGAATGCCAGTCGCGGGAAATTGTTGCCCCTTTTATAGTTCTAATAAAAGAGCTCTAACTCATGCAAGCATACATGTGTCAAAAAGTAATACAGAGTAAGTAAAGTATCTATCCCACATAAAAAGTTGTTAAACTTAGATTATCATGCATTAATTAACTCACTATACTTATATGCTTAAACTGATGACTAAATTGTTAAATTAAACTAATTATGATTACCAACAAAAAAATAAGAACGCAGATGGAATAAATATAATAAGGAAACAATGGGACCCTAACTTCATTTAATATTTCATCTAATCGCCACTGTTATGCAAGAAGTGTCCACATATCACAGGAAAATAGTCAAGAGCACAAAGAGAGTTATAACCATTTTTAATGCACTATAACCAACTTACACAGTATCTACAGATGTTAGACTCTATGTAATCACCAATACAATCACAATCACCATATGTCTATGCACAATTGCAATCCTATTGATTTTAAGCTTAAGCCCTTACCCTAGCTCATACGGTGAAACAATATATGTCTATCTAGTTCACAAAATACGCAAGCCATTACACTAGCCCCATATTCGCATGCTATAATGATTACAATCCATATTTATATGTTCATTGTCAATCCCATACAAATACTAAAACGAATGGTGATCAATCATTCATATATATAAAACAACCATGATAGATATCCTATATGATATGCAAAAAAAATCTAGCATTTAGATGTACAACCAAACTACATATTAAAATCCGTTAGAATCCCATAATGGAGTTTAGTTCATGATTGAACGAAAAGCCATTATGGGATCAACGCTAAACATGATCAATAAATAAACGAGTGAAGTAAGAAAGATAGAACGATCAAACCCAATCGCTGAATAGAAACCAATGATTAACTAATCAATCCTCAAAGAAATCCAATATATAATAATCAAAATCCACGATGACAGAGAATTCCAAGAAGAAGTAGAGAAAGTAGACGTTATGGCTTTGTTCTACGTTGGATTCTCTCCCAAGGTGTAAACCCTAGTTTTCTAAGATGAAAATATGTAAAAGTAATCTCGTCTCCCCTCTGACACCAGTCAGAATCGTTTAAAAACAAATTACACATCATTTAATTGAGGATTAAAAATAAAACAAAATTACGGCGCATCGGCATTGCTTGCGGCGCCGCCTATATAACTTCCCTCTCTGGTAGTGAGACTTACGATTATGTTATGTCCAAATCCGATGCGTCCTCTCGCTGCAGCGTGCACAGCTATTTACCTCATGATCGCGCCAACTTGCGAAGGTCTTCCTGTTTTTAGCATGCACTCGCTGGCGGTACGTGAGTCTAAGTTTATCTGCCCTGCCGGCCATGTAACTTGTGTTCTGATTTTGGTTACGGTTTTGTCTTCTTCTTTCTTTTGCTTTGTTCACTCATGCTTAATCTTCTTGCTTGCTTGGTTTCCATGCTTCATTTCACCTCCATGCCATGCACATCCTTGCCTTGTGACTAGCCTTCAAGCATCCATTCGCCTCGTGCCTCTAATTCCACAAAAATCAAGCCGATTCCTGCACTTATTCACCAAAAGGAGTTTTAAGTTAATGCAATGCAAAATAACGTGAAATGCAACTAAAACACAATGAAATGTACTTGAGGTGGGCATAATTCGCATGGATTAGTATTCAATAAGTAGGTAAAAATACCACTTATCAAATACCCCCAAACTTGAACTGTTGCTTGCCCTCAAGCAATGCATACTAATGAACAATGAAAATACAACTACTAAACTATACAACTACTCTATGATGCATTCTAGTCTCACATAATCTTATCCATAACAGAATTTCAGCCCAAATTACCTCAGTGAACTATCCAGATCCTAGAACATAATTTCAAACCAAACCATAGACATAACATCATACACACAGATAATTCATGAATGCTATAGAAATGTTGTGTGTGAGTGTGATGTTCACAAAAACTTGATCTAAGCAAAGATTATATATCCTACACTGCTCCACACAGAAAATTATAGTCTAAATGAAGACTCAGGTATACTCATGCAACATAGACTGTTTCGACATATCACATCAAACTAAGGTTCAATAATGGGTTTATTGCTTTATTACTACTCACGAGGGCGATTTCGCACTTTCCCGCGGTGTTTATTGCTATTTTTTCTTTTCTTTTTCTCTTTTTCTTCTTTTTTTTCACATAACTGTGCAATGTCTCAATCTATTAGGCACACTGCTACCCTTTAGCGAGCTTTCAACCAACGACTCCCAGACCATGAAAGACCTTAGTGCGCTAGGTGTAGAGACAATCCCCTCGGGCGTACTTACTGCTAATTAAGACTATCCACGTTATTGCTATTCGACTTTCTTTTTTTTTTATACATAGCATACCCATGTTTTCCCAAAAGTTTGCACTTTAATGACTTACAATCTACAACACTTTCCTCATGTTTCTCTTTTTAAAAATACACGTTCTATTGAGCAATGCAAGACACACATCTTAAACCTACATGTGATTGTGAATACATTTGTGCAAACCGAAAGCATTTAAACAGCAACATGAATCTCATTATGTAAAACATTATATCCAAGCTGTGTTATGCAACATATTCTAAAATCTTTCACAATTCACTATCATCATTAGCTAGGCAAAAATTTCTATTATTAAGCAAGAATTTGTGTGAGACATTAAACTAAAACATACTAACACAATCACAAATGAATGAAAATTAAAAATTTTATGCAAAATTTTATCTAACAAATAATCATGCAAAATTAAGCTAAACATGCAAAAACATAATGCAAACTAAACTACTATGCAAGTACTCTAATACCCTCAAACTTAAAGTGTTCAATGTCCTCATTGAATGAAGGTAAAGGGTACAAGAAAAACTCCCCTAATGATTGGCTTGATCACCCTCCTCGGGTGGTGGATCTGGTGGTGGATAAGGCACGACGGTCCCAAACTACGGCCATTCGAGCATTGTTCCTTGTTGTGCGAAAGCTTCGGCCAAGGCCCTGGTGAGTCCCGTAGCAAATGTCCCAAGATTGTCATATAATGCGTCGACTTTGCGCTCTAACCTTCGGAGATGTCGATCGCTAGGGATGGGATGTGATCGGGTGGATGGGCCTGCTTCATCGGTCTGCGGGGGCTGCTGGGTTGGCTCTGGGAAGGTGGATCGGAGAATGAATCCTCATTCGCACGGGTGTGGCTCACCACCTGCCCAGTCCTCAAATTTAGCAATGGTGGTAGGTGTGATGTCTTGACTGGGATATTGCATTTGTTCATTGCCCCAATTGCACCCCTGCTGCGCATATAGCATGACTACCACTGAAGCTTGTGGAATGCTCCCAGTGGTAGTTCCCTTCAAATACTTCACAATGTTTTGATGGATCAAATACCCCACGTCGATATATTCGCCAGTTATAGTGCCCCATAGAATTACAGCCCTGTCTGCTGTGATTTCATGTTGATGTGATGATGGAAATAATTTGGCACAAATGAATAGATTCCATGCCTTGGCATATCGATTCAGTGCAGCTGCGGGGAATATGCTAGGCTAGGTCGTGCCGACTTTATAAGTCCACCTTGTGCCTGGAATGCACAACTCCGCAATGACACGCTCCAAATCTGTTTCCTGATGTGCCCCCGTAATCCAATTGGTCGCCCCTGTTGGTGGTCTTACAGTGATTCTCAGCACGTTACGGATGGCGGAGGGTCTGTAGTCTATTTTGACACCACGAACCATAGAGGTATTGTGACGCCCCCAAAATAGGTCCATTCCATCCAACCCATTCTGAGTCGCCAAATACATGGTACAGAATAACTACATCTTTATTAATACATTTGTCGTGCAAAATACGACAACATATATATACTGTGAGTTTAAAAAAACAATTATAGCATACCTGAAACTGTTGTGGGCAGTTTGGACTGATATGTCCCTCTTTCCCGCATTTATAGCATATAATGGGTGGTCGTTCTCCTCCCTTGGAACCGATTTGTTCTTTGTGGCCAGCGTCTTCACATGGTTATTGTTGAACCTTCTCTTCTTGAAATGTCCACTTGAGTCACCTCTCCTATTATCATGGCCACGATTACCACCCAAGTGGTTACCGCCTTTGTCCGTATTCTTTCCTCCCCGCTGGTTATCATCGTTTTGATGATTTCTTTACACACCGATATGACCTACAGTTGTGGTCCTTGGTTGAACATACTACGTTATCATGCTCTAATAATTGAGCCCTGTTTACAACATCTGAATATAAAGAAAATTTATGAGAGATAAGATATTGTCGAATCTCGAGCTTTAGACCCCTCAGAAACATACGCGTCATTCGTTCCTCATTTTCCACCAAATGAGGTGCAAACCGGACAACTCATAAACTTAGCCTCATCTTTGAGACACCGTCATGTTGTTCTCGCTCCGATCTAATAAACTCCACTTCCTTCATATAACGAACACTTTCGGAAAGTATTTGTCATTAAATAGTTTAAAACGTCTCCCAAGACATCTTTGGCGAGCGGTGGATGGATACGCTTACGAGACTCCCACCAATGATCCGCCTCGCCACTTTAACATAAAGGTGGCGAATGGAACCTTCTGTTCCTCAGTGCATCCCAAAACATCGAATATCTTGGTAATTTGCTTGACCCATGTTTCTGCCATGATCGGATCTGGCTTTCCCTTAAATTCGTGGTCCCAACTCTTTGAAACTGCTTGGCTGTGACAACCCGTGAATTGCTATCATTTCCTCCTATGTTTTGAACACGAGTCTCCCTCGTCTGATTTTGCATGAACTGCAAAAAGCTTCTAAATATCCCCTCGTTCATCATCTGCTCAGTGGTATTGTTCACAGGAGGAACATTGCCAGCCTGTTGCACGTTCTCCTCATTGGTAAGTACAGGCGTCTCCACGGTCTCATTCACTCCACTGTTAATATTCTCAGTCGACATTAACAAATACTGTCATAAAACAAGGGTTAATTAAGGAAATCAATATATCACATAATATCCCTATATACTAACCAACTAACAAATAAGCTTAGGTAGGACACACTAGCGAAGGATTTACTCGTCTCTCCTCCTAGTTCTATTCCCGATCTCACTTGGATATCATATCCCTAAGCTCGATACCAGCTGTGGCGCCCCAAAATAGATCCATTCCATCCAACCCATTACGAGTGCCAAATACATGGTGCGAATAACTACATCTTTATTAATACATTTGTCGTGCAAAATACGACAACATATATATATTTGTGAGTTTAAAAAAACAATTATTGTCTTCTAGACAATATACATACTCAAATAAATCCTCATCACAATTATTTATACATTATTTTACAAAATGGTGAGGACTACTAAACAACTCTTTCTAGAACCTTTATTCCATACCCCAGGCTAGTACTGCTACATTCTCGCCTCACGAGAAGAAAAATGGAACAAAAAGGAAAAGGGTGAGCTCGACTAGCCCAGTAAAGAATATTATGACTAAGATAATATACAACAAATTATCGTTAGTCTCCAACAAGGAAAAATATAATAGAATACAATAGACAACAAGTTTTAAATCGGATTATTAGCGTGAAATAATAATTCATTAGAAGAGTTAAGTAGAGAATGCAAACTACTATCTTCTATATATGAATTTTAAAGTTCATCGTCTATTTTTATCCCCGTAACATCAATCAATATATATCGAGATCAAATATTCATCCTTGCACTTTTCAGAATGAGGACATTCACCCGATTGGTCATGTTCATCTAAACACTGTTCATCTTTGCACTACGGGCCAAAGATATTCATCAAATCAATCATCTTTGCACTACGGGCCAAAGATATTCATCGAATCAATCATCTTTGTACTACAGGCCAAAGATATTCCATAATATTATCATTTAAGACTGAGGATGATGAAAAATATTTTTAAAGAAACGAATCTAGTGAAACAAAATGACAAGGATTAAGGATTAAGGATTCGTACTTTGTTTTATCCACGTCCAAAAATACCTCAAAAATAATCATAGTGGTGTAAAATTCAAGAATGATCAAAACATGGATACAATCAAAGCTAATATCCATAATAGATATTTTGGACAAAAAGAAGAAATTTCATTTTTCGGTGAATAGTGTCGTATTCATGAATAGTCTTGAGTATCGTGAATAGTCTTGGTATCGTGATTAGTAACTCAGACACCAAAAGATAGAAATTTCACAAAAAACATCTTCACGCTTAGTGAATAGTACTCGTGAATAGTAACTTCGTGAATAGTAACTCATGAATAGTAACTCATGAATAGTAACTTATGAATAGTAACCCGACATGAAAAAGTTCCAAATTTGATAAAAGTTCCAACTAATATTTCAAAGATAATGATATTGAAGAAATAATATCATTTGAGAAGAAAATAACATCCCTTACCTCGAAGACAGTACTTCTAGTTGAAACATTTATATAGGCTATGACTTGAACTTGCAATCGTATAGCAATACACAAAGTATACTCAAAATACTCACAAGAATACGCTCGATAATATAGAGAGAAAAAACTTGAGTTTACGGTGTGATTTTCAATTCTAACCTAAGCACCTATTTATAGGAAATTGCTTAGAACACCAAGCGAAAATTTAATATAATATTAATATATTATATAACAATTCCTACGCACTCATTCTAGAGTTTGATTTCAGCCACTTAGCATTTCTCACATGCCACCTTCTAGAAAAACTAATAAAAAAACGTTTTTCTAATTTAAAATAATTTAAACTTCCAAAAATCAATTATTTGAACTTGAACTTCAATAATTCATAATAAATAGCCCTTTTATCGGAAAATTCAATCTCGTGAGTTTTATAGGAAATTCAATTCTCTACAACTTTGCGAAGAAAGTTTCTCCAAATTCCAAGCAAAAATGACCAAAATCCATAAGCGAAGCGATTTTTGAGGCTATAATCAAATTTCAGTCAATAAATGGGGTCCACCGACATGTTTAACATGTTTTAAACATTTTGATAACAAAATACTCCTCCTCCACATATACTCATATATCCCACATTCATCGTAAAAATATCATCGTTAATATATTATTAAAATAATATATTTAAATGAATTATTTTATCGAGAAAAAGATAAAATATTAATTTTCAACAATTGTCACTATAAAATTTTCTCCATCTATATCCACATAAAATCAATATTTTCCTCATCATATGAATCAATAATTAATTATTCACAAATAATATTACGAATCACAATATTAATGACGGTGCGGTTCCTGGAAAGAGGGGCTTTCAATAAAGATTTCTCCTTCTTGGCGCGCAATTAGGTGACCAAACCTCTCCTTAGAGCGAGAACTTTCTAGACATTGCCAATAATGTTTTCTAATAATATTATTGAGATAATATGAATTATTGCTTCGATAATGAAAAATCTTTGTGTAATGACAATTATTGAAACAACAACAATATAAAATATCAATGCGATAATTATTAAATTAATAAAATAAAATCTTGAATAGTAATTCATTGTAACCATTATTGAGTAGTGCCTTCTTACGTAAGAATCAATAATGGGTGCAATACTGAAATGTCTTCTTGTGCGATAACGGCGTATTCACTGTGTTTTAACCATAAGGGTATTCCAACGATTAAAGCGGTAACAACTACGTCATTATTTTTAAACAACTTATTTTTGTCGTTTTCTTCCTCCAATCGCTTTCAGTTATGGGGCCCACATGGTCATGGGCTGCTTGTAAATGCGAATATTCCCAAAGCGATCTGAATATTCCACGACCAAAACGAATATTCTCCGACAATAATGAATATTATATCACCACTTGCTTATTTAAAATATTTGAATTTTACCCATAACTAACCATATTAATCAAATCCACCCTTACTATTTCAAAATAATAAATAAAGGAAATTCCTTTTTATTTAAAAAAATTTCGGGGTCTTACAGGTATCGTTCATTGTAACTTTGGCATTGACATAGAACTCTCGAACTATGCTTATCGGAATCGGCGTGGGTGCGGCAGTCAGTCCACCCCAGCCCCATTCGTGGATCATGGCACAAAGCTCTCCATCTTGGCCTTTTGGTCTAAATCCTCTTTCCTTGATGAATGTCTTCACGACAATGCGATAGTACTCCTGCTGGGTTTGAAAACATAAGAATTTTTTGTGGTCGACAATGTCCTCCTCATGACTGCCGGAGGAGGATGAGGAAGATGAAGCTGCTCGTGCTCTCTTTGGACCCATTTGAAATTGTTGATAGAGAAAGCAAATAAGCTTACTGAGAGATGGATTTGAAATTTGTGAATTGATAACCTTCACCTTTGTGCATGCTAACCCAATTGAGAGCCCTAGCTTTATAGAAGGGATGAGATGTGGATGAGCTTTTGATGTGGAGGAAATCGAGGAGATTTGATGGAGAGATGTACAGCGTAATCTGTAACTGATGGAGAGATAAAGACGTGAGTTATGGAGAGTGAGAGAATTGGGTCTGTTATTATCGTAAATGAGAGTCCAAATGAGCCAAAACTCTCTTTTAAAAATGTTCAGATCTAATCGGATTCGATCTTGGCGTCTTGTGGCGCGATTAATTGTGTAACGATCTGGTAGCGGTAGCCTTGAGACTTCTGAAAATTTATTAGGCCGAATGGCTTAGCAGCGGGTGCGAGTTTGTATTGCACTGGGTAGCTGTGCCATGCGACCCTAATATCTGCTATTCTAAAATTTGATCTCATTCTTCCATCAGTGATGCTCTCCAATAATGGTACCTGCACAGACATTAATGCACATGATTAAGGCATGAAATAATGGTTACGTAATGCGTACATCGCGAAATTATTATCAATCGATACTTGTTACGCATTTACGATTGCTTATCCAATATCCTTTTAACACTGAATTAGAAATACTAACTAAAATAATCAAAAAGGAATAACTAAAATAAACGAATTAATGGGTGTAGAAATGATGGGTTGCCTCCCATCCAGCGCTAAGTTATAGTCAATTAGCTTGACTGTCTCGAAATTTTCACGTAACATCACGAATTGAGGTGCCTTCCTTGTTGTCCTTAGCACCCCGAAATTTAACGACTTCGGCTTTCATCAACGACTCTACCTTCATCTCTAAACTTTCGCCCGTTACACACCTCTTTGATTCATTAGTCCTCGGGTTTTGTACCCAATCCTTTAGGTTACCATCTACCAGATCAACTAGAAAATACTCTTCTTCATCTGTTGGGAGCTTTATTGCTTTGAAGACATTATAGGTGACCTCTTGATCTTGTACACGCATAGTTAGTTCCCCTTTCTGAACATCTATTAAAGTCCTGCCGGTAGCTAAGAATGGTCTCCCTAGTATGATCGGTATACTCTTATCCTCTTTGAAATCTAAAATGATGAAATCGGCCGAAAAAATGAACTTAACCACTTTAACCAATACATCTTCAATAATTCCCCGTGGATATTTGACGGACCTGTCAGCTAACTGTAATGATATGTTCATTGGTCTTGGAGCCGGTAATCCCAACTGGTTGAACACTGACAACGACATCAAATTTATACTTGCTCCCAGATCACATAAACACTTGCTAAAATTCATCTTCTTAATGGTGCACGAAATTGTGAAGCTGCCCGGATCTTTCATCTTTGGAGGTAGCTTGCGTTGGAGCACTGCACTGCATTCCTTTGTCAAGGCTACCATTTCAAACTCATCTAATCTCCTCTTCCTTGACAAGATACCTTTCATGAACTTTGTGTAGCTTGGCATTTGTTCCAATGCCTCGGCAAAAGGTATGTTGATCTGCAGCTTTTTGAAAACCTCCATAAACTTGTTGAACTGTTTGTCATCTTTTTGCTTAATTAACCTCTGAGGATAAGGTACTTGAGGGTGAAGAGGTTGTACAGGACTCTTGACCTTCTCTTCTGAACCTGCTTTATTCTTCTCTTCCTGCTGAATCTCAGAATTTTCTAAATTTTTCTCCTCGTCAGTCTCCTGCTCTGCCTCCACGCGGCCTCCTTAGTAGTTTCATGCGCGGGTGCATGACTTGCAGACCCTGTCAAATCTTTCCCAAACCGCAATGTTATTGCTTGACACTGCTTCTTCCCGTCTCTTCTAGGATTTGTCTCTGTGTTACTTGGCAATGTACCCTGGGGCCTATTCGTAAGCATGCTAGCCATTTGCCCCATCCGAGTCTCTAAATTCTTGATAGCCACTTCTTGGCTTTTGATCATGACCTCGGTGTTTTCCATGTATTTTAACATCATCTCCTCCATTTCTGATTTCTTCTCTGGATGTGATGCAGCTGGAGTGTGGTGTTGTTGCTGTTGAGGAAATCCTGGTGGAAACGGTGGTTTTGGTGTAAAGCGTATTTGTGTGGCCCTTTGCGGTGAAGCTAGCGATTTAGGCTGGGCCAGATTTCTTTGTTGTCCTTGGTTGTTAGACCAACTAAAGTTTGGATGATTGCGATTGTTGGGATGGTATGTGTTCTAAAATTGACCTTGGTCTTTTTTGTAGTTGCTCACATACTGTACTGACTCTGAGCTAATAGCACATTGATCCGTGGAGTGTGACCCCGTACAAATCTCACAAATGAAAGCAACTGTCTTCACTTTGTTCTCTGCCAAAGTATCTATTTTCTTAACCATAGCTGCCATTTGTACCGACAGCTGTGTAATCACATCTACCTCTAACACACACAAACCTTAGGGTACATGGCATCCGAGTTTGTAGAATTACGATAGTCATTTTACGGCCATAGTCTTGATAAACGTAAAGGCTTCATCATAGCTTTTTGCCCATAATGCCCCTCCTACAGCTGTGTCTACAATCGGTCTCGACAGCCATCCCAAACCATTGTAAAAGCAATTTATCACCATCCAATCGGAAACAATAGTGATCTGGACACTTCTAAGCATCTCTTTATACCTCTCATGCCTCATATAAGGACTCATACATTGTTGCTCAAAATGCGGGATATGGTACATCCTCATCTTGTGATTTTAACCATTGGGAAGAACTTGGCTAAGAATTTCTGTGCTAAGTCCTCCTATGTAGTGATTGACCTACTAGATAAAGAATGTAGCAGGTTCCTTGCTTTATCCCTCAATGAAAATGGGAATAACTTAGTGAGTCGATGGCATCCTCTCACAATCTGCCGTTATATCTGAATGTGTCATAGATCTCGATGAAGCTCAATAGGTGTTCGTTCGGATCATCCATAGCAGCACCCCCAAACTGTACTAAGTTCTGCACCATCTGGATAGTGCCCGGTTTAATTTCAAAGGTATTTCTTTGCTATCGCTATCGTCGACTACTATGCTAGGCGTAATTACGTTTATGTTAGGCATGGAATATTCCCTTAGAGCCTGATGCTCTTCTCTTTTCTCAATTCTTGGTTCTTCCGCCATCTTGGTGAAGTGCTCTCTAAGCGTGCTTGAAATTTCTCCTTTTACACTTTCCAACCTTTTTCATTTATATTAGCTTGCGCTGGTATTAACTCCGAGTTGGATGATCGTGTGTGCACAAAATTCTACAAGTACTTGCAACCAAAAACAAAATAAAAATAGAAATGAGAAATGAACAAAATTGTCTAAGTCATACAATATAGCTTTAAACTAATGATAATTATCTAAATTAACGCCTTTCCCAAAAACAGCAGCGCTTAAAAACTTATTGCCCTTTTATAGTTCTAATAAAGAGCTCTAACTCATGCAAGCATACATGTGTCAACAAGTGTCTGAGTAAGTAAAGTATCGATCCCACAGAGAAAGTTGTTAAACTTAGATTATCATGCATTAATTAACTCACTATACTTATATGCTTAAACTGATGACTAAATTGTTAAATTAAACTAATTATGATTACCAACTAAATATAAGAACGTAGAAGGAATAAATATAATAAGGAAACAATGGGACCCTAACTTCATTTAATATTTCGTCTAATCACCACTGTCATGCAAGAAGTGTCCACATATCACAGGAAAATAGCCAAGAGCACAAAGAGAGTTATAACCATTTTTCAATGCACTATAACCAACTTACACAACATCTACAAATGTTAGACTCTATGTAATCACCAATACAATCACAATCACCATATATACATACCTGACAATTGCAATCCTATTGATTTTAAGCTCAAGCCCTTACTCTAGCTCATACGGTGAAACAGTATATGTCTATCTGGTTCACAAAATATGCAAGCCATTACACTAGCCCCATATTCGCATGCTATCATGATTACAATCCTTATTTATATGTTCATTGTTAATCCCATACAAATACTGAAACGAATGGTGATCAATTATTCATACATTTAAAACAACCATGACAGATATACCATATGATATGCAAAACAAATCTAGCATTTAGATGTACAACCAAACTACATATTAAAATCCGTTAGAATCCCATAATGGAGTTTATTTCATGATTGAACCAAAAGCCATTATGGGATCAACGCTAAACATGATCAATAAACAAATGAGTGAAGTAAGAAAGATAGAACGATCAAACCCAATCGCTGAATAGAAACCAATGATTAACTAATCAATCCTCAAAGAAATCCAATATATAATAATCAAAATCCACGATGACAGAGAATTCCAAGAAGAAGTAGAGAAAGTAGACGTTATGGCTTCGTTCTACGTTGGAATCTCTCCCAAGGTGTAAGCCCTAGTTTTCTAAGATGAAAATACACAAAAGTAATCTCGTCTCCCCTCTGACACCAGTCAGAATCGTTTAAAAACAAATTACACATCATTTAATTGAGAATTAAAAATAAAACAAAATTACAGCATCAGCATCGTGCGCGGCCGCGAGCCTCTATAACTTCCCTGCCTCGCGACCGCGAGACTTGCAGTGTGTTATGTCCAGTCTAGCTGTCCTCTCGCGCGGGCATGCGCTAGTGCCTCGCGGTCGTGCAACTTGCAAAAGGTCTTCCCTGTTTAGCTATGCACTTTCGCGGCAGACCTTGAGTCTAAGCTTTAATCTCTGGTAGCGGTGGCAGCTTGTGTTCTGCAGTTACTAGTTATGGTTTTGTCTTGCTGCTGCTGCTACTTGTTCACTCATGCTTAATCCTCTTGCTTGCTTGGTCTCCATGCTTCATTTCACCTCTATGTCATGCACATCCTCACCTTGTGACTAGACTTCACGCATCCATTCGCCTCGTGCCTCTAATTCCACCAAAATCAAGCTGATTCCTGCACTTATTCACCAAAAGGAGTTTTAAGTAAATGCAATGCAAAATAACGTGAAATGCAACTAAAACTCAATGAAATGTGCTTGAGGTGGGCATAATTCGCATGGATTGGTATTCAATAAGTAGGTAAAAATACAACTTATCAGAAATCAACTAGACAACCGATTTGCAAACTTCAAGGATTTTAAGGCCGTAGGACCGCCCGAATTTAGAGGTACCACTGACCCGATAGAAGCCCAAACTTAGTTTAAGGAAATAGAAAAAGCGTTTATAGTCACTAGAGTAGATGAGGGGCAAAAGATAGCTTTTGCCACCTACATGATGAAAGGATAGGCAAATTTCTGGTGGGAGGCAAATCAAGCTAGGGCCGGAGAAGGAGTGATATCATGGACTAGGTTTAAGAAGCTATTCTTTGAGAACAATTTCTCGGCTAGTGTGCAGGCTAGGATGAAGGTGAAGTTTTTGGAATTGAAGTAGGAGAACTTGACAGCTGCGGAGTATACCGCAAAGTTCAATGAATTAGCTAAGTTCTCTCTGCATCAATTTGATACGGAAGCAAGGAAGGCAAGGAGGTTTGAGCTAGGCCTAAAACCACGGCTCTCTGATAAGGTGGCGGTGTTCTTGATTAATCGTTTGTGCACTCTTAGAAAATGCTATCATAGTTTGAAGGGGAAGTGAGGCCATGAGCCTCTACAATCTGAGAGAAAGAATAAGGGTGATGGGTAGGGAAGGTAGAAGTAGGTATTGGAAGTAGGTGTGAGAAAGAAAGTGGAACAATGTTGGGAGTGTCCAAGTCAGTAGGAAGGTGTGAAAAAAGCGGTACATGCGGTGTAAGAATTATGGGAAGAGTCATTCAGGTGAGTGTCTTAAGGGTAAGTTTGTGTCTTCTGAAGTGTTGTAAGACCCCGAATTTTATGAAATAAAAGTATTCAATTTTTCTTATAATTATTATTTAGTAAATGGTTAAATTGATAAAAAATTAAAGTTAAGGGTGATATATATAAAATTTTTCAAAATCATGATGGTTATAAAATACTAATTTACATTGGGGAATATTTATTTGGTCGTGGAATATTCTTGTTATCGGGAAATATTAAATGCGGCAGTATGACCAGATTAATGGGCCCCATAACAGAATAACTATCGGATGAAGAAAATGACAAGTTTAAGTTTTTATAAATAACGGCGTAATTATTCTGAGATTAACATTATTGGATTACCTAGTGGTTAAAATCGATGTCTGGCGTGGTTGCATAGTAGCACACGGTATTGTACAGTATTTTTAAATTATTGATTCTTACGTAAGAAGGCACTACTGAATAATTTTTGTAGTAATTACTATTCAATATTTTATTTTATTGATTCAATAATTGTTGCGTTGATAGTTTATATTATTTTTGTTTCAATAATTGTCATTGCACAGTATTTTCCATTATCAGATCAATAATTCATATTATTTGAATAATATTATTAGATAGCATTATTGGCAATGTCTAGAAAGTTCTGTCAAGGAGAGGTTTGGTCACCTAATTGTGTGCCAGTAAGGAGAAATCCTTATCGAAAAGCCCCCTCTTTTTTGGGTACGGTCTGGTTGTCATTATTGTGATTCCGTAATATTATTTTTGAATAATTAATTATTAATTTATATGATAAGAAAATATTTATTTGATGTGGATATAAATGATGGATTTATTTTTGTGGTTATAAATGAAGGAATTAAAGCTGAGTTGTTTTATCAGTATTTTGTCAGATTGGAGGTATTAAAAAAAACCAAATCGGTGTTTTTAAAGCTCTATTGCGTGAGTTATAATTTTAATCTGACCATTGGATCGTTGTGATTTTTGGATATGTTATACATATATAAGTTGAGTATATGTCCACAAATTTTGAACCATTAAAAATTAACACATGATTTGTTATGAATTTTAAAAGGTGTTAAAAATCATCCGTTTGTGGATTTTGGATATTTTCTGTCTGGAATTTGGGAAAACTTAAAGCTACAAAGTTGTAGAAAATTCAATTTCGTATGGAATGTATATAAAATTCTTATTATGAATTATTGAAGTTTCTGATTATTATTTTAATTTTAAACCATTTTAGAAAATTCTAGAAATGAGTGGGCCCCACCTTTGGTTGGTGAAAAATGTGCTAAAATTTTATTTCAAAAGTGGTGGGTGGGAATAGTAGCAGGTAAAGCCATCAGGGTTGCAGAGTCAAGTCACCTTGGCGTTTTAACATTTTCATTATAAATAGGGTCTTTGAGTTAGAATTGAAAATCACACGAATCATAAGTTTCTCTCCTATATTATCGAAAGTATTTTTGTGAGTATTTTGATACTTTGAGAGTTGCTAATCAGTGCAAGTTTCCTTCAGCGTCATATCCGATATTCCATTTAGAAGTACTGCTCTTTTGAGGTAATGGATTGTAAGGGATTGCAGGGGATTTTAAGGGATTGTAAGGGATGCTATTTTCTTCTTAAATGATATTATTTTCTTCAATATCATTATGTCAAATTATTAATATGTGTTTTATTGTGGAATTTCTACCTTTTTCATGTCGGGGTTACTATTCACGTATACGACACTATTCACGTATACGACACTATATTCATGTATATGGCACTATTTACGTATATGATATTATTTACGTATACGGTACTATGTACGAATACGGGTTACTATTCATGAGTTACTATTCACGAGTTACTACTCATAAGTTACTATTCTTGAGTTACTATTCATGAGTTACTATTCACGACAAAAATGGTTTCTTTTTCTGACCAAATTATTGTTATTTTATGAATCTTATTCTTGAAATTAAATGCAGTTGTTGATCATTTTGTTTTTATTCTCATATATAATATTTTTATAACCCTAATGATGATATTTATCTTTGACTTGAGTGTATAGATGAGTAGATTATTGGTATGATCGTGACTATGGATTCTCTTTGGCCAGTAGTGCAAAGATGAATTGTTGACTGGTATGATCATGACCATTGGATTTATAATTTAATATCTTTAGCTTAAGTGCAAAGGTGAATTGATCAACATGGTTATAATTATTATTTATATAAATTCAGAAATGATTATATATTTCTTTGAGATATTAATATCTTTGGCCCATAGTGCAAAGATGACATTTTGTTGAATATCTTTGGCCCTTAGTGCAAAGATGACCTGTTGTTAAATATCTTTGGCCCATAGTGCAAAGATGACCTTTTGCTGAATATCGTTGGCATGTAGTGCAAAGATGAACTGTTAATGAATATCTTTGGCCCGTAGTGCAAAGATGAACTTATTAGTATGATTATGAGCGAGGAACGTGATTTGGTATAACCATGATTTTTGATGTTTGAGGTAAAGGCAATGATGTAAATTATCTTAATCCACGAATGAGAAGTGGAATTTAGAACCACAATTATGGTTATGAGTTATTCACATGATTGTGGATAAGAACTGTTGATTGATGTTACATGAATAAAACATTGTTGGTGGACTTTTAAAATGGAGAAGATAATAGACTTTATGGTCTATTTGACTCTTCTAATGGATTGCTCGTTCCGCTGCAACTATGGTTGAAAAGTTTTATCATCTACAATATGTTCTAAATCTCTGATTTATTACTGACGAAGGCTATTGATAATTTAATTATCTTTAGTCATGATATTCTTTACTGGGCTATTTGTGCTCACCCCTTTTGCTTCACAATTCCTTTTAGGTAATAAGAGTGTTGGCGGGTCGAGTTGGGATAACAAGGAAATAGAACAGTGGTCTATAGCTGTTGAGGTTCTCCCTAAATAGTATGGAAATAGTTTTATTGATAACTTTATCGTTGATTTATGAATCTTTGTAACAACCTGATATTTTCTATACAAATAAATTAGAAATTTTGCGTATAATTTTTTTTTTGTATTTATTAAAATAAATATGGGGAATATGTGCCAAGATAATGTGTGTATTTATTTATGTGATATATTTATTACATGAATGATTTTAAATAATTTTATTTTAGAATTATTGATTGTTATAAACTATATTATTATAATAATTAATTCTATATTAGAAAGGTTTTTATTAATTATTTTCCAAGAAATATAATCATATATTATTTATATAATATATGAAATGATTTTTAAATTATTATAATAATTATTTTATTATATGAATTTTGTTGATTATTAAGTTAATTATTTTTAACTTAATTAATAATGTTAAGTATGATAGATAAATGGGATATGGAATCCAAACCCTAATTTTTGGATTTTGATCAAGGCATGAGAATAATAATATAATATTAATTATATTTAGATTTTTCGATCTTTATAAATATGTACTATATATGTGGGACCGATAAGGAAATTTGAAATCAATTATAGTGTTATGTGACAAACCCTTGTATTATTGTGTGAAACCCTAAATACAAATTTTAGGAACTAATTTTATTTTATTTTAAACCCTAAAGGAAAGCTTCGAAACCTAATTATACATTAGGTAAGACAATTAAATAACCTAAGGGTTATGGTAATAAGGAAAGATTAGTATTTAATATGTATACTAACTTAAGTGGATAATCTTGTTATTTCAAGTGACTAATAATTTTAAGCCTATTTCTAGTAAACCTAATTAGGTTATGAGCTAAAGTCACATGTATAAGTAATTAAATTTCATAAGATTGGGAATGGAAACCCTAAATAAACAATTTGGGTAGCATATATTAAAATTTTTACACAATGTTCATTACATGGCCCAAAACAATTAAAGGAGAAGCCCAAAAGAAATAAAATGCAAACCAATACTTAGCCCACTTGATTAAGGGTATTTTAGACCTTTGATTAATCAAATTTGTGCATTAAAATAAATTCAAAATGGAGTAGATATTGGGGCAAGGGGGACCGGCCACATTAGGCCATTTAAGGAAACAAAATTAAGCTAATCAAGTTCCATAAGTAGAAGTCTTACATACAAGGACAAGTGTGTCATGCTCCCATTGGTGGAAGCTTAATTAGCACCCTTAATCACATGATTAGGCTTAATTGAAAGAGATAAGGTGAAGTCTTTTATCCATGGGACAACAAAAGTATGGGGGATAATAGTTTAATCACACATTCATTTGCTAGACATTTTCATTTCTCCTATCATTCTTCTTCTTCTTTTTCTCCCAAGCTAGCAACATCTGAGAAAAAAGAGAGAGAGGGTTCGGTTTTTGGTGAGAGAGAGAGAGGTGTGCTAGTTTGATTATGCACCCTAAGTTTATACTCTACTTTGGTAAATCAAGGAAGGTTGCCACAAAATCAAGGTATAACCTAATCTTCATCTTCTTCTTCTATTTTGTATTATAGCTTGATTTTGTTGGGGTTATGAACTAATACTCAAGATACCCTAGTTCTACAAATCATCATTTATGTAACTAAGTATATTCAGTGTTAGATCAAAGGTTTAGAGGAAGGAAATGAGCATATGTTCTCCAAGGGGTGAAACCCTTCTTTTTCTTCCACTAAATCTTGTGTAACTCAAGTTTTACAACTTGGATTTGTGATCCGTCGACGGGGGGTGCTAGATACATGAGTTATCTAGTAAACCCAAGTGGTAGAACACAAATCTAACATGTATTGAAGCCATGGGGGCTGTTTTCTCCAAAATAGTCCACATAGAAAGTTAAGGTTTCAAAACCCTAAAAAGCTATTGTCATTGTTTTTCGTAGTACTGTTTCGGGCAGTTGAAAGTCTTTTAAAAATCTGGGAAAAATCACAGAGGTGCCTTGAGAAGTTATCTATGTGTAGGAAAAAGAACGGACACGTTTCGAGTTATAGGTTGTGCTTAATGGCTATTTCCGTAAAAGACTCCTAAATATTAACACTCGAATATCTCACAGTGTATACATGGGAAAAATCCAAAATTTTTACAGTAGGTTCATATATGTTATGAGATCATACCCTGAATATTTAAGAATATTCTAAGCAAAACTGAATTTATGAAAAATAAAGCAAGATCCGAGTGTTTTGGGCACTTTAAAAATAGTAAATCATTTTCTAAAATTCCAGAAAAATTTGGGGATCATTGGTGGCTCATATACTGTCCAAATCCGGAAAAGAAGAATTTTTGGAATTAGTTTGCTATTTTTGACTGTATTAATGTTTGTTTGTGATGCAATGACTGTTGAACATGTGTGATAACGTGATTAGGTTATGTGCTGACTGCGAAATGCAGTACTATATGTTATAGTATATTGTTCTAATTTAACGAATGATCTGATTAATGATAGGTCGTGATATAAAAGATAAAACTAAGTTGCGTATTATAAGCGTATGTCGTGTGATATCCTACCTTTGCATTTTCTTTATCTGAATGGACATGAGTAAGAATGTTTGAAATTATATTATTACTGTACAAATTATTAATCCTGTATTATATACGCTCATTGATTGTCAACATGTTAGTATATGGTAATTTAGATATATATTCTGTTCATTAATTTCTATAAATTGTTATACAAGTGTCCCCACTTGGATAATCATTGCATTTAATCACATGTTGATACAACTTTGTTAATTACCCGTATATATATAGATATATATATGTTGAATTATAGATTATTGTTAAACAAGATAAAACCTTATTATTATCCAACCGAATTGCCTTGGTTTGGAACCCCGAGAAGTATGAACATCCCTTACACAGGAAAAACTTTTATGCACCCAAGGTGGAAATAGTTAACGATAACATCGTTCTTGCATGTAGTATTGATCAATACGAACAACTGGTGAATTTGATCACCCCGTGCTGTATGTTATGATGGTTTACAGATGAAGTTTTGTTTAACCTTTTCGAAAATGAAAACAATGTTCATAGTATGTCCCCTTAACCCTATTTATAGTCAGTACGTAGTTTTAAAAATTTGAAAGAGGGTTGTTATGTTATTATTATCGGTTCAGATTACTTCACAACTATTGATTTGTTGTAGAAGGGTAGTATAAAGAAAACATTTAAATTCTTTCAGCTTATAGATATCTAATTGTTATTACTTGTTGGGCACTCAAATGCTCATCCTTGCTTAAATTAAATGTTTTCAGCTAAGTGTGAACAACGTGAAGCCTCTGCTAAGAACAAGGGAAAGGGAAAGGTTGCTGAACGATTTCAATGTTATCTTATATAATAGTTTAATATTATTAACACAATATTATATATTTATTATCATGTATTGTAAGGAATGATTAAGGGTTACGTACTTGGGAGCTAGACTCTGATAATTATGTAAATTAAGTTTAATAGTTATATTATTGTTATTATTAATAGTATTATTTCGCTCATAGAAATGGTATCGTGAAGCACTGAATTCGGGTTTGAAGTACCTGGATTCAGGGGCTTTACAATCTTAGTCTTGAAATTAAATGCAGTTGTTGATCATATTATTTTTATTCTCATATATAACATTTTTATAATCTTAATGATGATATTTCTCTTTAACTTGAGTGTAAAGATGGGTAGATTATTGGTATGATCGTGACTATGGGTTCTCTTTGGCCAGTAGTGCAAAGATGAATTGTTGACTGGTATGATGATGACCATTGAAATTATAATTTAATATCTTTAGCTTAATTGCAAAGGTGAATTGATCAACATAGTTATAATTATTGTTTATATAAATTCAGAAATGATTATATATTTCTTTGAGATATTAATATCTTTGGCCCGTAGTGAAAAGATGACATGTTGTTGAATATCTTTGGCACATAGTGCAAAGATGAATTGTTGATGAATATCTTTGGCCCCCAGTGCAAAGATGACCTGTTGTCATCTATTATCTTTGGCCCGTAGTGTAAAGATGACTTGTTGCTGAATATCTTTCGCATGTAGTGCAAAGATGAACTGTTAATGAATATCTTTGGCCCGTAGTGCAAAGATGAACTTATTAGTATGATTATGAATAGGAACTCTGATTTGGTATAACCATGATCTTTGATGTTTCAGGTAAAGACAGGTGATGTAAATTATCTTCGTCCTAGATGAGAAGAGGAATTTAGAACCATAATTATAGTTATGAGTTATTCACATGATTGTGGACAGGAACTGTTGATTGATGTTACAGAAATAAAACTTTGTTGGTGGACTTTTAAAATGGAGAAGATAATAGACTTTATGGTCTATTTGACTCTTCTAATGGGTTGCTCGTTTCGCTGCAACTATGGTTGAAAATTTTTATCATCTACTATATGTTCTAAATCTCTAATTTATTACTAACGAAGGCTATTGATAATTTAATTATCTTTAGTCGTGATATTCTTTACTGGGCTGTTTGTGCTCACGCCTTTTGCTTCACAATTCCTTTCGGGTAATAAGAGTGTTCTTAGAATTGAAGGGGATAATAGGGGAATAGAGCGGTGGTCTATAGTTGTTGAGGTTCTCCTAAATAGTATGGAAATAGTTTTATTGAGAACTTTAGATAAGTATGTCTTATTGTATCGTCATTTGATATTTAATTTTGGTGAACCGAATAGGGTGAAATGAACCCAACTTTGGAAGGGTGTTTTGCCACTATCATACAAGATGTCTAATGACATACAACATCGTGTTATCATAAAAGCGGGGTTGTGCACATCCACTTCTTTGAATATATCTACGAGCACTACCTATATGATCTTGGAGTTTGGTTGAAATATAATTTTCAATTGCAAGCAGTGGAGATAGTTATCGTCGAGAAGACTCACCATTGGAAAGAACATGATAGTAATCTTCTCATTTTTCTTTGGGGTCTATTGGAATTGACCAGGATAATTACGTGGGCATATGATATCTATCATAACCTAAACACATGGCCTCCCATGTACGAAGGTTTTCTTGAGCATTTCCCAAAGATTTTAATTTCTAAAACAGTTATTGATTATACCTTTATGTAAGGTGCCATTGTGACATGTTATCTAAGTTGGTGTCCAGAGTCACAGTGAGTATATATTTGTATAAAAACTCACAACATATGTGTTGTTGTATTTTGCACGATAATTGTAGTAATAAAGTTGTAGTTGTTTTCTGTACCATGTATTTGGCGACTCAAAATAGGTTGGATGGATTGGACCTATTTTAGGGGCGTCACAAGTGTGGGCAGGAGGGACATATCTCTCCTAACTGCCCCAATCCCAGGATGATCAATGGGTGTTTTCTGTGTGGATCCACGGAGCATAAGGTGAAAGGCTGTCCAAAAAGGAGAATGGATATAGGGAGTGTAAATGCGGGAAAAGGCAGTGGAACAATGGCGATAACAGGACCAACTTCAACGAAATCAAACGCAAGAGTCTTCAACATGATGGTTCAGGATACCGTAGTAGCCGGGGATGGAACTTCAGGTATTATTCATATGAATTGTATTTTCGTATATATGATTTTTCTTAAATATAAGTAAATTATGTTATAAAGAAATTTTGAAGAAGAAATTTGGGTTCTGTTAGAAATCAAATGTCCGTAGAATTAGATAGACAAGCTTTATGTTGAGTAGTTAAAGATCAGTTTGATCAAATCTGTTCGAGATCTACTTGAAATGACTGCGTATGCTATTTGCCCTAGTGTCTATAGGTTTTAAAGCGGTGATTCCGGCGATGATTCCGGGAACGGAATCCTTATAAGGGAGGGTGGATGTAATAACCCAATATTTTCAATAAGAAATTTTGAGAATATTTTATATATATATATATATATATATATATATAAGGGTGGGAATATGTGCAAAGTAAAGTATATGTATATATCTGATAAATAAAATTATTTATTAGATGTAACTAATTTCTTTTTAGAACTATTAATCATTATAGATTATATTATTATAATAAAATTATGTTGTAATAAAAATATTTATTATTTATTTCCATGAAAATATGATTATTGTATATATGATATGGATATTATGATATGTATTTATTATATTAAATAACTTAATTATTTTAACTTAATTAATAATGGTATCTATGAAGGTTATATGGATATGAATTCAAAACCCTAAGTCTAGATTTTGAATAAGGAATGAGAATAATAATATAATATTATTTATATTTCAGTAATATAAACATGCCTGATATGTGTGTAATGTTAATGTGTGGAACGGTTATAGTAAAACAGTACAAAATCCTAGCATTACTGGTAAACTATAGTACAGAGTCAACTATGACTATAAGGTTTATTAAGTTATGTGTTATGTAATTAATGACCATTATTATGTTTAATGTTAATTAGGTAAACCCTAATTAATGTTTAGAAACCCTAATTACTAAATTAAAACCCTAATTGCTAAGTTATAAACCCTAATTATTAATTTAGCAAGCTTATGGTAATTAATATATTATAAAGGCTAATTTACAAATCCTAGGTGATTAGGAAACCTATTGTAATTAGGGAACCCTAATTCACATTTTTAGAAACTAGGATTTCTATTTTAGCTCTAATTACGTAATCCTAGAAATTAAGCTTATGAAACCTTAGGGTTAAACCCTCAGGGTCAAACCCAGAGGGTTAAAACCTAATGGTTGTGAGAAGTTACCAAGTTGCCATTCACTTTATAAGTCAAATGACCAAATTTCCCTTCTTGCATTATTTAATAGATAACTTGTAAAACATGCCATAACTTTAGTTGGTGACCAACTCTAGCTAGCCACGTGGTCTAGTAATATCCTTTAATCAATCAAAATCTGATAAACATGATCAGCCCTAAGCATTTCAACATATTATAAATAGAATTGGAGAGAGAAAGGTTACTAACTTGCTCATTTTATTTAACAACACTCAACTCACTTCTCTCCCACCCAAACCTCCGAAATCACCTTGCTAGACCAGTCCCCAATCAAGCCCCACTATCACTTATAGCATATCAGAAGTGAGATTCAATGATCAAAGCTAAAAAGGAGGTATAAACCCTAATCTTTAAAATCTTATGATCTGATGTTACATGTTGTTAATGATTAGTTAGATATGTGTTAGAGAGTGTCTTTTAATGATCTGAGTTGCTAAATAGTGGATCCATAACATTTATATACTCGAATTTAAGTTTTTACAAAATCTGGGAAATTTTCAAAAGTGGTCTGACAACCGAATGTTAGACCACATAGATCTTTACCTGATTATCATTTTTGTTGTTTAAATGTTCGAACATGTAGTATGGTAGAAGGACTTTGACCTAGACTTGAAATCATGCTTAAATCATGTGTAGATTTCGTGTTATTAATGGTCAAACCTCGTTGACCAAGCATGACCAAGGAGTTTCTGGGTAACCCAGAAACTCATTATCCGAGTCTGACAAGATTTTCAAAGACTAATAACTGTCAGGTTTTTGTTGTTTTGCTCTTGTTGTTGTAATAGAATTGTAGTATGTTATATGAACTTCAATATCATGCCTTTAGATCACTAAAAAATCAAATAGATTTAACACAGTGGCCGGTCAAAGTAGGCCAGATGATCACGACTTGTGTTTTCTAGGTAACCCAGAAAACTAAAGACCGTGATCTCGACATGGTTTTAATAAGGCATGGATCTTCGTCGTATTGTTGTTGTTATATGTATATTATGTAATAGATCTGTACCTCTACATGTTAGTACACACTAGCTACAACTCTTAGATCACATAAACATTACACGAGCAACATGTAGTGGAAGCCTAAAGTAGGCTAGTCGAACTGTTCCTCATTTCTGGGTAACCCATAAAATGAAGAACAGCTCTAACAGCTACTTTGAAGGCTTGAATCTTTTAATTGTGATGCAGTTTGTTCATGATTGTTGTTGGATCCTGTAGTATTACACTGGTACTACAAGATTAAGGTATTAGCTTGCCCAGAATCACACTGAATTAGTGTTTAATGTTTGGTCAAAGTGAGACCCTTAAACACTGACTGTCATTGTTCTTGGTGCTCAAGAACACTTTAGGCGACGGTTTCTGTCGCTAAAAGCTATAGCCACATATTTATTAATTTTAATTAAATAAATTTCTAAAAATTATTTAAAAATAGTAAATAAATTCTTAAAATTACAAAATCAGTTTTCAAAATTATTTTAAGTTATAAAAAATTAACTTTTAATAATTTAACATATTTTCCATAAATATTAGTAATTATTTGAATATTATTAATATTTAATTTATTTAATAAATGCATTAAATGAATTAACTAAAAATAATTTTATTATATTAAAATCATTTTAAATGATAATAAGGTATTTAATAATATTTTAAGTTATAAAATATAACTTTTAATATTTTAATGTAAATTTCATTAATTATTCAATATTAATGATATTAGATTTATTTAATAATTATATTAAATAAATTAGTTTAAAAATGATTTTAATATTATAAAAATCATTTTAAATAAAAATAAAGAGTTTAAAGATATTCTTAGTTATAAAATATAAATTTTAATATTTTAAGATAAATTTTATTAATTATTTAATATTAATGATATTAGATTTATTTAATAATTATATTAAATAAATTGATTAAAAATAATTTTATTGATTTAAAAATCATTTAAAAAGGATATAAATGGTTTAAAAATATTTTAAGTTATTATAAATGACTTTTAATATTTTAGTGAATAATACCTTAATATTTAAATATTAATGGTAATTGTTCAAAATGATTTTAAATGATTTAAATCATTTAAGGATAATATTAATACTTTAAAATACTTTGAGATATTATAAATATATTATGATATTATGTTAAGGATTTTATTAATATTTAACATTAAATAAATATTAATGATAATAGAATTATTTAATATTTAAATCATTTAATAATGATTCCAAAGTTTGAAAAATTATGATAAATTATAATAATTAATTATAAATTATTATAAGTCATTTATAAATAATACTGATATTTGAATTATCCAGAATAATATTTGAGTTACAGATTAGAGTTTTATACTCCGTAATTACCCGATAAAGCAGTCGGTACACCAAAATGCTACCGAATTTGATTCGAACCTATATAGTTTGACTGTATAAGTATTTGTTTGTGTCTTAATGACTAATATAACTATGTAACAGTGTGATTAGGTTATGTATTAACTATAAATAATAGTATAATGTGTTATGATATGTTATTCTAATCAATAGAACAATCTTATAAATGATAGGTCGTTGAATTAAGGATAAAACTAAGTTGTGTAAGTAGTAGACCAGGCAAGTATCCTACCTTTGCATTTTCTTTATGCAATGGACATGAGTAAGAAGTTTTAGAATTATATTATTATTGTACCAGACTATTAACCCTATTGTTATATATGTTATATCCGATCATTGATTATCAACCTGGTACTATATTGTAACTCAGATATATATATTCTGCTCGTTAATTTCTAAATATGGTTGTTCAAGTGTCCCCACTTGGACAATCATTGTATTTAATTACATGTTGATATATATATATATATATATATATATATATATATATATATATATATACAACTATTAACCCCAGTATGTATACGTTAACAAAGAGTCGTCGAAGCTATTTGACCAGCTAGACACAAATTTAGAAATATTGTTGAATATGATAATAACCTTTTTGTATCCAATCAAATTATTTTGGTTCAGATTTCAGACTAAGTATAAACATCCCGAACTTGGGAAAACTTTTATGCGCCCAAGGCGGACAGAGTGAACGATAATATCGTTCTTGTATGTAGTATTGATTAATACAGGGCATAACGGGCTGATCACCCCCCCCGTGCCCGTAAGTTATGATGGTTTACGGATGAAGTTTTGCTAAAACTATTCGAAAATTGAGAACAATGTTCATAGTATGTCACCTTAACCCTATTTATAGTCTGTATGTAGTTTTAAGAATTTGATAGAGAGTTGTTATGTTATTATTATCGGTTCAGATTACATCATAACTTTTGATTTGTTGTAGAAAGGTAGTACAAAGAAAACATTTAATCCTTTCAGCTAATATTTATAATTGTTATTACTTGCTGGACACTCAAATGCTCATCCTTGCTTAAATTAAATGTTTTCAGTTAAGTATGACCACCCAGAGGGCTCTGCCTGGAATAAAGGGAAAGGAAAGCTATCAGGATAAGTTTGTATTATCTTATGTAATAACTAAACTTAAATAAGATGATGTTATTTATTATCTATCATGTAATGAAATGTTTTAAGGTTGCGTACCTGGGATTTAGAAAACTCTGATATGTAAATTAAGTTTGATATTTATGACATTATTATTATTATTCCGCTCAAAGAAATGGTATCGTGAAGCATCGAGTTCGGGTTTCAAGTACCTGAATTTGGGGGCGTCACATTAACTAACTTTCTTATTGAAAATGGGTTCACTAGAGGTAGAGTAGATACCACATTATTTCTTAGAAAGCATAAAGACAAAGTCTTATTAGTTCAAATATATGTTGATGACATTATTTTTGGATCTACTGATGAAAAGTTATGCAAGATATTTTCCAAGCTTATGCAGAGCAAGTTTGAAATGAGCATGATGGGTGAGCTGAACTTCTTCCTTGGACTGCAAAGAAAGCAGACTGATGAAGGAATCTTCATAAACCAAACCAAATACATCAAAGACATACTTAAAAAGTATGGCATGGAATCAGCCTCTCCCATGAAAACTCCAATTGCTCTAGCAACCAAGCTTGACAAAGATGAAAAAGGTAAAAGTATTGACATAACTCAATATAGAGGTATGATAGGCTCTCTTCTATATCTGGCTGCCAGTAGACCAGAGATAATATTTGCAACATGCATATGTGCTAGATTTTAAGCTAATCTTAAGGAATCACACTTAACTGCTGTGAAAAGGATTTTTAGGTACCTCAAGGGCACACCTCACTTGGGCCTTTGGTATCCCAAGGATCCTCATTTGAACTAATTGGATATATAGATGCTGATTTTGTAAGTTGAAAATGAGATGGAAAAAGTACCGATGCTTTTTTGTCACCGCTAGGAAACAGGACTTGTGTCACGTTCAAAGAAGAAGCAAAACTCAAGATCTACTTCAATTGCGTAAGTTTGAATACATTGCTACTCTTGGCAAATGCTTTGTGCTCAAATCCTCTGGATGAAAAATCAGCTAGCAGACTATGGGTTTTAATTCAAATCTATACATGTTCACTATGATAACACAAGTGCCATAACAATAACACATAATCTTGTCATGCATTCTAGGACTAAACATAGAAATAAGGTATCATTTCAATAGGGATCATGTGCAAAATGGAACCATATCTTTACAATATATCCATACTGAAAATCAACTTGCTGATGTCTTTACAAAACCTCTAGATGAATCCAGGTTTGACAAATTAATAAGTGAGCTAAGCATGCTTAATTTACAACCATGAAATCTGTAATACCCGAGAATTTCCACGTATTATTAAATAAATATTTACTTGAATATGAACGATTTCGTGTTATGAAATGAGATAACTCAATTATATTAAATAATTGAATAATTGAGGATATGTGGAGTTTTGTGATGAACTCATTAAAGCCTTGTTTGGCATGGTGATGGGAAATATTAACAGTAATATTATTTAACAAAGGAATTATTAAGGTAAACAATTAAGTAATATTAATTATTAAGTGCTGTTATGGATTTTTTTTATTTGATGTTAATAAGGTCGATTAATATATGATTATTAATTGTTATTTATTGATAATGGTTGTGGTGGAATATTGAATTCTTTGTAATTAATTTATAATAGGTGATTACTAAATAGATAAGTAATAACTATGGAAGTCCATAAATATATTGATCAATGATAATTAATATTAGTGTTAATTAATTAAGAAAGTGCATGATTTATTTATTTCACATAAATGAGTAAGATAGTAATATAATAATATTATATTGACAGTTATGTGTATATGAGTAATAATGCAACTATACTTTATGGTGCAGTGTGACATTTATGTGGCTATATATTAAGTCTTATAGAACTATATTGTATGGGCATTATAATTAAATATATTGGAACTATATGTTATAAATACATTATCTATGTGACAATATATATGCGAGTATGTATTAAAATAATATACCATGAGCTATTAAGTGTGATAAAATGTACAAAGATTATATGTATATTACATTTCCATGTTTCATCTACTACATTGAAACCTTACTTATTAAGTGTGACATTTAATTATAATATATGGTTGAGATGTGTATTAAAAATATAACATAAGAATAAGGGTTGTACATAAAGTATAGTATAAGTGTTGCTAGAATGTTGAGCATTTAAGTTGTCCCAAAATGAGTGTCCCATTTGCCTCAAACTTCAGTCACGTGTAATAACAAGGCTAAGTCCTATATTATTCATTTTCCTTCCAAGCTTTCTAGCTAATGATCATGGGGAAGTGGTGGCTATGATGAAATCTAACAACTAATTACCAACTCCTCCATAACCTTCATGCAATCCTTTAACACATAAGTTTGATTCAATGGGAAAATGCAATGTCTGGATTTGTACTCCTCTATAAATAGCATTTGTGTTTCTTCATTCTTGTTGCTGAGATTTGTCTGAGAATTTGCTAAGTGAGAGTTGAGAGCATACAAGTATTCTAGAGTTTAGAAGTTCATTTTGAGCAAGTTTTCATTTCATTATAGTAACTCCTTTTTCCTTATTGCCATTGTCATTCTCTGTAAGAATGGAGTTTTAGTCTTGAAATTCAAATTCTTGAATTCATGGAATTATATGTTAATGAGGTTGGGTAATGTCCATATAGATGTTATATGATCATATAAGCATGCTGCAATTGATATATGAATGTTTAGGAATGATTTCGTAGGTAAATTTCATGTGTGGGTTTGAGCTCTCAAGCAGAAGCGCTTCAAGACTAGATTAGCAATGCACAACAATTTGCCAACATTTATATTGAGGCACAGCTGCTTGCTGAGTTCAGTTTTTGGTTTCTGTTTTGAAATCTGCTATGTGTTGATCGACCATTATGGCTTAAACTAGTATGAAAGCATTCTTAAGGTGTATATGTAAGTATATGAACCTAAGTTGAGCATGTTTTGATAGACTTGCATGTTTAATGAAGACGTATGGTTTACATGGAAATTTGGACTAATTTTTGAAAACAAACTATGTTAAAGATCATGTTCTACAAATTATGAACCTAGTAAACTATACATGACTGATTTTGCACATAGATGAGCATGTTGTAGTGTACATAGTCCTTTTGAGCATGATCAAACTTATTAAGCCTAGTGTTAGAAATGTTTTCAAGGAAAGACTTAGCCTAGTGAGCTAACATGCATAATTAATACATGGTTTATATTCTGACTTTAAAAGCATGTGAGTATGACTTGGAAATGCATGGATAAACCTTTAGTTTGTGTTTATTTGATTAGTAAGGAAACATGAGCATGTTGAACCTATTAGCAAGCTTAGAAGATTAATATTGTCATGATACATTGAAAACTAGAATTTGACATTTGTGATCATGCTTGATGATGCTCTTAGACTAACTCATGTAGTGTAACCATGGATATACTATGCTTGTATGTTATATTTCAAATAAAGCATGAACAAAGCATATTCTCAACTAAAGCAGTGTTAGTTTCACGTATGTGTTATTAATACACACAAGCATGTATAATATGAGTGTTGTAACTATCTTGTATGTTTAGAAAACAAGCATGCTAGACTTTGTGGTTTCATGACCTTGAATGACCTTAAATTGTTAAAATGATCGAACTTAGAACCATGTTATACAGGAAGGGACCTAGATTGATCTAAGAAGCATGTGAAAGCCTTTAACATGACAAAATATAATTTTGTGTTCAAGCCAAACAGAGACCACAAGGCGTAAATCCCATCTTGGCTTGGCAGGAAGAGGATTCAAGGTCCTGCTTGGCCCTAAAGTTTAGCCACGGCATGCATTTTACCATCGAAATCCCGAGATAATGAGTTCTGATCTTTTGGACAGTAACTACGTGAAACTTATGATGCTAAATGTGATCTAAAACCCACAAATATATATATATATATATATATATATATATATATATATATATATATATATATGAGTGATGCCTAGTTGATAAGTCGGTGTTGCATTGAAATGAAAAGTCCATGAGTAGGAGGTTTTAACCTTGAGCATTCTTGATTTGCTTGTGAAGTAACTAAGTAGTTGATTCATGATAACTTATAAACTGATTGTGTACCATATGTGCATACTTGTATCGTGTCAATCTTGATTAAAGACTGTGTTAGCTAATTAACATTTTGAACATATAATGCATTATAAATAGGATTTAAAAGTGTTAACGTGGATAAACTAAGCTTAAGGCAAGTTTCTCTAACCTTACTCAAAATATTGTTGTGCAATACCACTGCATTATTTATTCGAACAATACCATAAGCTTATCCCTTTGAATACAAGTTATATTACTTTCTCGTTCAAATGTGCTAGTATGTTAAACCCTTGTGAAAGCTATTATTCATGTTGAAATTGGTATTGTCCTTGAATATTGTGAAAGAGACGATGCCATTAGATTCAGTTAGACAATATGCATGTTTATAAAAACTGTCCAAACCAATTGATTGGTGCGAAAATCTTGTAAACTGAGTTGGACAACCCTTTTGGTAAGGGGATTATATGTTGTTGGAAACCCTAACACATGAATAAATATTATTGTGGTGTTATGCATAACGTAAAGTATTGTAGACTGATCATCTATAGTACTTGATATTTTTGGTTATCAGTTTAATATTGGTAACTCTAGTGAAAGTTCAATGGTCCTTAGTGACTGCTCAGTATAAATTGCTTATCCAGTTGGATACATTGTTAGCAGTTGAATTCATACATATCTGTTGAATTATATTGAATTTTCATATCCCTTATTCATGATGTTGTTCTGATACTTTGAACTATCCTAGAAATAACCCTTCGATATTTTAAACCTTGTGATATTATATCCTACACCCTTGTTGTATATTACTTGCTGGGCAATTTGTGCTCATCCTTGCTTATTTAAAACCTTTCAGTTAAGGAAGAGCAGGGAAGTGTCTCTGGAACAGACAAGGGCAAGGGCAATGCTACCGACTAGCTTGTCCTTTTTATGTTTAAAGCTATTATGTTATGTTAAGACTATTTTAGACTATGTTTAAGCTTAAGTATGATCATGTAATAAGTCTTTATATGATATTATTATGTTATCTATTAAGCACTGTAGGTTGCGAGACTTGGGGGAATAATTATAATAAATCATTGTATATTACTCTAAAGTAGATTTTCCGTTGTGTATGCATTATTTTAGTTATTATGGTTTTACCATGAGAACGTGATGAACTGAATTCGAGTGACCAAGTGGAGGTCCGAATTTGGGGGCGTCACAAAATCTATGCTCTAATGTGTACTAATCATGCAGATATAAAGGCTATGCTCGAAATCGTAGACATAACCAAAGGAAGTCCATGATCGTAGAGCTGCAGTGAAATGAAACTCAACGATCGCAGTGCCGACTCAACGATAGCAGAGCTCTATCAACAAAATAAAGGACCATCCAGTGATGACAAAATTCAACAAAACAAAGCAATCTCTCTGATAAGTGCCTCAGGAACAAACCTAACCCTTGATTCAGTCCATGAGGTTGGCCCTTCCTGAGCTACTTTAAACAAAGAAGAATGCTAAGTCAAAATTTTATCACAAGGACACGGGTAAATTCAACGATCGTAGTACAGACTCAACGAATACAGAATAGACTCGACGATTGCAGAGCAGACTTGACAATCGCAATGCTTACTTGACGATCATAAGGACTACCTCATTGATCGTAGTCCTCCCAAACGACACATTAGCTCAGAAGGAGCTAAGGGCAAATTAGTACATTCCTCATTAGTCAAACTAGTAGGGTCAAGTAGAATTTGACACATGACCCACTAAGAAAATAAAGAGAGGGAAGTTACAAGTACAAGACTATAAGATGTACTTTCCAAGTTAAAAGCTCTCTTTATTTTCTACCTGAAATTCTCACTTTAGAGAGTGCTCCAGCTGAGGGGGACCCATTCAAAATGAAAATGGATGATCATGTTGAGGGGGAGCCTTATGATATCCCTATGACATAAGAAGCTGCTCCTGAAGAAAATGAGAGAGCCCAGAGTAAGAAAGTTAAAAAGATGTAATTGATGTAGTGGAAACCTCAAAATGCAACAGTGAAAAAGAAGATGATGAAATAGAAATCATAGTTGTGGGTTGTGATGGGTATAGGAGAGCCAACTATAATCAGTTGTTCTCCAATCTACCCATGATGCCTTTCCACAGAGCTCAAATTCTCAACTTCTAGGATCACATGTTCTTGAGCTTCAAAGTATATCCAGCAATCTCAGTGCTAGCTCATGGATTTCTAGGCAACTTTAACTTTGCCAAAAAGCTGATCACAAATGGATCTTCTTCAAAGAATGGGCATGAAGTACAATCTATCCCAATCTCCTTCAGAAGTAATCACTGTCCACCATCATTCTTCAACCAATATTATGAACTGCCAAGATGGTTGATAGTAATTCTACATCCACTTAATCAATTCCCAATTCCAAAATCCCAACATTTTGTAACTGATGAACCAAATTTACCCAACTTTACTTTGATCCAATGTCCTATCATCTCTACGATTACTGACTCAAGCTCAATCGTAGAGTCACACGCTCAAATCGTAGAGTCACCTCCTCATGAAGCCCAAACACCAGCCCCTCTAATAGATATTCCTTCCTCGTCCTCAAATGAATATTTTAACCTTGATCTTGCTCTCTACAACCTGCAAGATTAATACACAAGGGCCCCTCCTCCACACAGTCCGTAACTCATTGAACTCATTTCAGATCTGCCTACCAAAACTGAGTTGTTAGAAGCATCCAAGAAAGTGACCAAGGACATAAAAGATAGTCTTAAAGATCACACTGAACTCGTTCAAATGAGACTGACTAATATGATCAATGCTGCCAATGCTCTCCCAGGCACTCTAAGTTCTGAGCTCACAAAGAGACTTAGGGAAATCATAAAAGAGATGCTTCAGAGCATAAATGACCGCGATCAGATCCATTTTCAAGCTGCTAAAAGACATAGAGATGTTGTTCTGATCTTATAGAAGACTCAGGAATCTCAAAACAACCTTATGATGAACAACATCACAAGTCTACAAACTGCATTGAAAGAATTTTAAGAATTCTCCATTGGCCAAATGAAGCAGACCGACAACATTCTGGCCATCCTCTAACAAAGGGAAGCTCGATCTGATGCTCTCATTAAAGAGAATCGTGAAGACATTGCTCAATCACAAAGTTAGCTCAACGAGATTGTTCAAGGTATAACTCGCCTATCCTAAGACATTCGAACCCTTGATGCTGACATAAAGGGGGAGAATAAAGGGAGAGGAGATCAAGGCAAAGGCAGAGGCACATTCTTAGCTCAATCATCAAGGAGTCCTCCTCCAAGGCAGTCTCACAATCAGACTCCACGATTTGGCCATCACACTCAACGATCTGATCAGTAGCCAATTATCATGGCTCAGCCATTAAGGAGTCAAGAGCCTACTCTCAGCTCACAAGAAGTGACCACCACAAGCCTAAGAATGCCAATTGGAGATCCTACATTCATGAATAGGCATGATTATAATGAAAGACTAAGTCAGAGTGAGCTGGAAGAAATAACAAGGAGAGACGAAGCAAGCAGGAAAAGAAGAGCTGAGGAGTATGCCAATCCTCCATGAAGCAAAAGGCCGAAGAAACAGAGATAAGTTGAAATTTAAATTCCTATTGATGTAACTGAACTTAAATGTAATATCAATCTTCAAACATCAATAAATTCAAGCTTATTCTCTAGAAATTTCAGTTGCTCACTGAAATATTAAGTCATATTTACTTTCTAGCAACTGCATCTAGAAATTTATAATCATGGAACAAATCTCCTTGGTTATGTCAACATCAAATAGGGGGAGATTATTGGGAAACTGCATATTTTGATTTGATGTTTAAATTAAATGCTCATGATGTTTAGTAAAGTCCTTCAAGGAATATATGTACAAGGACTTAGTGGTAGATCAAATCTGTTAAGTTGATCTAAGCTTTTAATGTCTATCATTCTGTAAATGAGTGTTTTTATGAGGAGATCAAAGATGTTAGGTTGATCCTTATCTTGAGTTGTAATTGATAGGCTTCAACAAAATCGTAGTTTATTGAACTGACCGAGAGTTTGCAGAAGCTAAGGCTGAATCGTAGAGCATCAAGGATCGTAGCGTGTCTACCTTGAAGAGCCTCTATGATGCCCCAAAATCCTGGTCTCTTCGAACCTCAAATCCGGTCCACCACGATACTACTATCGTCAAACTATTATATCTTTTATTCATAACTTAAATAAATATAACCTTGCTTATTATACTTTAGAATTTAAATTCTTTCCATATCCAGGATCTATGTATAATGATCCCAAACTATTATAAGTTTCACAACTTTGTTATTTACTATTCCTGTATTACATCACTTTCGATGTTATATAAATATGCGGAATAATTTAAACTTTTTCAATCTACTTTGAAAAATAATCTTTTATTGATTCCTTAACTTGAATCAGTTACATATCCTTGAATCAAATTATGATATGATTCATTCTATTAAATTACTGTATAAATATTTACATCTCAATTCAAATTTCTCTATGTAGCACATAATACAACTTTACAATGCAACATGTCTTGCACCTCGTAAACTATTATCTTGTACGACTCCTAGAACATAAACGTGGTTCAAGAGTATATATTTAAACACATAAACCGATCTCCTTCAATTACTATTGAACTCTATCAATCAAGTTGCACTTAATCTTTACCGTGAATCCTTAACCTGCAAAAGTGGTTATTTGCAAGGGTAAGCTCGACAGCCCAGCAATTCTAATAGTTTTCATGCAGCACATAGCATATAATATCATACTCAGCACATGCATTCATAATCCATTAATATTTACTACACATGTTATTTCTCATATAACAGGCATATAGGTTTATTTCACAAGCATATCATCAAAAATCAACTTTCACATTTCATACATATCTCATATGCATTTCGTATATATACATCAAGATTTTCATAGCATAATATAGCTCAACTAATAGTTTTAGAATTCATATATCAAATAGAAACTGAAAGACTTGCCTGATTCGTAGTTTATAAACTATGACTTAGCTGCTTAATGCTTATCTGCACTTCGTGTATTCCTACACAGTTATATAATCATGGATTCATATCCATCAGTAACATATTTCATGCATTCTCAATGTAATAACAATGTTACATTATTTCCTAACTAGGTTTGTAAAACCTACACTTCACTTTCTCATCATACTCTTAGAATAGCTAGGTATTCATAACCCAACTATCTCTACATGCTCAGAGCAGTACAGAACTAATAAAGCAGTATCTGGGAAATACACCATGAGCGGCCGCGCGATATTTGGCTATAGAAGTGGCGCGGCCACGCCACTTCGTGCTGATGCAAAAATAAATGGCCCTGCTTCTACAGAGCCTTAGCACATGTATTGCTAATTCTCAAACCAGACTATCTGTAACACTTCAGAGCATCCATACCAACTCAAGTAACACAAAGATATGCTAATTCACACTAATTTGACAGGGAAATCAACAATCACTAGAATTTGACAAAACTTCAAACTAAGAACATAAACAGAAATTATACCTCTTGAATGCTTGGAATTGGCTAACTATAGCTCATCCATCCTCCTATTGCTCTCAATTCTCCTAACTCTCTAGCTAAGTTTTCTCAGATAATTCATCTAACGGGAATTGAGAAGGAGAAGGCTCTATTTATAGCAAATCTAATACTCAGTTAATATATTTGCACAAGGAATTAATCCAAGGGGAAGAAGAAGAAGCCAGTGGATTGAGAAGGGTTGTTGAACCACTCCATCTTCCTCCATCCCTCTAGCCATCATCAGTTCTAATTTTCATCAATGACAGTAGACTAGGCCAATGGCCTAACACACGGCTGATATATAAAAGTGTGACACTGATTTTGGGACGAGCTCTATTACTTCCTCTCTTATCAGTAAAATAGACCTCATTTTTACTAAGGTTAATTTCCCTTGGGCTCATTACGTCAATTATACAGACTTAATATTATTACATTAAGTTAAGCTATGAACACATATATATGTACCTACCCACATATAGGAAGTATACTTATATTTTAAATATACACCAATATAATCTTGTTTCCCAAGTATACTGAGCTAGTCCAAGTAATATTTTAATTGGGATAAATATAATTTAGTGTAGTACTTTCAACCCATTGTTTCATATCACACATAAATATCATAATGATCATCATTAATTATCTTTTAATAATTTCAGTTAAACCTTCAGTCTAGCTTAACTTTAATGTTTAGGCTATACAAGGCCCATTTATCATTATTTCTATAATAAAATATTAGGGGTCTAGGCCACGTTTGGCTTTTCCCCAATTCCATATTATTTTAATATTTATTTAATATAAGATTTATGTCACACTTTATCATAATGCTAAATTATTTAGCTTACTTAAATAATTACATACTTATAATATGTACAACCTTTACACTTAGAATAATTAATATTTACTCTATTAATTATTTAAATTATACACTATACGTATAATTATTTGATTGTCCCAAGACAACTTCTTCCATCTTTATAATCAGCCACACCATAAGTGTTAATCTAATCCCTCCATCTCTAACCAATATTTATTTATAATTATATTGGTATTTTCTTTATTAATCACTTATCTTTCAAATATTACAATACTATGTAATGTATTTAAAATATCAAATTAATAATTAACATATTTCTTTCCTCCTCTTATGTTAAACACATATATTAATTCACCGTTTTTTGTAAGTGAATTAATCCTTTCTATTCAAAATAATACCATGACAAGTAATATTTAAAAAGGCAACTACTATAATCACATATTCCACACGTGTATTAACTTACTATTTACTTAAGTGATCCTTCAAACCCTTATTATATCACCATAGTCAATTAAGGATCTAATATTCAAATTATATTATCCCATAATATAACTTCCAATTTAATATAAATTAACCAATATTTAAACTTGTTAGTTAATTCTTGTAATTAACTAATTTATGCTTTACTATCTCAATCTATCCATGGATAGCTTAAGCACTAACTAAAACTCGTATTACATTATACCAGTTACTAGTACATATATACAAGTCCAAACCTAACACACATCGAGTCTTTAATAGTATTCAATATAGTACACTGAGTGGTTTCCCATAAACAACCAACAAATCAGTTTTCGTCTCGCCTACATTGTTTTCACAGTGAGTTAGATCGGTTACCAACTCGTATATACCTCCGCTCTCTAAAGAAATTGTTTAGCCTAGCTCCTATATGTCAACCATTAAAGAGTAAGATTGCACTACCTTAGACTTGATATTCACTCGTACATATACTCAAGAAATTGGTGATTATCAAAGATATTTAAATCTCACCAACTTACTACTACAAAATAATTCTATAAATTATTTAATGTCGATAGATAAATCTTATCTATCTTCATATAACTTCATCTCTACAATTCCTAACAAATATATAATAATGATATATATTTATTAAACACAACATTACTTATTACATAGCTCATATTACCCTATGTAACACAATACCACATACCTCGTAACACATTATATATTTTTATTTGAACACTTCATAAGCCTTAAGAATTTTATTCACTAAATTCTTATTTTAATATTTTCTGGAAATTCAGGTTCTTACAGCCTCTGCAGAAATCGTAGAGTGGTTCAAACGTTTGCAGAGCCAACTCACACATCATAGTGTGCTCTCGAAAACATGTCCCCTTATAGGGTTGTTCACCTCAGCTATTCCACATCTGAAACCACACCCGAGCAATCTGGTTTGGCATAAATACTCAAGAACGCTTGAATTCCACAAATATTTTTTAACAGTCGTCTAGCCGAATCAAATAGCTTAGACTTTTATCGATAATTCATACATCAATCGAAATAATTTGGCCAACTTAATTGACCTTCTTTATAATTTAAAAGAAAATCAAAAATTCTTTTATGACGTTATGATACCGTACTAGATTAGTAGTACATTGAGGATTCCGCCATTATGTGACTTTGTTATACTACATCGTACAAAAATTGACTGACGATCTTTCGATCACAACCAACACTAGGTTCTACTGCATTGAAGACTCCATCGTTTACCATTTCTACACCATACCAAATGATGTAAATGGTCAGAAATGCATTTGGAAAATTTTCAAATCATTTTGTCTTAGCCGAAACAATTAGCATAGACATATGGATAACTGTATTGTTTTTAAAATATCATTGGTTCAATCACATGATCCAAAGTTTTTTGAGAAAATAGAAATGCAAACATCAACACGAATTCAATAAATTTTGAAAATCTAACAGAGCTAGAAGATTTAGAAATTCCATGATTCTCCATCAACTTTACTCCATTGCTTCATTCTATCAATCTCTAACATCATCAGTGCTTACTATACCAAAATTTCTAACTTCATAACATATATATACCTGATATAGTTCATCAAAATTACCACACTTTGGAAATTTAGGAACTTGCCATAATCATATGAGTTTAAGATCTTACCCCAGTCAGACCATAGACGTCCATTCGCTGAGGGGTTCAAAAATATTTCATATAATTATGAGTCACGAACGTACCATAAGTATGAGTTTTAAGAACTCGCAACTTAACCTTATGTTCTCTAACTATAACCTATCTATCTGCTATACACATGAGAAAAGAATCACCTTCTTAACAAGTATATAGCATATAGCGCGACACATACATTTCAATGATTATCAGTGCCAGAACTAAGTGGTTTTTACACCATGCACAATTCTTTGCCCATATGAAGAATCATACAACTCAGCTGCTGACATGGGTCCTCAATTGAAATCCCACTTAACTCTATCTTACAAATTATTTGATACGAATTCTTCATATCTCATCACATACAACTCCTCATGAGTTCATATCGTACCATTTCACAGTACATTCTCCTATAGCATCAAGCTATACACACTTAGTCGTTACAGACTATTTATCACTTCATAGCCCAATCCGATCATGTCGTGATCATCAATTTACCTTAGGGTTCTTTCCCTATTTTCAACAAAACTCCTCTCTAGTTCATTAATATTCTCTTTGTCATATAGACACCATCTTAACATTTTTATTACCGCAGTTAGGAAACTCCTAAATTCTCATTCTTTTGGATATTTCAAGATTCTTCTTTGAATCTTCACTTATATATTTTAATCTTTATCTTTCTCTCTCTTAGGTTATAACCTAAGGTACACTTACCTAAAGTTTATAACCTACAGCTTTGATACCAACCTGTGATGCACCCAAATCTGGGTCCCTTCGAACCTCGAATCCGGTCCGCCACGATACTACTATCGTCAAACTATTATATCTTTTATTCATAACTTAAATGAATATAACCTTGCTTATTATAATTTAGAATATAAATTCTTTCCATATCCAGGATCTATGTATAATGATCCCAAACTATTATAAGTTTCACAACTTGGTCATTTACTATTCATGTATTACATCACATTCAATGTTATATAAATATGCAGAATAATTTAAACTTTTTCAATCTCCTTTGAAAAATAATCTTTTATTGATTCCTTAACTTGAATCAATTACATATCCTTGAATCAAATTTTGATATGATTCATTCTATTCAATTACTGTATAAATATTTACATCTCAATTTGAATTTCTCTATGTATCACATAGTACAACTTTACAATGCAACATGTATTACACCTCGTAAACTATTATCTTGTACGACTCCTAGAACATAAACGTGGTTCAAGAGTATATATTTAAACACATAAACCGATCTCCTTCAATTACTATTGAACTCTATCAATCAAGTAGCACATAATCTTTACCGTGAATTCTTAACCTGCAAAAGTGGTTATTTGCAAGGCTGAGCTCGACAGCCCAGCAATTCTAACAGTTTTCATGCAGCACATAACATATAATAGCATACTCAGCACATGCTTTCATAATCCATTAATATTTACAACGCATGTTATTTCTCATATAACAGGCATATAGGTTTATCTCACAAGCATATCATCAAAAATCAACTTTCACATTTCATACATATCTCATATGTATTTCATATATATACATCAACATTTGCATAGCATAATATAGCTCAACTAACAGTTACAGAATTCATATATCAAATAGGAACTGAAAGACTTGCCTGATTCGTAGTTTATAAACTACAACTTAATTGCTTAACGCTTATCTACACTTCATGTATTCCTACACAGTTATATAATCATGGATTCATATCCATCAGTAACATATTTCATTCATTCTCAATGTAATAACAATGTTACATTGTTTCCTAACTAGGTTTGTAAAACCTACACTTCATTTTCTCATCATACTCTTAGAATAACTAGGTATGTATAGGTATACTGTGACGCCCCCAAAATAGGTATACATCACCTATTCTGAGTCGCCAAATACATGCTACAGAATACAAATACAATCTTAAATATACAACATGAGCTATGAGTTTTAATATAAATATTGTCTTCTAGACAGTATTCAAACTCAAAATAAGTCCTCAATACATTTATTAACACAATATTTCATAGAATAGTGAGGACTACTAATGTTATCACCTGAACCGTCACTCCGTTCCCCGACTAGTCCCTGATACATTCTCATTTCCTGAAGAAAACAATGAAAGTAAAAGTGGTGAGCTCAACTAGCCCAGTAAGAAATATTATGACTAAGATAATGTATAATAAATTATCATTAGTCTTCAACAATGTTAAACTGATAAAATATAACAAACATCAAGTTTAACTGTAGCGGAACAAGCAATCCATTAAAAGAGTCAAGTAGAGAATAAAATCTATTATCTTCTATGTTTTAAAAGTTTTTTCATCATTTTTATCGTTGAGACTCAGGTTAATAAATAATCTACATCATCCCTGCACTGCGGCCAAGGATATTCATTAGTATCACAACCACAAATTATCCATGCACTACGGGTCAACGATATTCGTGTATTCATTAATGGTCATGATCATGCCAACAACTTTCCATTAATGCACAATGGTCATAATCATACCAAGTCCATCTATACACAACAGGCCACGGATGACTTTCAACATAATATAAGCATGGGGATGATGACAATGATATAAGAATCCAATAAAACAAGTTCAAGAATTAATTTATTCAGAATTCAATAACATCCAAATTGTCAACATGATACTGCTTTGTAGAGTAAAATTCAAGAATGCTCAGAAGAATATTTCCATGAAAAGATAGTAGATGAAGCGCAAATATCAAGGATATTCAACTAATTTCATAGAGTATAGAAGTCAAAGCTTTAACCAACTGAGTATAAGAGAATATATCAAACTGCAAATGGATTTTTGTTTGCCATGAGGTAATCCACTTAGACAGATCATTTCCACAATTTAATAAGGAATGAATACAAAGGATCATTCACCATGCATGTTATAATCATCATAGATAGGTTATTCCAACAGAATAATAAAGAGTGGAATAACAGAAGAAATCACCAAGCATGCGATAGACCGCACTAACAGGTTATTCCAACAGAATAATAAATAACGGAACCAGGTCATGCGTAAATGCACGCATGTGATATTCCAATGTAATAATAAAGAATGAAATAACAAAAGACTTCACCGTGCATGCGATAGACTTCACAGCATGTGTTATTCCAACAAAATAATAAATAATGGAACCAGTCATGCGTAATACGCATAATCGTGGATATTCCAATGTAATAATAAAGAATGGAATAATGTAAGAATTTCACCATGTATGCGGTACTTCGCATACAAAAGTTATTTCAACATAATAATAAAGAATGGAATAATGTAAGAATTTCACCATGTATGCGGTAATTAGCATGAGATGTGTTATTCCAACATAATAATAAAGAATGGAATAATGTAAGAATTTCACCAAGTATAGGGTACCCTGCATTATACAAAGTTATTCCAATGAATAATAAAGAATGGAATAATGTAAGTTCTCCTCATGAATACTGAAAGAAATAATATCCCTTACCTTAGAAGAAACCGGATATAGGAGTATTGAAGTAGCAGAATACTTTTCTTCTTTCTCTCTATAGTTTCTCTCTCTAGAGTTTAAGTGAATTCGTAAGAAATTATGAAGGAATGAGCTTCTATTTATAGGAGAGTGAACTGAATAGTAACTAATTCATGAATGGTCCAGATTGATTTACTTTTAAACGGACTGTCCATATTGATTTACTATGCAGTATTAATAAAATATTCTAATAAAATAAAATAAAATATATTCTATTTATAGTCTAATAAAACAAATAACATTATAAAAGTATTATGTTTTATATAAAAAGATTTTACTATGCAAAACACTATGCAAGAACTATGCAAACACTATGCATAATAAAATATAATATATTCTAATTATTGTCTAATAAAACAAATAACTTTATAAAAGTATTCATTTTTATATAAAAAGATTTTACTATGCAAAATACTATGCATAATAGAATATAATATATTATATTTATAGTCTAATAAAACAAATAACTTTATAAAAGTATTTTGTTTTATATAAAAAGCTTTTCTATTTTATTACATTAATAATACTAATAAAACAAATTTTATATATATAATATATACATATATAAACTTCCGTTACTTCATAAAAAGACACCTCAATATATTTAACAACATTTATCATCATTATTATAATTCACAATATTAATCGACTAGGTCGTTTCCAGTAAAGAGGGGGCTTTCCAATAAGGATTTTTCTCTATTGGCGCGCAATTAGATGACCAAACCTCTCCTTGTCAGAACATCTAGACATCGTTAATATTGCAAATAATAATATTAATAACTCTATCATCTCAATTATTGATTTAATAATATATAAAATATCGACAATAGTTTAATCAAATAACGTGAGATATTATGCAATAATTACTGTAACAATAATTGAACAAAACTGAGTGACTTCTCACGTAAGCATCAATAATCAATACCGTGTCCTACTATGCAACTACGCGTATTACTGTACTTTTATTACCGAGTAGTTCAACAGTTTTAGCAGTAAAACTTCCACCATTATTTTCATAAAATATTTACGTCGTTCTCTTAATCCGACAATAATTCCGTTGTGGAGTCCACCAATGATTGTACCGTCGTACAAATATTCCCCGATAAAAATAATATTCCCCGACCAATCGAATATTATATAACAACTTGCATACTTTACAAAATTTATAAATATTACCCACAACTATAACATTATCTCAAATCCACACCATAATATTAAAAAAAAATCGAGAAAATTAAATCTTTGTTCGTAAAATTTGGGGTTTCACAATCTCCCATTCTTTTGAAATTTTGCCCTCGAAATTTACTTACGTACCTGGTATGCCGAAGAGGTGAGGATACCTTGACTTCATTTCAGATTCAAACTCTTGAGGTATAACCTCTGAGTGTTGAATACGATCCTTTTTATCCAAGATTTTAACATGTATCTCCTCATACGTTAAATCTTTTGCTATCTCGTCTAGTTCTAATTTAATAACATGGTTTGGGTCATCCACATATTTACGTAACATCGATACGTGAAAAACGTTATGAACACATGACATACTTGGTGGTAAAATGAGTCTCCACAGTTCTTACTCGATCGAGAATTTCAAATGGGCTAATTAAATCGAGGGTTGAGATTTCCTCTCTTCAGCAACTCTTGTTTTTAAAATAATTCCCTCTTGAACCTTCTTCTTCGTATTCATCAGCTTTGGGTCTGTAGCTGTAGTAGCTTTAACATTATCGACTAAAGTCGGTTCTAATAATATATTCGTTATCTTCACGTAGGTTCGTATATTCGAACTTGTAAATGCATATGATCTTCTACTCAACGTGTCAGCTTCCATGTTTGCCCTTCCATAATGATATTGAATGGTCGTAACCTTCAACAGCTCGAGCCATCGTCTTTGGCGCATTATACGTTCGTTTTGGTTGAAGAAATGGGTTTTGTACTGGGGTCAATACAAAATTTGATTTCACGTTCTGGGGTAGGCTAAGAAGTCTTCAAGAATAGGTCAGGAAATTTATTCACAATAGCAATATCATTCAAAACTGTGACCCTCATCCAAGACTTGGATATCATATCACATTGATACCTATCAATTTGCCACCGTTATTTAAGACGTCCCCTACGGAAAGTCTGGCTTCGGTGTATTCCAAGACTTGGAAGTTACCAGCGAAAGGCTCAGGGCTTTTTACTTATGGCTTGATATGACAATGATTGACTTTAGTGGTTTGGTTGCTTGAATTCGTATAACAGGTTGTTTAGGAATATAAAAGCTAACAACCTTATGAAAAAATCGATTTTAGCATGATGATTAGTTAACCAATCGATTCCTAAAATCACATCAAAGGCAAGTATTTTCAAAGAGATAAGATCGACAGGTAACGTGAAAGTGTCGATTTGAATCAACAAGATTTATAAACAGTGGAGGTAACGAAGGCTTCTACTAACGAAGTTTCAACCAAAAAGTTAAAGTCTAATTTCTCAGGAGTCAAATTTTAATGTTGAGCGCAAGCAAGAGAGATAAAAGAATGGGTAAAACCGGTATCTAATAAGGTATAGACTTCGCAAGAGTTTATGATTAACTTACCCGTAATAACCTTGTTTGGCTTCCTCAATAAACGCTCCCATTTAAACTACCAGCTTTGTCTTGTCTGGGACGGCCTTAGATGCCTCCATCCCAGCTGGACTTGACTTTGGTGCACGATAAAATCGGGCTAGGTGACCTTCTCTTCCACAAGTGTAGCATTCTTTGGATGGCATCGCGCAGTTTGGACTGATGTGTCCCTCCCCTCCACATTTGAAGCATATTATAGGTGGTCGTTCTCCTTCCTTAACAACGGGTGCTGATGTTGACGTCTTTCCATCGTTGTTGAATCTCCTTTTCTTGAAATGTCCATTCTTAAAAAATTGGCCATGATTCTCACCGAAGTGGTTACCATTTCTTGCATGTTGATTTCCTCCACGTTTATTGTCACCACTTCGATGACTGCTATAACTGGTATTATCATTTTACCGACTGCTCTCTTTTGGTTGGGTTGACTCATTATCACGCTCCAATAACTGAGCCCTATTAACAACATCTTAATACAAACACAGTTTATGAGAGATAAGATATTGACGTATCTCGGGTTTCAAACCTCTTAGAAACATTCGCGTCATTCTCTCCTCATTATCAACCAAATGGGACGTAAATCGGGACAACTCGGCAAACTTAGCCTCGTACTGCGACATGGTCATGTTGTTTTGCTCCAGCTTGATGAACTCTACCTCTTTCATGTGACGAATACTTTCGGGAAAGTACTTGTCATTGAACAATTCTTGGAACTTCTCCCAAGTCATCTTCATTGCGGTAGGTTGAGTACGCTTTACAGATTTCCACCAGTAATCTGCCTCTGCTCGCAACATGAAGGTGGAAAAGGGAACCTTTTGCTCCTCTGAGCATCCCAAGACATCAAATATCTTGCAGATTTGCTTTATCCACGTCTCGGCCTTAAGTGGTTTTGGCTCTCCAAAAAAACTTCGGTGGTCCCAGGTCCTTGAACTACTTAGCAGTGACCGTCCGAGAGTTGCAAGTGTTTCCACCTGCATTTTGGATAGGAGCCGATATTGCCTGTTGTTGCATGAATTGCATAAAGCCTCTGAACATTCTATCGTTCATCATTTGGTTAGTGTTGTTTTTTGCATGAGGATTGTCGGCTTCCTGATGCACATTATCCTGATTATTAATCTGTGGAGACTCAACGGTCTCCTATGCTCCATTGATGTTCTCAACATTCTCGGATGTCATTTTCAAATACTGCCACAAAACAAGGGTTAATTAACATATCACATATTATCCCTATACTTTGACTGACCAATTAAATACCAAATAAACATAGGTAGGTCATACTAGCGAAGGAATTCCCCTATATCTCCCCTCCTAGTTCTTGTCTCAAATCTCAGCCAGGGATCATATCCCTAAGCTTTGATACCAACTGTGACGCCCCCAAAATAGGTATACATCACCTATTCTGAGTCGACAAATACATGGTACAGAATACAAATACAATCTTAAATATACAACATGAGCTGTGAGTTTTAATACAAATATTGTCATCTAGACAGTATTCAAACTCAAAATAAGTCCTCAATACATTTATTAACACACTATTTCATAGAATAGTGAGGATAACTAATGCTATCATCTGGACCGTCACTCCGTTCCCCGACTAGTCCCTTCTACGTTCTCATTTCCTGAAGAGAACAATGAAAGTAAAAGGGGTGACCTCAACTAGCCCAGTAAGACATATTATGACTAAGATAATGTAGAATAAATTATCATTAGTCTTCAACAATGTTAAACTGATAAAATATAACAAACATCAAGTTTAACTGCAGCGGAACAAGCAATCCATTAAAAGAGTCAAGTAGAGAATAAAATCTACTATCTTCTATGTTTTAAAAGGTTTTTCATCATTTTTATTGCTGAGACTCAGCTTAATAAATAATCCACATCATCCTTGCACTACGGCCAAGGATATTCATTAGTATCACAACCACAAATTATCCATGCACTACGGGCCAAGGATATTCGTGTATTCATCAATGGTCATGATCATGCCAACAACTTTCCATCAATGCACTACGGGCCAATGAGGACTTTTACCACATCATTTGTAACATTATGGTCATGATTATACCGAATAATCCCTGGTCATAATCATACCAAGTCCATCTATGCACAACAGGCCAAATATAACTTTCAACATAATATAAGCATGAGGGTGATGAAAATTATATAAGAATGCAATAAATCAAGTTCAAGAATTAATTTATTCAGAATTCAATAACGTCCAAATTATCAACATGATACTGCTTTGTAGAGTAAAATTCAAGAATGCTCAGAAGAATATTTCCATGAAATGATACTAGATGAAGCGCAAATATCAAGGATATTCCACTAATTTCATGGAGTATAGAAGTCAAAGCTTAACCAACTGAGTATAAGAGAATATATCAAACTGCAAATGGATTTTCGTCCGCCATGCGGTAATCCACTTTGACAGATCATTTCCACAATTTAATAAGGAATGAATACAAAGGATCATTCACCATGCATGTGATAATCATCATAGACAGGTTATTCCAACAGAATAATAAAGAATGGAATAATAGAAGAAATCACCATGTATGCGATAGACCGCACAGACAGGTTATTCCAATAGAGTAATAAATAACAGAACTAGGTCATGCGTAAACGCACATATAGGATATTCAAACAAAATAATAAAGAATGAAATAACAAAAGACTTCACCAGGTAAGCGATAGACCGCACAGACAATTTATTCCAACAGAATAATAAATAATGGAACCAGGTCATGGGTAATAAACACAGACATGATATTCCAACAGAATAATAAAGAATGGAATAACAGAAGAATTTCACCATGTATGCGGTACTTCGCATATACAGGTTATTCCAACATAATAATAAAGAATGGAATAACATAAGAATTTCACCATGTATGCGGTAATTCGCATAGACAGGTTATTCCAACATAATAATAAAGAATGGAATAACAGAAGAATTTCATCAAGTATAGGGTAGCCCGCGTATACAAGTTATTCCAACAGAATAATAAAGAATGGAATAATAGAAGTTCTCTTCATGAAGACGAAAAAAATAATACCCCTTACCATAGAAGAAATTGGATATAGGAGTAGTGAAGTAGCATAATACTTTTCTTCTTTCTCTCTATAGTTTCTCTCTTTAGAGTTTAAGTGAATTCGTAAGAAATAATGAAGGAATGAGCTTCTATTTATAGGAGAATAGACTGAATAATAACTAATTCATGAACGGTCTAGATTAATTTACTTTTAAACAGACGGTCCATATTGATTTACTATGCAGTGTTAATAAAATATTCTAATAAAACAAAATCTTTTAAATAAAATATTTTATATTCTATTTATAGTCTAATAAAACAAATAACTTTATAAAAATATTCTGTTTTATATAAAAAGATTTTACTATGCAAAAGACTATGCAGTACTATGCAAATACTATGCATAATAAAGTATAATATATTCTAATTATTGTCTAATAAAACAAATAACTTTATAAAGGTATTTTATTTTATATAAAAAGATTTTACTATGCAAAACACTATGCATAATAGAATATAATATATTCTATTTATAGTAAAATAAAACAAATAACTTTATAAAAGTATTATGTTTTATATAAAAAGCTTTTTTTCTCATTTTATTACATTAATAATACTAATAAAACAAAATTTATATATATAATATATATATATATATAAAAACTTTCGTGACTTCATAAAAAGACAACTCAATATATTTAACAACATTTATCATCATTATTATAATTCACAATATTAATCGACCAGGTCGTTCCCAGGAAAGAGGAGGCTACTGTTAGAGTTTATGCCCTAGAGGCCAATTATTTGATATAATTGCTTAACGTTTTGATATTATATTTGATTGAATAAATATATGATTTTATTATGGTTTTATTTACTGCGTAATATAATTGTTAACATAATAAAATTCTTTAGAATAGTGATACAAATTATATAGTTTCAAGTATGTGACTTGAACATGAGATTATATATTACCATTAGTATCGGTGTTCTTAAATGTCCTAATCGAGTATCATTGTTGATGGGACAACAATGATGCATGGAGACTAGTATATGTGGATTGATGATGACCAAATCTCATTGGTCATAAATATATGAGATATTAAGTCAATGCATGTACATGTTGAGAACGATGTAAATCGGGCGGACCCACCATGAGAATTCTATATGGAGCATTATGCTAAGTGTCGTTAGCAATTCTCATAGTGACAATGATGTAATGGTCCTCCGACCACAAAATCGCTATATTACTACACGAGAATTTATGTACTTTGATATCATCAAATGTCACCTTTAATAGGGTGGACTATAAAGGTGATTATTGGGTTCATCATTAATCGTGTAAGGAGAAATATGAGTGATCTAGATGGAATTTAACCATCCTATATATTATGGGTGATATCCATAGGCCTCTTGATTGAGTAGGACTATGAAATGCATGGCCATGCTCAAATAGTGATTTGTTTCATATAGTCTACTCATTGATCAAGAAAACTTCAGATTAAATTATGAAGAGTATGACACATTCCATGACTCGAGTTTAATCTAGGATATTAAGGTTAAAAGGATTAAATTACATTGAAACATTAGTCACGAAAAGGTTGCATCGAATCATCGATCTTATTATTACTTGGGTAGCGAGTGATGCATTACTAGATGCAGCTCCTTTGCTTATAATTTTATAATATGATTTTAAAATTATTGCCAACGTAATAATAACCTATAAGTGGTCACACACATAGAACATTATTTAAAGGGAATTAATTTAAATTTTAAGGATTTAAATATATTAATATGATTAATAGTATTTAAATCACGAATTTAAATTAAAAGGATAATTAGATATATGTATATTAATTAAGTAAGACTTAATTAAGAGATATATATATATATATATTGATTTTATAAAATTAGGTTTTGATTTGATTAATTCCTTTTAACTACTATATATATATATATATATATAGCACTAGGGTAAGATATCATAATTGAAAAACCTAGCCGCTCTTAGAGAGAGACTAGAGAGAAAAGCAGTTTGAAAAATCCATTCCTTTTGGTGGCTAAGTACATGAAGTCCTTCCTATTGCAGTAATCGTTCGACGGTTCAAATGCAAGGCTCGTATGTGGATACTGTAGAAGGCGCAATCGGTTTGTATTAAGTTGGAGATTCGAGGCGCAATCGGTTTGATTCTCGTTTTTTGTTTATATCTTGTATAATCTCTAAACCTCTGAATTAATTGATTTTCGCATGGATCCTGCTTTTAGGTTTTGAAATTGCTTTAAAATTTTAATTTTCATTTGTGCGTTTCAAGTCCAAAAGTCCAGCAATGGTATCGAGCTACTTGCGGAAAAGATTAATTCAGATTACGTGTTTTAATTGTATTCGATATATATGATATATGATGATGCATGTTTACCGATATAAAATTGAATATATGATATTAGTTGAATGTGTATTCGGTAATATATATGATGATACTTTGTTAATCGTATCTTTAATCCATGGAATAACAATATAACTATTCTAATCGATTAGAAGCATGAAGAATCGCTTAATATGATTAATCGAACCGGAAATATATGATAAATTTAGGTGTCTTGTTATTCGCTTTTAATATGATTAAATCGAAATCTGAAATATATGATAAATCACGGTGTATTGTTATTCGTTTTAATATGATTAAATCGAATCGACATATATGATTTGTTATTATGGGTGTTTTGGTGGATTAAAATGTATGATTAAAATCGTTTTGAGATTCGTATGGAAAAATATGTTTCAATACGCTTTAATATGTTTCAATGGGACCACCGCTAGGGGGAGACCCCCTTGGACCCCGTCGTCAGTGGCCTTACGATGGTCGTGTCCCCTATATTTTATATATAGTTTTCTTTAATTATATATAAATTGTTATGTGCTTATTGTGATATGCATGGTGCACGCTATTATAGCAATTCTTGACCCATAGGTTAGTGGTTTTTGTTTTGAAATACGGCTTGCATGTCGTGCCTTTCTATAAATTCTAATGTAATATTCTCTTCTCATCTAAATCCCCTCGAATGTAACTCGAGGTTTCTTTATGTCATGTAATAATCAGAATTGATGAAGATGTCAAGATGGAGAACACAATGGAAAGATGATGATGGAGAGGAGGCGATGCTAGAGGAAGATCCAAGGAAGTTATTTATTTTAAGATCTTTTACCACCTTAGATTGACCTTCAATCTTTCATTAGCTTGAAAAGATTGACGATGGATTGGGCCATAATCGTGACACATTTAATTTTGCACTTTATTTATGCTTGTATGTGATATGATATGATTAATAATGTGCATGCTTAACAAGATTAAAATTGGTGAGATCTAATTAATAAAATCCTCATTAAATTATTAAGTCTAAATCGATGCCTTCCAATGAATAACACTCATCAAGACCTTGATCAATAGATGTAGGTTTGCCAAAGCAAAGTACCCTATTTATCTAGGTAAGATGCGATAGGATAATTGTGATATCCAAACTATTAAAATCATTGGGCCCGACTTAACTAAGTTATCTCAATAGGATTGTGGACTTAGAGGCATAGAGTTTGGTTGGTACCATTAGATGGACTAGAAATAAATGTTGTTTACCAAACTATCCAGGAGTTATATATGATATAATTGACAAAGGGTTGTCTACCTAAATAATTATGTTTTGAGAGAATAGCCAAAAGCTAACTTAAGGCATAATGAAATATGGATCTTGGCTCACTAGAAAGATTTAATAGAAAATGCTTTCCTAATTAATGGTGAGGGCTATTAATTTGAATAAAATAGTGGGAGGTATATTTTGAATGTACTATTATCAATTATATAATATCAACTCAAGAATTTGACTTATTATTGTTGCACTTATAAATTGTAGATATCAAATGGCAAACAACAACAACATAAATAGTCTTTCATTACGATCGGTTCTTGAAAAGGACAAGCTAAGTGGAATTAATTTCCTTGGTAGGCATAGGAACTTGAGGATTGTCCTCAAACAAGAGCGTAAGCTATATGTCCTTGATGGGCCCATTCCTGCAAAGACCAAATTTGTCATTTGCACCACATGCGAACAATAATGCTTACAAGAAGCATCAAGATGATGCTCGGATGTGAGTTGTGTCATGCTAGCAACCATGAACGCCGAGCTTGTAGCAACACGAGTTAATGGATGCTTATGAGATGATCGAGCATCTCAAGAAATTGTTCAAGGGCATGCTCGACAGAGAGGTATGATACAAGCAAGGCGTTGTATCACCTGTAAAATGGGTGAACGTGATCCAGTTGGTCCACATGTCTTCAAAAATGATTGGGTATATTGAGTACCTTGATAGGTTGGGTTTTCCAATCACTCCTAAGCCCAAATCGACCTTGTTTTGCAATCTTTGAACAAAGCAGCCTACTCTCAATTTGTTATGAACTATCTTATGAATGAAATTGAGAAACCCCTTATCGAAGTTGTTGAGCATGTTAAGAACTGCCGAGAACAACATGAAAAAGGCAGGACCCGCTCCCATAATGATGGTGCAAAAGGGGAATGCTAAGGGAAATTGGAAAGGCAAGAAGAAGATAGGATCTAAATCTTTTGCCAAACCCAATTCCAAAACCAAACAGGCTTTAAAACCTAAAGGTGGGGTGGCTAAAGAAGGTGAATGTCACTTCTGTGGAAAACCTGGACACTGGAAAAGGAACTGTCATGCTTATCTAGAAGAAGTGAAGAAAAGAAAAGGAAGTACGACTTCTGATTCAGGTATATATGTTATAGAAGTCAACTTATCTACTTCTACATCATGGGTATTGGATACTGGATGTGGTTCTCACATTTGTGTTAATGTGCAGGGACTCCGAAGGAGTAGAACTTTGGCAAAAGGAGAGGTTGACCTACGATTTGGAAATAGAGCAAAAGTTGCTGCACTGGCCGTAGGAACTTATCATTTATCTTTGCCCACTAGGCTAGTTTTAGAATTAGAAGATTGTTATTTTGTGCCTGCTATAAGCAAAAACATTATTTCTGTTTCTTGTTTGGACAAGAAAGGTTTTTCATTTATAATAAAGAACAATCGTTGTTTGTTTTACTTAAATGATATTCGTTATGGTGTTGCACAATTGTTTAACGGTCTCTATATTCTTGATTTAGAAATGCCTATCTATAACATAAATACAAAACGATTTAAATCAAATGATTCAAATCCGAACATATCTCTCTCGGCATACTTGTCGCTTAGGCCATATAAATGAGAAACGCATATCCAAACTCCATAAAGATGGGTTCTTGGATTCATTTGATTTTGAATCATATGAGAAATGCGAGTCTTGTTTATTAGGCAAGATGACTAAAGCCCCTTTCACTGGATACAGTGAACGGGCTAGCGATGTATTGGGACTTATACATAGTGATGTATGTGGACTCATGAGTTCGTTAGCAAGAGGTAGGTTTTATTACTTCATTACATTTACTGATGACTTTAGTAGATATGGATATGTGTATCTTATGAGACACAAATCCGAATCCTTTGAAAAGTTCAAGGACTTCAAGAATGAAGTTCAAAACCAATTTGGCAAAAGCATAAAATCCCTTCGATCCGATCGAGGAGGTGAATACTTAAGCCAAGACTTTGATGACCTTCTAAAGGAGTGTGGTATTATATCACAGCTCACTCCACCTGGAACACCGCAATGGAATGGTGTATCCGAGAGGAGGAATCGAACCTTGTTGGACATGGTACGATCAATGATGAGTCATGCGAGATCTTCCAATAAGCTTCGGGTCATGCCCTAGAGACAATTGTGATTCACACTTAACCGTGTTCCTACAAAGACGGTTCAAGACACCATATGAAATGTGGACCGGGAAACGTCCTAGTATGTCGCTTCATGAAGATTTGGGGGTTGAGGCGCTAAGAAACGCGTCCTCAATTACGACAAGCTCGGACCCAAATCTGACAAATGTAATTTTGTGGGATACCCAAAGGAAACAAAAGGGTATTATTTCTACAAACCTTCTGAGAACAAAGTGGTTGTTGCTCGAACTGGTATTTTTCTAGAAAGAGAATTTGTCTCTAAAGGAAACAATGGGAGGAAAGTAGAACTCGAAGAAATTCGAGAACCACAAAATATCATTGAACCTGAGTTGGAACATGAGCAGGAACCACAAGAAATTGTGGAAAGTGAACCTGCTCAAATTACACAAGTCATTCATAGATCTGGTAGGACACGCCAAGAGCCTGAGAGATATTATGGATATCTTGTGACTCAAAACGGCGATGTGATGCTCATAGATCAAGATGAGCCTGCTTCCTACCAAGAAGCTATGAATGGACCAGATTCTGAGAAATGGCTTGAAGCCATGAAATCTGAGATGGACTCCATGTATACTAACCAAGTATGGACTCTGGTTGATCCACCAAGGGTAAAACCAATTGGTGCAAGTGGGTTTTCAAGAAGAAAACCGACATGGATGGTAATGTACAAAACCTATAAAGGCCGATTGGTAGCAAAGGTTTCAAACAAGTTCAAGGTGTTGACTATGATGAAACCTTCTCTCCGGTGGAAATGGTTAAATCCATCGAGATCTTACTTATCTATTGCGCCTTTTTATGATTACGTAAATCAAGATGGATGTCAAAACCGCTTTCCTTAACGAAAAATCTCCTTGAGGATGTGTATATGACACAACCTTGAGGGTTTTGTCACTCAAAGGATGCCGGAAAGGTATGTAAGTCGCATCGATCCATTTATGGATTGAAGCAAGCCTCTCGGAGTTGGAATCTTCGATTTGATGAAGCGAACAAAGAATTTGGCTTTATTAAAAATGAAGATGAACCTTGTGTATATAAGAAGGTTAGTGGGAGTCACATTGTATTCCTAGTATTATATGTTGATGACATATTAATTATTGGGAATGACATTCCTTCCTTACAGTCAGAAAAACATGGTTAGGAAAATGTTTCTCCATGAATGATTTGGGCGATCTTCGCCTACATTTTAGGTATCAAGATCTATAGAGATAGATCAAGAAAAATGCTCGGCCTAAGTCAAAGTACATATATTGATAAAGTGTTGAAACAGTTCAGCATGCAAGAGGCGAAAAGAGGAAACTTACCCGTGACTCATGGTGTAAAGATCTCTAAGGCCCAATGTCCTAAATCACAAGATGATGAGGAGTATATGAGAAAGATCCCTTATGCTTCTGAGAATTGGATCTATTATGTATGCAATGATATGTACTTCGTCTCGGATGTCTCGTATGCTTTGAGCACGACGAGCAGATACCAATCGAATCCGTGTGAAGGTCATCGGGATGTGAGCCAAGAATATCCTCAAGTACCGAAAAGGACTAAGGATTCATTCTTGGTATATGGAGGTGAAGAAGAACTAGCAAAGAAGGGTTACACAGATGTTAGTTTCGGACCGACAATGATGACTATAAGTCTCGACCGGGTTTTGTGTTTTGCCTTAATGGTGGTGTTTATTAATGGAAAAGTTCAAGCAAGAGACGATGGTGATTCTACAACAGAGGTGAGTATATTGTCGCTTCTAGTCAAACCAAGGAGGTCAGATGGATTAAAAAGTTCATCATTGAACTTGGTGTTGTTCCAACCATTGTTGATCCGGTTGCTTTCTATCTTCGTGATAATAATGGAACCATTGCACAAACTAAGGAACCCGGATCTCACCAACGATCCAAGCATATACTTAAAGCGGTACCATCTCATCCGTGAAATCATTGATAGAGGAGATGTACATATAGGAAGAGTGCCAACAGAGATGATAATGTTGCGAGATCCACTAACCAAGGCTTTGTCACAAACAGGCTAACGACGGTCACACTAGTTCCATGGGTATTAGATACATGAGTGATTGGCTCTAGTGCAAGTGGGAGACTGTTAGAGTTTATGCCCTAGAGGCCAATTATTTGATATAATTGCTTAACGCTTTGATATTATATTTGATTGAATAAATATATGATTTTATTATGGTTTTATTTATCGCGTAATATAATTGTTAACATAATAAAATTCCTTAGAATAGTGATACAAATTATATAGTTTCAAGTATGTGACTTGAACATGATATTATATATTACCATTAGTATCGGTGTTCTTAAATGTCCTTATCGAGTATCATTGTTGATGGGACAACAATGATGCATGGAGACTAGTATGTGGATCGATCATGACCAAATCTCATTGGTTATAAATATATGAGATATTAAGTCAATGCATAGGTACATGTTAGAGAACGATGTATTGGATGTACTCCACCATGAGAATTCTATATGGAGCATTATGCGAAGTGTCGTTAGCAATTCTCATAAGGATAATGATGTAATGGTCCTCCGACACGAAATCGTTATATTACTACACGAGAATTTATGTACTTTGATATCATCAAATGTCACCTTTAATAGGGTGGACTATAAAGGTGATTATTGGGTTCATCATTAATCGTGTGAGAAATATGAGTGATCTAGATGGAATTTAACCATCCTATATATTATGGGTGATATCCATAGGCCTCTTGATTGAGTAGGACTATGAAATGCATGGCCATGCTCAAATAGTGATTTGTTTCATATAGTCTACTCATTGATCAAGAAAACTTCGTATTAAATTATGAAGAGTATGACACATTCCATGACTCGAGTTTAATCTAGGATATTAAGGTTAAAAGGATTAAATTACATTAAAACATTAGTCACGAAAAGGTTGCATCGAATCATCGATCTTATTATTACTTGGGTAGCGGTGATGCATTACTAGATGCATCCTTTGTTTATAATTTTATAATATGATTTTAAAATTATTGCCAACGTAATAATAACCTATAGGTCACACACATAGAACGTTATTTAAAGGGAATTAATTTAAATTTTAAGGATTTAAATATATTAATATGATTAATAGTATTTAAATCACAATTTAAATTAAAAGGATAATTTGTATATATGTATATTAATTAAGTAAGACTTAATTAAGAGATATATATATATATATATATATATATATATATAAATTGGATTTTATAAAATTAGGTTTTGATTTGATTAATTCCTTTTAACTACTATATATATATGATATATAGCGGCTAGGTAAGATATCATAATTGAAAAACCTAGCCGCTTCTTAGAGAGAGACTAGAGAAAAAACAGTTTGAAAAATCCATTCCTTTTGGTGGCTAGTCATGAGTCCTTCTTATTGCGTAATCGCTCGACGGTTCGTGCGGCTGCTCGTGGTGGATAGCGTAGAGGCGCAATCGGTTTGTATTATGTTGGAGATTCGAGGCGCAATGGTTTCGATTCTCGTTTTTGTTTATATCTGGTATAATCTCTAAACCTCTCAATTAATTGATTTTCGCATGGATCCTGCTTAGGGTTTCAAATTGCTTTAAAATTTTAATTTCATTTGTGCTTTACGTGCCGAAGCCCAACACTTTTCAATAAGGATTTCTCCCTATTGGCGCACAATTAGGTGACCAAACCTCTCCTTGGCAGAACTTCTAGACATCGTTAATATTACAAATAATAATATTAATAACTCTATCATCTCAATTATTAATTTAATAATATATAAAATATCGACAATAGTTGAATCAAATAACGTGAGATACTATGCAATAATTACTGTAGTAATAATTGAACAAAACTGAGTGACTTCTCACGTAAGCATCAATAATCAATACCGTGTGCTTTTATGCAACCACGCGTATTACTGTACTTTTACTACCGAGTAGTTCAACAGTTTTAACGGTAAAACTTCCGCTGTTATTTTCATAATTTTTTTTTGTTATTTTCTTCATCCGACAATAATTCTGTTGGGGGGTCCACCAATGATTGTACCGTCGTACGGATATTCCCCGACAAAAAGAATATTCCCTGACCAATCGAATATTACATAACAACTTGCATACTTTGCAAAATTTATAAATACTACCCACAGCTATAACATTATCTCAAATCCACACCATAATATTAAAAAAAATCGAGAAAAATAAATCTTTATTCGTAAAATTTGGGGTTTCACATATACCTTAACCACTCATTCTTGACATCAACGTTTATGTCTATCACACACTTGACTCGTTATGTGTTGACACATTTAAAACTCTTATAGGTAAGTTTAAACGTACACATATGTCTAACTTAGTTGTAATTGTATACATACTTCATTCCACACCTTGCATACTTAATAACAAATAAGTTTATAAGTCACCATGAAGTCAAATAATCATAGTCTCTAATCATTACTTTACATTCTACAAATACCTTTTGGACTTATCATTTGAAAGTATATAATCACCTCTTTAAACATTCAATCCTATCACCTAGCATGCTCTTTAACACATCAGATTTGTACTTGTCATATAATATGTGACACCCCCAAATCCGGGTACTTCGATTCCACGGGATTTGGTGTTCACTGTACAAATATCATCTATCTATCTACCCATAATAAATGCAAACCATGCAATAGATAGAAATAAAATCTTCCCTTATAGGGTTACAACATCCTAATCATAAACATAATCCCAAAGTTGAACTAACCTTAAACATCCGCATGGAAATATAAACAATAAGTCTTAAACAACATCATTAACTCAAGTCTAACATAAATACATCATCAAATAAAATAACAAGTCTTCAATACTTGCTAACTTTGCCCTTGCCTTTACTAGTGGAAGGTTCATCAATTCTTTCGTTCTTAACTGCAATGTTATTATAAAGCAAGAGTGAGCACTATTGCCCACAAGTATAACAATGAAATAACAGTATAATAACATGCAAGTGAATCAAAGACATCTGAATAAAATCTCAACTTTTGAATCAAGAATGAATAACAAGAATCAAAAGAATTCTGAGGGTCATAAGACCTTGAACTATGTCCTAGGTTAACAAGGATTATACTTGAAACCTTTAACAATCATAAGACTATGGACCTTTCTTCTCGTACTTAGGGGATCAAATACTTAGTACCATCATCGTGCACAATATCTTAACGCTTAACGCATAAGTAAATTCCTTTACAGGGTTGTTCATCTCAGTTTTACATTCGAGTCCGCACCAAAAGAAGTTTGGTTTGGATAATTCAATAAGGGTTCTGAAATTTAGAACGTTCATCAACTAAGGACTAGTTGAATCAATAAAGTTCACTAGTGTAATAAGGTTCAACAATAATGATATTCAATTTGAATAATAATCTCAAGAAGTATACAATAGAACAATTATTGTATAACTGAATCATGCTTGAAAAGATAATAAATCTTTAATATAACAATTGAACTTGAATAATAGTAATGATAATTTACTCGAGGTAACTAATAACTTGAACAATAATGACAAGTAGGGTTAGGAAACTTGCCTCGTGCGTATGCTAAAAGATTACTACTTCCGTTCACCACAAATCCTACACACATACCATATGTATTCACGACATTCATTAGTTACATTTTTACTTAATTATTTAATATAAACTCCACTTTATTTAACAAATCATTACCCTTCTAATTTAATTACTTAATTAAATTAGAATATTTTCATTCTCTTACTATTATTACACTCGAATAAATTATTTCATAATAATTTCCATCGAATATTTATTTTATTCCATAAATATCTCAATTAAAATATTTACTTTATTTTATAAATATTTTAATAATAATTTTCATCGAATATTTATTTTATTCCATAATATCTCAATTAAAATATTTAATTTATTTTATAAATATTTTAATAATAATTTTCATCGAATATTTATTTTATTCCATAATATCTCAATTAAAATATTTAATTTATTTTATAAATATTTTAATAATAATTTTCATCGAATATTTACTTTATTCCATAAATATCTTAATTAAAATATTTAATTTATTTTATAAATATTTTAATAATAATTTTCATCGAATATTTATTTTATTCCATAAATATCTCAATTAAAATATTTTCTTTATTTTATAAATATTTTAATAATAATTTTCATCAAATATTTTTTTTTTTTTTTTTTTTTTTTTCACGGGCTGGTAATTAGTTTAGTAACATGTCAAGGGCTAAGTTACCCAAGCTCATTTTCTCGAGTCATAGCTTACATAGTCATGAACATAACAAGGCCAAATTAGGCCAAAAATCAATCACACGTAAAATTATACATGAATATGGCCATAACTTCCAATTAGTTATTTTTACAATTAATTTAGACTTACCCAATCATTGTAATACATATATAATCATTACTTAACCCATCTAGCATGATTTTTAACAAAGTTACAACACATAATTTGCAAAATCAACACATTTACTTTCACCGTTTGTTGATGTTCTTGAAGGTTTTGAAAATAAAACATGAAAATTGTCACTACGGATTCGTTATAACACCGAATTCGTTTATTTAAACTTTGGTCTCTTCGTATCAACATGCATAGTAATATACGAGTGTAAAATTTAGGGATAACATACGATCAATACATAAAATATCACGTATAAGGCCATAAGGCCAAAACCCATACTCTGTAAATTTTTGAAATAGCAATTCATAGTATTATGAAACTGATGACATGATAATTCACATAATATATATATAATCAAATACAATTTGATACATCTTAACCCATATGTAAACTCATAATCAAACCCTTTCTCAATTACAAATATTTTACAAAATGTATGAAAGCCATTTTTATAAAAACTAATGACGTGAAATTTAGAATTTGGGAAGAGGAGATTACCCTGAGAATAAGTATAGATTAGTAGGGAATAATTTCTTCTCAACTCTTCTTCAATCAAAATTCTTTCTCAACACTTCTCAATCTCTCTCTGAAACTCTCTATGTTTCTACTTTTCTAGACTTACGAAAAATGAAGAAAGAAAAGAAGACGTATGATATAATAAGAGAACTGACGCACTGAGTGGTCAGTTAACCCAATAATGGGCAACTATTCTAACTCCCCATAGGGCCTTGTTTGGCTAGCAAAATAGATTTAAAAAAAACATTTAATTTAATAAAACTTTATCATATAGTTTAATTAATGTCACACTCCTTCATAAAATAAATCAATATCTTATTTAATTTATTTTAAATAAAATATAATAATTTCACATAGTCACATTATTAATTCTCTCATTAATAAATAATGTCAAATTATTAACTCTCTAATTAATAATTAAATTAATTAAATAACATCATGCTTAATTAAATATTTCATTTAATTCGATAAGCTCACATAATTACATATTTGAATAATAATTATTCTCTACATTAATTTAATAAATGTAACACATAATTAAATTAATCTACCACAATTGCATCAAATAATTATTTAATCCAATAATTAAATCATCGAAAAATATTTATTTAATTCAATAAATATTAAAATTAATTTACAAAAATCTCGTTAAATCACATCTTTCCCCTTAAAAGGATTTTGTCCCCGAATCACGACTCAATAAATTCGACCTGTTACATTCTCCTCTCTTACAAAGATTCTGTCCCCAGAATCGCTTATACATAATTTAAGTAAATAAATGAGGGTAATTCTTCATCATATTCTCTTCGAGTTCCCACATAGCTTCTTCAAAGATTGGGTTCCTCCAAATTACCTTAACGAAAGGTATAACTTTATTTCGAGAACTTGTTCTTTTCTTTCCGATAATTTGACGAGAATTTCTTCGTAAGACAAGTCTTTCTTAAAATGCAGGGGTTCGTATTCAATTACATGCTTGTAATCGACTTTGTATGTCCGTAATACGAAAACATGGAATACGTTGTGACATTCTCGAGTGATGGAGGTAAGGCTACCTCGTCATTTAACTTCTCCTATTCTTCTCGAAGACTTCATAGGGTCCAATAAATCTTGGGCTCAATTTTCCTTTCTTTCCTAACTCCCATCTTCCCTTCCGGGAGAGACCTTCAAGAAAACATAACTACCGATTCAAACTCGATATATTTACGATGTGGATCAGATTTCTTCTTCGATCTTGAGCCACTACCACCGTGCTCGGATAACTTTGACTATTTCTGCCGTTCATTGTACCAATTTCGCCCTAGTAATTGTCTTTCACCAACTTCATCCCAAAGAAAGCGAGTTCTCAGACTTTCACAGTGTGATAACGCTCGTAAGGCGACATGCCAATACTAGCGTGGTAACTATTGTTGTAGCCGAACTCTACTAACGGTAGGTGATCATCCCAATTTCCTTTGAAGTCCATCACACAGGCTCTCAGCATATCTTCTAATGTTTGAATCGTTCTCTCACTCTGTCCATCTGTTTGAGTGTGGTAAGCTGTACTCATTCGCAATTGCGTACCCATGCATTCTTGAAGAAGTTTCTAGAAATTTGATGTGAAGCGCGGATCTCTATCAGAAACAATTAACACCGGCACTCTGTGTCTCGAAATAATCTCTTTCACATATAACCTTGCCAACTGATCTAAGTTGAATCTGATTTTGATTGGAAGGAAGTCTGCGGATTTCTTCAATTAATCAACGATAACCCATATCAAGTCAGTAGCCTTTCCGAGTCGCCGGAAGGCCAACCACAAAGTCCATTGTAATATGTTCCCATTTCCATTCTAGGATTTCTAACAATTGTAGTAATCCACTTGGTCTCTCGATGTTCGCTTTTACTTTCTCGAGGCGAGTCGGACACTTTGGCAACACATTCTCGCAACATCGCTTCAAATTCGGGCCACCGTAAATGTTGTCAAGATCTTGATTCATCTTTGTACTACCGGGTGAATCAAATATCTCGATCTATGAGCCTCACTCGAAATTTCTTCCTTAATTTCTTGTCTTCGGCTAATCCAGATTCTATTTTCAAATCTCAAAGAATCCTTCCTTATCCATCTTAAATCTTGGTTCGGTTCCTTCCGGATATCTTCTTTGTCACCTTTTTACTTTCTTCGTCTCAAGTCGAGCCTCCTTTACTTTATCTAGTAGAGTTGTGCAGTTGCATCCGAAATAGCTTCTCATCAATCTCCATATGATACTTCACTTCTAACTCCGGTTTCTCCATTTCTCGTAATTAGCTCCTCCCGAGCGCTTAACATCATCAATTTCTCACGACCCTTTCTACTTAAGGCGCTAAAACCACATTCGCTTTACCCGATGGTATAAAATCTCACAATGTAGTCCTTAATTAACTCCAACCACCTTCTTTGACGCATATTCAAGTCCTTCTCGTGAAAATATATTTTAGACTCTTATAGTCTCAGATATATTTCACACTTCTCCCCGTAGAGATAGTGCCTCCAAATTTTTAAAGCAAAAACAACTGCAGCTAACTCCAAGTCATGGGTCGGATATCCCTTCTCGTAATCCTTCAATTGTCGTGATGCATACGCAATGACTTTGCCATTTTGCATCAGCACACAGCCAAGTCCTTTATGAGATGCATCACTATAAACAACAAAATTTCCTGTATCATCCGGAAGAGATAACACAGGGGCCGTACTCAACCTCTTCTTCAATTCTTGAAAACTTTCCTCACACTTATCCGTCCAAACAAATTTTACAGCTTTTCGAGTTAAATTCGTTAACGGAGTTGGGATCTTGGAAAAGTGTTGTATGAACCTTCTATAATATCCTGCCAATCCAAGAAAACTTCAGATTTAAAGCGGCGTCCTCGGCTGATCCCGCTTAATCACGGCTTCGACTTTGGATGGATCTACCGAAATTCTGTTTTTATCGATCACGTGCCCAAGAAATTGCACTCGTTCAATTCAAAATTCGCATTTCGAAAACTTGGCTACAACTTTTCCCTTCTCAATACTTCCAACGTTAATCTCAAATGCTCTTCGTGTTCTTCTTTGGTTTTCGAATAGACCAAAATGTCATCTATAAATACCACTATGAACTTGTCCAAAAACAGCTTGAACACACCATTCATTAGTCCCATAAATGCTACAGGAGCATTCGTAAGACCAAACGACATTACTAAAAATTCGTAGTGACCGTATCGCGTTCTGAATGCAGTCTTTGGTACATCCTCTGGCCTCACTTCAATTGATGATAACTGCTTCTCAAGTCTATCTTAGAAAAGTATCTCGCTCCCTTCAATTGATCAAGCAGGTCGTCGATCCTCGGTAATGGATATATGTTCTTAATCGTGACCTTATTCAGTTCTCTGTAGTCAATGCAGAGTCGCATCGATCCATCCTTCTTTTTCATAAACAACACCGGCACTCCCCACTGCGATACGCTTGGTTGAATGTACTTCTTGTCCAACAATTCTTGTAGTTGTACCATTAATTCCTTCATCTCTACTGGTGCCATTCGGTATGGTGCCTTCGATATTGGAGCAGTTCCAGCCTCCAAATCGATTACGAAATCTACCTCTCTATCTGGTGGAAGTCCTGGTAAATCGTCTGGAAATACGTCGACGAAGTCCCTCACAATCGGTATTTCTTCTACCTTCAGATTCTCTTTTCGACTATCGACTATGTAAGCTAAGTATCCTACACAGCCTTGTCTCAATAACTTCCTGGCCTGCATCATCATCAGACAACTCGTTTGTCTAGGCGACTTGCTACCATAAAATACAACCTTTGACAGAGTCATAAGGTTAATACGCTTCTTTTGGCAATCAATTACAGCCCCGTAATTAAATAACCAGTCCATTCCCAAAATAACGTCAAATTCCCCAAGTCGAATAGGGATAAGATCTATGTTCATGATATTACCCTTAATATCCACTCTACAGTTCTTAAACACGTACTTAACAGGAATTATCTCTCTATTCGCAATTTTTATATTCATGGGATATTCTAACTCATCCATACGCAAATCTAAACTATTAGCAAAGTCTTCGGATATAAAGGAACAAGTATCACCCGAATCAAATAAAACATAAACATTAATTTCATTGATCGGAATGATACCTGACACCACATCACAAGACTGGATTGCATCCTGCACCGTCATATTAAAAGTCCGAGCGGTCCGTCGGTTTGTTGCGGTTGGTCCGGTGATGGTTAAAGCATTTCCACTATTATTTCCCCGGTTTCCTCCTGATCCTGACCCTCCCGATCCTTTCTTGGGACAATCTCTTGCCAGATGGTCCTTCAAACCACAAGTAAAACAAGCACCCTTCTTTGGGTTTGGACAGTTTGGTGCTATGTGGCCTTCCTGTCCACAATTGTAGCACACTCTTTTTCCTTTCATACAAACTCCCAGATGGGCTTTCCCAAGCAAGTCGGCATGCTTCAATTCTTTTCTTCCGACTACCTTGCGATTCCCGATGATGAGTCGTCGCTCCACCTTTTCTTCCGATTGAAATTTCCACCTCCTGCCACTTCTAACGACCTTGTTTATTTCCTTCACCTTCACTTTTCTTCTTCTTTTGATCTTGATTGTACTTGGTCACCGTGATCGCTTCCTCCTTCAACGAGGATGGCCTTTTCCAAGACTCCGAAGAAACGTGTTTAAATCAAACATTGATACCTTGCTGTACACCCAAGGCTTTAGTCCTTGCTCAAACCGTCTCACCTTCCTCTCATCCGTGTGAACTTGATACGGGGCAAACCTTGCCAATTCGTTGAATTTAGCCGCATAGTCAGGCACGCTCTTATTTCCCTGCTTTAACTCTAGAAGTTGAACCTCCATCTGGTTCTGTGAACTAGTTGGGAAATACATTTCGAAAAACATCTCTTTAAATCTCTCCCACGTAATTATACCTTCACCTCCTCACACTTTGTTTGCTTGCCACCAGTACCTAGCCTCAGACTTCAGCATAAACGTTGCAAAAGCGGTCTTCTGGTCTTCTCTAAACCTAGAAACGTCGAAAACCTTCTCCATTTCCATAATCCACGTTTGAGCCTCGATTGGATTCATTGAACCTTTGAACTCTGGTGGTCCCACCGCCTTGAAGTCCTTAAACGTTGTGTTTGGTGGAGCTTGAGGTTGGTTATTCATGGCTCCGGTCGATTAAGTTCACCAACCACCGCACGGGATTAGCGCTGCATAATTGTTATTATTGGTTGACTCTTCCTTGAGCCTATTGACGTTGTTGTCTTCTTCTCCTTGGAGGCATTTTTCTCGTTAAATAAACGCTTTATTAGAACTTTATTTATTTCTCTAAATAGTTAAGGCATTACTCAACAATTTAACATATCACTTAACACATCATCTCAAACAACTTGATATATTTGCATTCAAATCAAAGTTTTAACATTAAACGATAGCATAACCGCTATTTACATCAACTATCCTCGAATAAAGAATCCACAGGTGGATTTAAAACATTCAAATATTCTTTCGCTCATAAACACGCTTAATTTACATATAAAAGCTAATTAAGTCTTTCTCATAATTAAACAAATTCTATCACTGTTCTGTCAAGGTGTCAAATAGCCTTGCCACGCTCCCTCATCAATGATACGAGACATCGCCCCGCGATCCAAAGATATACGATGGAAGTCCTTCGAATCGAATGGGGTACCTCAAAACTCGATCTTGGGCCTCATCCATCGCATGATTAAGTGTAGAATATGTCTCTTCAAGCTTTGCCTTCTTTTTGCACGACTATCATCTTCGCGCATCGATCACTGACGCGATTCTCTTACCCATCCCTCTTCTCGCTATGTTCGGTCTTTCGGAGGTTTCTTTTCGCCCTTCTTCAGCTTTTCTATCTCCTGGTCTTATCTTCGCTTTGTCCCTTCTCATGGACCAAATCCCATTCCACATTTGCCGGTCGAGAGTGAAGAGTCAAATCTCCTCTCCTTCTCCCCTAGAGTAATATCTTTGAATAACCGCCGCTCAGGTCAAATCTCGGACCTCGTCTCAGAACTCCATGCTACTTGGTCAGATAACGTGTCATACATCTCCGCATCAATGGTGCAATCGTGGTAACTCTTCTTCTTCCTCTTCCTCTTCCTCAACAAATTCCTCCTCAGATCGGCCTAGCTCATGCTCCGACCAACAACGGTGATCAATGGAGATGACTCCCTCATCAAATTTCGCCCCTAATGACATGAATGTCTCGAGGCTCTTCCTCTGTCGGTACTATAGGTACACGGGGTTCTTCCTCCCCAGCTTGACTAGCTTCTCCAACATTCGACATCCTGACAACAAAATTTTAAGTTTTAGTTACTAAGTCGTATCATCTAATGCATACTTTAACACATAAACACATAAGGTCTTTTATTATCTTCAATGAATTACATAAATTCATTTCTTATAACTCGATAAGAGTTTTCCATCACTATCTTCTTTCTATAAGGCTACTACCTAAGGTTGTTCCCCCACCTAAGGTTCATAACCTACAGCTTTGATACCAACTTCTAACACCCCCAAATCCGGGTACTTCGATTCCATGGGAGTTGGTGTTCACTGTACAAATATCATCTATCTATCTACCCATAATAAATGCAAACCATGCAATAGATAGAAATAAAAATCTTCCCCTTATAAGGTTACAACATCTGAATCATAAACATAATCCCAGGTTGAACTAACCTTAAACATCTGTGTGGAAATATAAACAATAAGTCTTAAACAACATCATTAACTCAAGTCTAACATAAATACATCATCAAATAAAATAACAAGTCTTCAACACTTGTTAACTTTGCCCTTGCCTTTACTAGTGGAAGGTTCAATGCTTCTTTCGTTCTTAATCGCAATGTTATTATAAAGAAAGAGTGAGCACTATTTCCCACAAGTATAACAATGAAATAACAAAGATAATAACATGCGAGTGAATCAAAGACATCTCAATAAAAGCTCAACTTTTGAATCAAGAATGAATAACAAGAATCAAAAGAATTACGAGGGTCATAAGACCTCGAACTATGTCCCAGGTTAACAAGGATTATACTTGAAACCTTTAATGCTTATAAGACTATGGACCTTTCTTCTCGTACTTAGGGGATCACCCTTAGTACCATATCATGCACAATATCTTAACGCTAACGCATAAGTAAATTCCTTTACTGAGGTTGTTCATCTCGGTTTGACATTCGAGTCCGCACTAAAGGAAGTTTGGTTTGATAATTCAATAAGGGTTCAAAATTTAGAATGTTCATCAACTAAGGACTAGTTGAATCAATAAAGTTCACTAGTCTAATAAGGTTCAACAATAATGATATTCAATTTGAATAATAATATCAAGAAGTATACAATAGAACAATTATTGTATAACCTGAATCATGCTTGAAAAGATAATAAATCTTTAATATAACAATTGAACTTGAATAATAGTAATGATAATTTACTCGAGGTAACTAATAACTTGAATAATAATGAACAATAATGAAACTTTGCCTACTCGTAGAGTTAGGAAACTTGCCTCCACAAATCCTAAACACATACCGTGACAACCCGAGAATTTAGACAATTTTACAAAATCTTAAATGATTGATTGCTAATTAGTTTTAATTATTAAAAATACATAATAAATTACGAAAAATTATTTTAAAGCTAAAAATACACGAAAAAAATAGTTTTTAATTATTTGGAGTATATTTCAAAAAATATTTAATATTTTTGGAATATAAATAGTATTTATTTATTTAATTATAATATTAGATAAATTATTTAAAAATAGTTTTAATTCATGAAAAATCATGAAAAAATTATATTATATTATGGTGTTAGAAGATATTTTAAGTTATTATTGATGACTTTTGATATTTTGTGATGAAATTCATTAATATTTATTATTAATGATAATTAGTTTATTTAATGAATATATTAGATAAATTATGGAAAAATAGATTTAATGCTTTAAAAATCATATAAAAATGATTTAAGTGTTATAAAAATATTTTAAGTTATAAAATATAACTTTTGATATTTTGGCATGAAAATATTAATATTTTAATAATTATAGCAATTATCGGATAATGGATTTGATTGTTTAAAAATCATAGAAATGTGATTTTAAGGTATTAAAATACTTTGTGATGTTATAATTATATTATAATATTATGTTATGATTTTCATTAATATTTGGTATTTAATAAATATTAATGATCAAGGAATAATGTGGTACTTATATTAATATCAGTTATTGATTAATGTTTTAATTACTTTAAAAACATTTAAAGGAAATAATAATGTATTGAGATATTATAAATATGATATAATATTATGGCATGTAATTCATTAATGTTTAGCAATAAATAAATATTAATGACTAAGGAATTATGTGATATTTAATTCATTTAAATACGAGTTTAATGATTGGAAAATTATGATAAATGATATTAATTATCTGAAAATTTGTTACCAGACTATGAAAATTGTTTTGACTGATAATATGATTATCTAAGATTATTGTTAATTGTTTAGGCAGAGTTTAATTGAACGTAAACTCGATAATTATCCGATTAGACCGTCGGGATGATTGAATTGTGTCATTTTCAACTTAGACTTAATTAGTTTGTTTGATGCTAAGTCTATGTGTTGTATAGACTGATAGGATTATGTGATAATGTGTTTAGATTATTTTATACTATGATGATATTATTCTAATATTTAGAGATCGGTATTATCTGTATTAGGTCTTCGGATAAAGCTAAGTTATATTTCGTATCGGTAAGCAACGGAACAGGCAAGTTTGTTTTCTTCACTCTACTAAAAGTGTTTCATTCAGATATGCTTATGGTTAATCGTTACTGATTACCATGTAGAATTGTACTTTGTACATCTTGTATGTATAAGTCGGTATGAAAAGTGATCACCTTCATTTCCGAGTTGGTCCGATATATATTGTTCATGTTGAATACTTGTTGATCAAATGTTTGTTCATGCTAATTCACAACTACATTGTGAATTATAGCCACTTATTATTCAAACTCTTTCAATCATGATATATCCTTAAATTGTATTTAAACTTCTTTGGGCAACTTTCATGCTCACCCTTGTATATCATGATAAAACATTGCAGATTAAGATGAATGCTTCGGATCTGAGGAAAGTTAAAAGGCAGTTCGACTTAAAGTTAATGTCTGCGATTAGTTTTGTAATAGTCTTGTATGATGATAATATCATGTGTCGGATAAGTTATGAAATGTGTATAAGTTATGGTTACTCGACCTTGGGATAGTGTATAATGTTTAATGTATAAACAATTTATGTTTATATCTTCATAGATTATAGAAATAACGAAAGCCGGATCCGCGATTCGGGACCCTTGATTTGGGGGCTCTTACATTTGGTATCGGTAGTTTGTTGGTTATAAACCTAGGGTAGAGTTACCTTAGACTAATAACCGCATGATGATTAGGATAAGATCTAACTCACATAGAGTTAGTGTGTCGGTAAGATTCAAAGACGAATCTCGGAGAGTTATAAAGATACGGAGTTCCCTAACTCTGATAAAGAAGTTAAGAATAAAAAAAATTATATTTAAGTATGGTACAATTGTACTCTTTAATAGTTGATGTATGGTATCTGGGCTAAACGATTCCTTCATAGAAGCGGAGGTATATCTGAACTAGCAACTCGGAGCCTAGTTTGTTGGTTGTTTGTGGGAAACCACTCGGTACCCATATTGAAACTGCTTGTTAGAGACTCGATGTGTACCAAGTATAGAAAGTGGATAGATCAAGTCTAAAAAGGCCGAAAGTGCGAGGATAGGAGATCGTAAAACAAAACGATCAAGTCATAGAATTGAATCGTAGATATATACGATGAGATCACCCGTGATCCGATAAGGTTATAGTATGGAGAAGGATCAATCGATGATTTAAAAGTTACTGACAAAATGATGTGTATCGGTAATGAAATTGTACTATGAAAAGCTCATGAAAGAGTTATGGATTATGAATACTGATTAAATGAAATTACATATGAGAAGGGTGTTAAGATTAGGTGGGGATTTCAATTGAGGACTCACGTTAGTAATTTGAGTTGTATGATTCCTTCTTATGGGCGAATTGTACTTGGTTTAGAATCAAATGTAGTGGTTAGGTTGACCAATTCTTTTAGTATGGGAGGGAATTGTCCGCTTAGCTTCCTATATTGATTAGTAATTTATTTGATTTGAATCCATTGTTTAAATGTAATCATTGAAATGTTGTGTCGCGCTATTTGTTATATGCGTGTTTAAGAGGGTGATTCCTTTCTCATGTGTATAACAGATAGATAGAGTCATAAGTAGAGGATATAAGATTAAGTACGAGTTTTAAAACTCCTAATTATGTGACATTCTTGACTTATAGTTATATGAAATGTTTATGAACCCCTCAAGCGAATGGACGTCAAAGGTCTGACTAGGGTAAGTTCTTAAACTCATATGATTGTGGCAATTAATGAACTCATAAGTGTGGTTTTATGAACTGGGTATAGTTTTGTGTGAATGGAGTGTTATGGATTATAGGAACAGATAGAAGGTTTAAGCAAATGATTGTTAGTGGAGGCATTAGGTTTTCCTAAACTCCTAGCTATGCTAAACTTCAAATTTTTGACATCAAGCTAAATACGCACTATGTGCCTTTTAAAAAAAAATGTAGACTCGTAACCATTTTTGAAACGGTTTAAAAATACGATCTATGCTACTTATTTCAAATTAGACGCAAATGATTTGAAATATCAAAATTTGTTTTAATTATCACTCATGTACCATATAACTTTGGTGCGAGAGATGATAAAAATGTGATGGAGTTGTAAATACTGAGGAATACTTAGTGTGAATTTGACTGAAATCATTTGTTCCACTATTGTATGATGTGTTATGACAAAGTCATACAATGACGGCATCCTCAAACGAATTTAATACTGATGCGACATCATAGCGTCATTCTCGAAAATGTTTTCAAAATTTTAATTTGCCAACGAGTTTGGCTACACCTAAATAATTCGATTGAATTGAATTATCGACATGAGTCTATGCTATTTGATTGACTAGACTAATGTTATGAAAACTCTAAGTGTTCATTGAAAGAATTTTCCCGAACCAAATTGTTTTGGTGCGGAATCCTATATGATAAGGCCGAGGTGAACTATGTTATTTGGATAAATAATCCAATATAGTAAATATTCGTAAATATTACGCTAAAAATGATTAATACGTTATGCATGGCGTAAAAGTTTACGATAGGCTAATCACCTAAAGTACTAGTAATGGTAGTTTACCTTCTTTGTGATTGTAAATGACCAAGTAATGTCTGAGTTTTTGCGGTATAAATACCGCTAAATCTATGTGTTCATGGTCTATATGACCCCTCAGCACAATTTGAAACCTTTTACTCTTGTGAGTGGTGAATTGGGTAGTATCTGATATGTGTGAATGGTGTAAGGTGCACGGTGTAAGGTGTAAGGTGAATTTCGGGGACGAAATTCTTATAAGGAGGGGTGAATGTGACAAACCGAGAATTTAGACAATTTTACAAAATCTTAAATGATTGATTTAAGGTCAAATATTAGACCTAGATAGAAAATAAGTGTATGCGTTTGATGTTATTAGGATTGAATTTTTGAGGATTTCAAAATTTTGTGAAGGATTTAGGTGAATTATTCAGGATTAAGGATTTATGTGATTAAGTTACGTGAAATTTGTTATGTATGTGTACAGAATGTGGTTAAGGGTCAAGGGTTGATCGGTAAAATTATATACGTGTCAAACCCTAAGTATATATTAAGAACATCAACGTTCAGTTAGAAAACCCTAACGTCTGATAAGAAAACCTAGAAATCGGTTACGAAAACCTAGTTTTATTAGTGAGTCCGAAACCCTAATTCGGATATTAAAAACCCTAGATTGGGAATGCAATGCTATATATAAGGTTTAACGTTATTAATTATAAATTAATTAGGGAAAACCTAATGAATTACTGGAAACCCTATTTGAGTATTAGAAAACCCTAATACCATATCTGAAAATCCTAATTTCAGATTTTGAATATTTGAAACCCTAATCTGAGAATATAACGAAGAATTATAATGCTCAAGTGATTTAGATTATAAGTTTAATAGGGTAAAGCTTAATTATTTAGTAAACCCTAAATTCCAAAATTTGAACCTTAATTATTACATGCGAAAACCCTAAATCGGGATATTAAAACCCTAAGTGGGGAAGCTTGAAGTTAAGTATAGAGTTTCTATGTTATTAATTGTAAGTGTAATTAGGGATAACCCTAATTGATTAATTGAAAGCCCTAATTTCAAATATAGAAAACCCGGACATGCAATTAGAAAAACCTAATTATTAACTTATAGAGTTTAATGTTAATTAGGAAGCCTTAACCCTAATTAGCAAGCTTGAATGAGATTAGTAAACTTTATTGTAATTAGAAACCTAATCTAAATTAGGAAACCTAATTTCTAAATTGAAAGATTATTTTCTATGTAAAATCCTAATTAGTGGGTTATAAACTCTAATGACCAATTATGATCCTAATTGCTAAATTAGCAAATTTAATTAGGAAATAATAATCCTAATTGGCAAGCTTATTTATGATTAGAAAATTATAATATAATTATCAAATCCTAATTATAATTTAGAAATATTAAATTTCTATTTTGAAACCTAATGATTATGGGAAATTACCAAGTTGCCTTGCACTTTATGAGCCAAATGACTATAATGCCCTTTTAGCATTAGTGATTTAACTTGTGTTGTGTCCAAAACTTTAGTTGTTACCATAACTCTTGGTGACTCACAACTCAAAGACCTCACTCTAGAACATCCCATACATGAATCTAAGTTTCTATATCAACCATTGATCGAGAGAAAATCATTTATATAAACTAAAATTTGTTCAACACTCAAATTAATTTTACTTTCAAGCCTCAAACCTCTCCCATCCGAAATTTTAAGGCATATGAGTGATAAATCAAAGCTAAGATCACGATGTTAAACAAAGAATCAAACATCAAAATCAAAAAAATCAAATCAAAGCCTAATAAAGGTATAAAACCCTAAATTTTAGAAATTCTTTGATTCGATGTTATTTGTTGTTTTTGATTGTTTAAAGTTGTGTAATAGGGTGTCAATTGATGATATGAGTTGTTAAATCCAGGACCCATAACATCAAAGTGCTCAAAATTAAAGTTTTCAAAATTCTTGAAAATGTCGAATTTTGTGCTCGATGACCCAATGTCGAGCCTTTAGATCCGTGTGTGTTAAGTGTTTTTGATGTTTAAAGCTTGTAACATGTAGTCTACATTATGTGGTCTTTAAGATGAAAAAAAATCAAAGCTAGATCAATTGTAGATCAAAAGATATGAGCGATCAAACTTGGTTGAATCGAAAACGCGCAAAATTGAATGTAGCGTCGACAAGTTTTGAAGAATCCGGATCATCGTATGTTTAGCTTTTGATGTTGTTAATTGGTATTTCCGGGATGGACTAGGTCATAGAACTCTTATAACTGCATGATGATGTTAAGTGTTAGAGTTGTAGTCCTATCATGTTTTCTACACCCGATCGAAATTGATAGATCACATAAGCATTACACGATCATCATAAGTTATAGAGGTCCAATGTTGTTAGCCCCATCTTGTTATGATGTTGTTCCTTGACGTGAAGTGACTACACATTTGAACCATAAAACCACCAAAACAACTTTGATGGCCAATATCTCCCGTGCTTGATGTTGTTTATCCATGAAGTTTGTTGGATCTTGTAGTCTTGTATTTCCTCTACAAGATCGATCTTGCAAGGTTGTTATTGTTTGATCACGATGATGATTGTGGGTTGTAGTATTACATTTTTACTACACAATCACACTTATAAACAAGTCGAAAAAATTTGAAAGCGGAGAATTAAAAATTACGAACATGACACGTGAACATTGACCTTGTCAGTGTTCTTGAGGCTCAAGAACACCTAAGGCGACGGTTGTCTGTCGCTAAAGGCATTAGCGACGGTTTTAATTATTTTTTTTTTTTTTTTTGAAATTCCGAAAATGATTTAAAAATTTGAAAAATTAGTTTTTAATTATTAAAAATACATAATAAATTCTGAAAAATTATTTTAAAGCCTAAAAAATAGTTTTTAATTATTTGGAGTATATTTCAAAAATATTTAATATTTTTGGAATATAAATGGTATTTATTTATTTAATTATAATATTAGATAAATTATTTAAAAATAGTTTTAATTCATGAAAAATCATGAAAAAAAATTATATTATGGTGTTAGAAGATATTTTAAGTTATTATTGATGACTTTTGATATTTTGTGATGAAATTCATTAATATTTATTATTAATGATAATTAGTTTATTTAATGAATATATTAGATAAATTAGGGAAAAATAGATTTAATGCTTTAAAAATCATATAAAAATGATTTAAGTGTTATAAAAATATTTTGAGTTATAAAATATAACTTTTGATATTTTGGCATGAAAATATTAATATTTTAATAATTATAGCAATTATCGGATAATGGATTTGATTGTTTAAAAATCATAGAAATGTGATTTTAAGGTATTAAAATACTTTGTGATGTTATAATTATATTATAATATTATGTTATGATTTTCATTAATATTTGGTATTTAATAAATATTAATGATCAAGGAATAATGTGGTACTTATATTAATATCGATTATTGATTAATGTTTTAATTACTTTAAAAACATTTAAAGGAAATAATAATGTATTGAGATATTATAAATATGATATAATATTATGGCATGTAATTCATTAATGTTTAGCAATAAATAAATATTAATGACTAAGGAATTATGTGATATTTAATTCATTTAAATACGAGTTTAATGATTGAAAAAATATGATAAATGATATTAATTATCTGAAAATTGTTACCAGACTATGAAAATTGTTTTGTCTGATAATATGATTATCTAAGATTATTATTAATTGTTTAGGCAGAGTTTAATTGAACTTAAACTCGATAATTATCCGATTAGATCGTCGGGATGATTGAATTGTGTCGATTTCAACTTAGACTTAATTAGTCTGTTTGATGCTAAGTCTATGTGTTGTATAGACTGATAGGATTATGTGATAATGTGTTTAGGTTATTTTATATTGTGATGATATTATTCTAATATTTGGAGATCGGTATTATCTCAGTATTAGGTCTTGGATAAAGCTAAGTTATATTTCAGTATCGGTAATCAACTAACGAACAAGTTTGTTTTCTTAACTCTACTAAGAGTGTTTCATTCAGATATGCTTATGGTTAATCGTTCTTGATTACCATGTAGAATTATACTCTGTACATCTTGTATGTATAAGTCGGTATGAAAATTCGATCACCTTCATTTCCAGTTGGTCCAGATATATATTTGTTCATATAATAATACTTGTTCACCAAATGTTTGTTCATGCTAATTCACAACTACATTGTGAATTATAGCGACTTATTATTCGAAATCTTTCAATCATGATATATCCTTAAATTGTATTTAAACTTCTTTGGGCAACTTTCATGCTCACCCTTGCTATATCATGATAAAACATTGCGATTAAGATGAATGCTGTCGGATCTGAGGAAAGTTAAAAGCAGATTCCGACTTAAAGTTAATGTGCGCGATTAGTTTTGTAATAGTCTTGTATGATGATAATATCATGTGTCGAGATAAGTTATGAAATGTGTATAAGTTATGGTTACTCGACCTTGGGATAGTGTATAATGTTTAATGTATAAACAATTTATGTTTATATCTTCCATGATACTTCCAATTAGTTCTTTTTATACTGAATTTAGACTTACCCAATCATTGTAATACATATATAATCATTACTTAACCCATCTAGCATGATTTTTAACAAGTTACAACACATAATTTGCAAAATCAACACATTTACTTTCACCGTTTCTTGATGTTCTTGAAGGTTTTGAAAATAAAACATGAAAATTGTCACTCTGGATTCGTTATAACAATCAATCCGCTTATTTAAACTTTGGTCTCTTCGTATCAACATGCATAATAATATCACAGTGTAAAATTTAGGGATAACATACGATCAATACATAAAATATCACGTATAAGGCCATAAGGCCAAAACCCATACTCAGAAATTTTGAAATAGCAATTCATAGTATTATGAAACCGATGACATGATAATTCACATAATATATATATAATCAAATACGATTTGATACACCTTAACCCATATATAAACTCATAATCAAACCCTTTCTCAATTCTGATTTTATAAAATGTATGAAAGCCATTTTTATAAAAACTAATGACGTGAAATTTAGAATTTGGGAAGAGGAGATTACCACGAGAATAAGTATAGATTAGTAGGGAATAATTTCTTCTCAACTCTTCTTCAATCAAAATTCTTTCTCAACACTTCTCAATCTCTCTCTCTAAACTCTCTATGTTTCTACTTTTCTGACTTACGAAAAATGAAGAAAGAAAAGAAGGCGTATGATATAATAAGAGAACTGGACGCCTTTGAGTGGTCGGATTAACCCAATAATGGGCAACTATTCTAACTCCCCATAGGGCCTTGTTTGGCTAGCAAAATAGATTTAAAAAAACATTTAATTTAATAAAACTTTATCATATAGTTTAATTAATGTCACACTCCTTCATAAAATAAATCAATATCTTATTTAATTTATTTTAAATAAAATATAATAATTTCACATAGTCACATTATTAATTCTCTCATTAATAAATAATGTCAAATTATTAACTCTCTAATTAATAATTAAATTAATTAAATAACATCATGCTTAATTAAATATTTCATTTAATTCGATAAGCTCACATAATTACATATTTGAATAATAATTATTCTCTACATTAATTTAATAAATGTAACACATAATTAAATTAATCTACCACAATTGCATCAAATAATTATTTAATCCAATAATTAAATCATCGAAAAATATTTATTTAATTCAATAAATATTAAAATTAATTTACAAAAATCTCGTTCGTCACATAATACATGTTAGAGTAACAACACAAGCATGCAAACACCTTCAAACCATTTACAAAAAAAGAGATTTCACTGCAAGCTTGCGCGGCTGCGCTTGGTTTGTACTGAGGAGTGGAGCGGCCACGCTACCCCTGGTGCAAACCAAGACTGCTATATAGAAGCTAGGCCAGACTTGCACATCCGATCACAATTCGAATAACACTTGCATAATAATACGTGAATATACTCAAGATCAAAACTTAAAGACACAATGAGCATAATGCTTTGTTTTTGCAAAACTGCCTTTGGAAAATCATTAATCCAACTAGTAAGATTCTTTTAAGCATGCAAGATGAGTTCACATAGTCTAAATCATGCAAGAAAACTTCAACTGAATGTCTTATTTGTTTGTACATGTTTCTACACCTGTTTACAAGGTCAAAATATAACCACTCCATGTATATAAAACTTAGTTTGCAACACATTCGAGTTTGCCATTGAAATTTATTTTTCAAAATCTTTAAGTCTCTTTCAGAAAACCTTTGAAACCATGCTTGACTAGTCCATAACATGTTTAATTTGATGGATGCACATATCAATCATATCTAGATGCATAAAGCGTCTTATAATAATGGTCCATAGGTTAATAATACTAATATGGTATTCCCCCAACAAAGTTGGGTTTCAACTTCAACATTTTTATTAAAAAACTCACGTTAAACCTCTAAGCATGCAAAATAAGTCCACTAGTTTAAGTCATGCTTTCATGTTCATAGATATATGAAACCAATCTATAATAGCATGTGTTCGTGTTCAAAACTTGGTGTACACGTAGTTCATTTACACATAGCTATCATGGTCTTTTACTTATATTTTTTTCTTTTAATTCATGCTTGGCTATAACGTACCCTCACCAATAAGGTAACTAACATATTGGTCACATGTTAAGACATATCAGAATGTAATACACTCCATCTTCCTCCATCCCTCTAGCCATCATCAGTTCTAATTTTCATCAATGACAATAGACTAGGCCAATGGCCTAACACACGACTGATATATAAAAGTGTGACACTGATTTTGCGACGAGCTCTATTACTTCCTCACTTATCAGTAAAATAGACCTCATTTTCCCTTGGGCTCATTACGTCAATTATACAAACTTAACATTATTACATTAAGTTAAGCTATGAGCACATATATACACATATATATGTATCTACCCACATATAGGAAGCATACTTATATTTTAAATATACACCAATATAATCTTATTTCCCAAGTATACTGAGCTAGTCCAAGTAATATTTTAATTGGGCTAAATATAATTTAGTTGAGTATTTTCAACCCATTATTTCATATTACACATAAATATCATAATGATCGTCATTAATTCTCTTTTAATAATTTTAGTTAAACCTTCAGTCTGGCCTAACTTTAATGTTTAGGCCATACAATGCTCATTTATCTTATTTACTGAAGTTACATATAACTCAAGCTCATTATTTCTATAATAAAATATTAGGGGTCCAGGCCACGTTTGGCTTTTCCCCAATTCCACATTATTTTAATATTTATTTAATATAAGATTTATGTCACACTTTATCATAATGCTAAATTATTTAGCTTACTTGAATAATTACATACTTATAATATGTACAACCTTTATACTTGGAATAATTAATATTTACTTTATAAATTATTTAAATTATACAATATAAGTATAATTATTTGATTGTCCCAAGACAACCTCTTCCATCTTTATAATCAGCCACACCTTAAGTGTTAATCTAATCCCTCCATCTCTAACCAATATTTATTTATAATTATATTGGTATTTTCTTTTATTAATCACTTATCTTTCGAATATTACAATACTATGTAATATATTTAAAATATCAAATTAATAATTAACATATTTCTTTCCTCCTCTTATGTTAAACACATATCTTAATTCACCGTCTTTTGTAAGTGAATTAAACCTTTCTATTCAAAATAATACCATGACAAGTAATATTTACAAAGGCAACTACTATAATCACATATTCCACACGTGTATTAACTCACTATTTACTTAAGTGATCCTTCAAACCCTTACTATATCACCATAGTCAATTAAGGCTATAATATTCAAATTATAGTATCCCATAATATAACTTCCAATTTAATATAAATTAACCAATATTTAAACTTGTTAGTTAATTCTTGTAATTAACTAATTAATGCTTTACTATCTCAATCTATCCATGGATAGCTTAAGCACTAACTAAAACTCGTATTACATCATACCAGTTACTAGTACATATATACAAGTCCAAACCTAACACACATCGAGTCTTTAATAGTATTCAATATAGTACATTGAGTGGTTTCCCACAAACAACCAACAAATCGGGTTTACATCTGCCTACACTTTATTTTTCCACGATGAGTTAGATCGATTACCAATTTGTATATACCTCCGCTCTCTGAAGGAATCGTTTAGCCCAGCTCCTATACGTCAACCATTAAAGAGTAAGATTTCACTACCTTAGACTTCATATTCACTAGTACATATACTCAAGATATTGGTGATTATCAAAGTTATTTTAATGTCACCAACTTACTTCTACAAAATAATTCTATAAATTATTTAATGTCGATAGATAAATCTTATCCATCTTCATATAACTTCATCTCTACAATTTCTAACAAATATATAATAATGATATATATTTATTAAACACAACATTACTTATTGCATAGCTCATATTACCCTATGTAACACAATACCACATACCTCGTAACACATTATATATTTTTATTTGAACCCTTCACAAGCCTTAAGGATTTTATTCACTAAATTCTTATTTCAATATTTTCTAAAAAGTCGGGTTCTTATAGCCTCTCTGGAAATCGTAGAGTGGTTCAAACGTTTGCAGAGCCAACTCACAGATCATAGTGTGCTCTCAAAAACGTAGAGTCTACAAGACAAGCAAGTGAAGATCGTAGTGTGCCAAGTTCTTCAGAGAAATTGTAGTGCTCTTGTCTAGTATCAAACATCAAGGTGGCAAGACAACACGATCAGAATCGTAGAGCATCATATGTCTATGTCAGAAGCATCGAGCCTTGCACATTGGTTTGAAGATAAGGCCCAACAAATGTGGAATAAGTTATAAATGTTGAACTCTTCGCCAGTCCCAATGACACAAAAGATATCCTTAGTATACACCAAAGAAACGTATTGAAGAAGCTAAGTAAAGTACCATGGGTTAGAGGAAAACACCTTTTCAGGTGTTAGGTGAGATGCCAGTCTGTTGTGTTAGTGGGCCAGAATACTAATCAGAAGATGTGCAGAAAAGTCTTCATCAATGTTTAGAAATGTCAAACGCATTTAATGCTTCAACGGATACATTTCAAGGATCACATATATGCAAAACATCTGCAGATGAAAGAAGCAAGCAAGCATTGAACAAAATGTTGAGGAACACTCAACGCTAAACTCTCAACTCTACGATCTAAAAAAGAGAAAGCTTGCTCAGCTACTCAGTTCTTTCAAACAAGAGCTTAATGGAAACTGAGTAGCCCCAATCAAGAACTCATCAACTACCAATCAAGTGAAGTAAGAAGATTCAAGTCAGAAGGACTTGAAGAGTTCTAAGTGAACTGTGAAGAACCAAGTCTGCTGGACTTGAAGAGTTCAAAAGTGAACTAAGAAGTGCCTAGACTGCTGGTCTAGAAGGAATCTGTGAGATTCAGAAAGTGTAAAAGATATCCTTAGTGGATTTCCTACTTAAGGAATAGAAGAGTTGATTAGGAGCTTTAAGTGCTCTGAACCTCTTAAAAACTGCTGTGTCTATTACATTCCTGCCATAACTGTTATAACTGCTATAACTGTTATAACTACCTCACTCTCATTAACTCACCATATCTAAGAGGGAGTTCAAACAAATTTTAATTCCGCTGTGTTTGAATCAATAACAAAACTAACAAAGTATTTAAGAAAGATTTTTAAAATATATATTCAACCCCCACTTCTAGATAACTATTGCGCCTCAGGGAACTAACAGATACCGCAGGAGATCAAAGAATGGGTTGAAGATAAACCCAAGCCAAATCTTGATCAAACCACATCTTTTAACTTCGGAACCTCAAAAAACCTCAAATAAATCTAGATTGGTACGGACCTAACTCCAAACCAAAGGAATGACATCGTTACTCTATTGACCTAATTCCAGGATGTGTTTGCATGGTCTCATAAAGACATGGTCGGTTTGTCCACTGACATTGTCATTCATCGCCTTCCCATTAAAGAGGGGTTCAAGCTAGTCAGGCAGAAGCTTAGACGATTAAAACTTGAGTGGAGTTTAAAAGTTAAAGAAGAAATTATGAAACAATTTCAAGCCATCATCATCATGGTGTCAACATACCTTGAGTGGCTATCCAACATAGTCCCCGTGCCTAAACCCAGAGGAAATGTGCGAGTTTGCATGGATTACAGGGATCTGAATAAAGCTTGTCTCAAAGATAGCTTTCCCGTGCCATTCAACCACATACTCATTGACAATACAGCTCAGTATGATATGTACACCTTTTCTGATTGTTTTGTGGGGTAGCATCAAATTATGGTTGCTGAAGAGGATCGTGAGAAAATGGCATTCATCACTCCTTGGGGAACCATTTGCTACAGACGGTTGTCAATCGGCCTCATCAATGCCGGAGCTACCTATCAGCGTGCCATAATGGCTCTTTTCCATGATCTAATGCACAAAGAAATAGAAATCTATGTGGATGACATCATTGTCATGTATCAAAGGGAGGAAGACAACCTAGATCATCTCAAAAAGCTCTTCAGGAAGTTCCGTAAGTATAACTTGAAGCTAAACCTGACCAAGTGTGCCTTTGGTCTTAAAGCAAGCATGTTACTAGGATTCCTAGTCAGCCACAAAGGGATTTCGCTGGATCCCAAAAAAAATCCAGGCCATCACGGAAATGCCCATACCTCAGACAGAGAAGGAAATACGGGGACTTTTGGCAAAAATCAACTTCATCAGCCGATTCATCTCCCAACTCACAGCAACCTGTGAGTCTATCTTCAATTTTTTAAGGAAAAACTCCTCTATGAAATGGAATGATGAGTGTCAGAAAGCCTTCCTTACAATCAAAAGGCAACTAGTCAAAGCTCCTGTTTTGGTATCTCCCAGGGATGGTGTTCCCCTGTTCATATACCTATCCATAAATGACAACGCCATGGGTTGCATGCTGGGAGAGAAAGATGATAGAGGCTAAGAATGAGCCATCTATTACCTCTGCAAAAGATTCAACAAAAGTGAACACAATTACACTCTGATTGAGAAAGCTTGTTGTGCTTTAGCATGGGCTTCCATGAGATTAGAACATTATCTCCATGGTCACCAACCCATCTCATATCCCACCTAGATCCTCTCAAGTACGTGTTCAGTAAACTCATGTTGAATTGTCAACTGTCCAAATGGCAGTTGATCCTATAGCAATTTGACATCGTCTACATAACGTAAAAGTCTGTCAAGGGTCAAGGAATTTTGGATCAACTGGCTACCGCACCTGCAGGGGATTTCAAACCCTTGGAAACATACTTCCCCGATGAAGGGGTAATGACAATTCAGCAACACCATCAGAACGATACACACCAATCATGGAAGATGTATTTTGATGGAGCCGTAAACATGGAAGGTTCTGGGGAAGAAGCAGTTCTAGTATCCATTACGGGGGAGCAGTATCCCGTCGCCGTCAAATTATAGGTTGTCAGCACCAACAACACAGCTGAGTATGAAGGCTGTATCATGGGGTTGAAACTTGCCCAATCAATGGGCATCAAACGGTTAACTATCTTTGGAGATTTCGAATTGGTAATCATACAAACAACTAGGATTTATCACACCAAAGAGCTATATTTGTTGCCTTACCATCGGCATGTTATACAGATGGCTTCGGAGTTTGAAGTAATATCCTTCCTCCAGATTCCTCAAAATAGGAATGACTTTGCTGATGCGTTAGCAACTTTGGCCTCCTAGATCAACATACCTGACAAGGAAGATATGCCAAACACCACATTTGCCCTATAAAAGGCTCCAGCCTATGGGAATTAAATTTGAGAAGTATCGGATAAGCTACCTCTCATCCAGCACCCTTAGTATCAGCATATCAAGGAGTATCTACGAGATGGATCTACACCCCCTGAAGCTAGTAAGGCTAAAAGGAAGCGGATCCATCGAATGGCTATGAAATTCTACCGGAGCAAAGACACACTCTATAAAAGAGATGCAGGACTAAGTCTCCTCAGATGTCTGGACAAAGACCATGCTCAGAGGCTCATGGATGAAATCCATGGTGGAGTATGTGGCCCACACAAGTAGCGGACCTCTACTTATCAAGAAGATCCTCAGAACATGGCATTACTGGCTCTCTCTCAAGGCTGACTTTGATGATCACGTCAAGAGATGTTACCAAAGCCAAATTCATGGGAATGCTATCCACGCCCCTCCAAGGGAACTCCATAATATGAGTTCGCCCTGACCCTTCTTAATGTGGGGAATGTACATGATCGGGCCCATCGAGCCCAAAGCCAGCAATAACATCGGTTTATTTTCACCATGATCGACTACTTCACCAAGTGGGTAGAAGCAACCACCTTCCCCAAGGTTACTAAAGAAGTTATCATTGGTTTCATAAAAAACAATGTCATTTCTCGATATGGACAACCAGAGGTGATTGTGTCAGACAACGCTAAAAACATCAACAACCAAATAATGGAGGAGTTATGCAGTAAATTCCACATTAAACATCTCAACTCTGTCATCTATCGTCCAAAGATGAATGGTGTTGTTGAAGCGGCTAATAAGAATATTAAAAAGATCATGCAAAAGATGTCCGCCACTTAAAAAGGATGGCCTGAATTATTGCCTCTGACTCTATTAGCCTACAGAATGTTAATGCACACTTCCACTGGTGTAACCCCGTACTCATTAACCTATGGGATGGAAGCAGTGCTCCCCATAGAAGTAGAAATGGAATCCCTCAGATTGTTGATAGACGCTCAGCTGGATGAAGACCAATGGTTACAAGATCGATATCACCAATTGTCTCTAATAGATGAAAGGTGAACTGCTGCTATCTTCCATGGTCAGTTATACCAATAGAGGATCGCCAGATCCTACAACAAAAAAGTTCAGCTACGACAATTCAAAAGCATGACTTGGTCTTGAAGAAAATTCTTGACAACCAAGATCAATCCAAAGGAAAATTCTCCCCAAACTGGGAAGGCCCGTTTGTTGTCAAGGAGGTATTAACAGGAAGAGTTCTCAGATTATAGGAAATGGATGGCGATGAATTTCTGTAACTCATTAACTCAGACACCGTAAAACGGTACTATGTCTGAAGTTACCAACAAGCTAACATCCTGGTTTTGGATCACCAGATCCCAGTCAGTTTAGATTTTCAAAACCCTTCATTACATACAACCCTTCTTCACATCTATTTACCCCATCAGGGACAAACATACCTTTCAACTAGCAGCCTGGTTTCGAATCACCAGATCCTTCACTCAACTCAGGGTTTTTTTTTTAAAACCTTGCACACCTTCAGTTTGTCCCACTCGGGATAAACATTTCACACCTTCAGTTTTGTCCCCCCAGGGATAAAAACTTTTCACACCTTCAATTTGTCCTATACATGGGATTAAACTTTTCATCTACAGTCTGTCATGTACACGGGGTAAACTACGCAGACCTGATCTCCCCAGTACATGGGAGTACGTAGGCAGCCATTTTTATGGTCCGGTCTCACCATAGAAAAAACAAAAAATCATCTCTACACCCTTTTCACATACAACTTTGAACCTTTCACACCAGGTTTGAACTGTGCAAACCTGATCTCCTCTTCAATAGGAGTATGTAGGCAGCCATTCATGGTTCGGTCTTACCCCCAACAAAAACACAAAAACTTGTCAAACGGTACTGAGATCATCCTTCAATCCACCACACTTCATTGGCTTAGACCAAAGAGATGGAACTAACTGGTCTCCCCGTACAAATGGGAGAACCGGCGACTATCTAAGCTGCGGTTGAGTCCTCAAAGAGAAACACAAATCCATAAGAGATGGAACTACCTGGGCTCCCCCATACAAAGGAGTATCGAAGACCATGTGTGGTGCGGTCAACCTCAGAGATGAAAGCCACACTCATCTCCATAACAACATAAAGAAATCAGTCCCAAGAAAACAAAGGGTAGGGAATACACACAGATTAATGATTCATTCTAAAAGATCTTGAGACATCTCAATGTCCATCCATTAAGGGGGAGTTCAGAATACATCAAGATCACAAGTCTTGGAGAAACAGACAAATATCAAGCAAGTAACAAGGAATGACTAAAAGGCAAGTGAATCAAAATATATTTCCCTTCCATATATAATATTGTTTGATATATACAATGTGTACTGTACATGACAAAATAGCTAAGCTAGTCTGTGCAGGAAAATCCAAGCCCATCTATAAGTCAGTGTATATGTGCGTTATCAAGTCTAACATAGCATCCCTCTTAGAAGAAATGGGTACTGTGAGCTCCTGCCCAAGGGTATCAACACAAGCCAACAGATCCACAGCTAACTGCATGGTGACACTATGCTCATAAATACACGTGCTTATCTCTACAATAATATCAGTAGTATGAGACCTCACTGCAATACAATCTGTAACAACGACATCTCGGGAAGATATAACGTCATCCTGTTTAATCATCACTGCATCTTTGGACAATCTAGCCTCATCTGTGACGCCCCCAAATTCGGGTATCTTGCAACCCGACAAATGGTGCTCCACTGTACTAACATCCATACAATCATTCCATTGAAATACAACAAAATGAAGGTAATTACTATCTTTTTATTACAATCAAAGTATAAATCTTTCCCAGGTTCATAAACCGGTTACATCGTTCATTGTTTACTATGTATAATACATATAAACTTACTACACTATTACACAATGCCTAAGCATCTATCTTAGCTTTGCCCTTATCTCTCTTGGCATTCACAGTACGTTCATCCTTAACTGCAGTTATATGATTCACGCAAGAAGTGAGCATGATTTCAAAGAAGTTTTAAGCAATTATAACAGAATACCACATTCGTGAATCATATAACAATTTTGACATAACTGAACAATAGTTATGAAGTATTATGAATCAATAATACTTTAACAGTTCATAACATCAATTCCCAAAGTATAGAATAGATTAGGAATTCGAAATTCGATAGACCATGAGCAATAACTTTCGGTTTTTCATACTTGAAAAGGAGTCCACAAAGACTAAGGTTGTTCATCAGATAACTTACGAGCACTTCTAGGTGATCAGCCTATAGTACTCTATGTTGATCAACATTCATTCATTAAACGTATTTACGTTTAATATTTTGGCAAACTCGCGTGCCCATCGAAATATCGATGAAAAATACTTTTGTTTGTTCATAGACAAACCTTACCTTCACGTCCGTACCAATTACATGGCATAGGATAGCGTTAACATTTCTATATAGAAAGATATGAATCATAATCAATCTATATATTACGAATAGTCTAGCCGAGTTCAAATATGGCATCGACCCTTTCTTTAAAACAAGGCTTGCAATTCAGTTCAACGAATCACATACAATTTGGCTAACATGAAAGTTAGACAAGCGTTAAGAAAAACTTGCCTTTCAGCGTCTTCAAATATTTTACTCTACTGACCACAACCTTTACAGAATCTACATGATATATTTACATAGCACACTGTAATTAGCTATCAAACAACTATTCACATTGTTTATACAAGCTTCTTTTTCTTCTATGTCTTTGTTAACTTAATATCTTTATTAAAGTCAACAAGACTTATTACCCATCGTCCTGGTTTATTAATCAACTGACATTTAGTAACCGGACTTAAACATTGTCGGCGAGATACCAACGTTGTTCAACGTTCTTAACTTGTTAACATGCATTACATTCCTAAGTTCCATACCATATACTCTAGTATAGGTAGTATAGGAATAACTTTAATACACTTATGAAGTGTACAAACATCATTCCTTTAGGTCACCAAACAAATGAAGTTTAAAACCTAAGTCATTGTCTGAATCCATCACTTTTATGTGCACATGACACTCGTAGTATTAGGCTGGCTATGTGCGGCACACGAATAATAGTGGCTCATGGTGCCATTTAGCGATGTGCAACAACAACATCTCTACGCCTTCTGGCATGACAAATAACACTATATATATGCGTGGCAGCTTTAGACCTCGATATGCATTCGATAATTTTCAATAATTTTGCGAAATTCCCGGGGCCGTAACTTCTTTGTTTTAAGCCCGATTTGGTCTGTTCAAAAGCCTACACGTCATAAATAGCGTAATCTACACTTTCATATAAGAATTCGAAACTTTCGAATCCGTTAACTCAAAATTGACCATTTAGTTCATTTTTTATACGTTCGAAAACGTTAATGAGCGTTCAATGCTCGTTTTCTTCGTTTTAATTCGGAATTCGACGATTCTCGAACCCACAACTCTTAATCACCCTATCTCACGTGTTGACATTGAAAACCAACATTTTCAAGTCTCACGACAACTTTTGACCTCTATTCCGAAATTCAACATTTTCGACGTTTAACGTCTAATTACGTAAATTTTGCCATAACTTCGTTACTATTGATCTTTAAGCCAAATCACATGGAATACTCCATGGATTTCATATCTACACCCTAACCAGTTAAGATGCAAATACTAACAGATTGATGGAGTTCAATCGTTTATAAACGATCAATCTCAACAAACCATATATTCATGGTTCAAAACTATATCTATCCTTATGATTCTTATAATATCATGACTTATAGAGATTGAATTTATGGTAAGTCATCATTAATCTCTCATACAAGACATATACCACCCATCTATGATTCTCCAATATAAAAGAAAAATCAGAAAGAGATGGAAAGAAAAGGTAAAGATTATACCTTAAGGATTCTTATGAAACTTTATTGGAAATCTTTATGATCAAGCTTCCAAGTGTATGATTTATAAATCTAGCTCTCTTTTCTCTCTCAAATAATCTAGGTTGACAAGTTGAAAACTCTCAAATGATCAACCTTGCCTTCTTATTTATAGGAAATGGGAATGGAGGGTATAATGGACTTAACACTCCCACCTCCTTACTATTCACACTTGGTCACCAAGTAAAATGCTTGGTGACCAAGCATTATTCTTGGCTACCACATAAAATGGCCGGCCCTCACTAGCCATGGGTCATCCCATGGGTTGCCCCATGGGTTTTACCCATTCGGTGACCCATCGGTTCGATCCATGGTTTGGTTTAAATGAATTGGGCTTAACTAAATAAACATTGGGCCTAGACTTGGGCTCAACTCACTAATCTCCTTGGGCCTGGTCATTAAATCAATTGGACCAAACATAATTCAAGTCAAATGAATTAATCATTGAGACTTAGGTTAATCCTACAATACGCATCGTATTCTACACGTACAATTCATGTATTCCCTTTGTATACTATACGTAAAATAATTGTATTGTACTTCGTATTTACTCAATGTATTATACATAGACACTAAAAAGTATCATTAATGTATAATACTCGAATTAACTTTAACGAAATTCCTTCTACGCATATTATTTCCTTCTCGAAAATCAATATACTCAACCCTTAGGTTTTAAGTCCGCAGGCGAAAACCGTGTTTGCCATAAATGAAATATTATCAGATATTCCATCTAATCTCGACATTCTAACATCACGCGTTTCTCGGAATTTCAAAATAATTCCTCGATGTAAAAGCGGATGAATAGTGTTTTCTGACGAAATTTTCTAAAATGATTATTTTCGTCTTGGAAATTCCAAACAATTATTTCTAACACGTAGCCAGACTACTAACCACGTTAACACATTCTAGGTCATAGAACGACCTTCACATAACTTACTCACATAATAATCAATTAAATTCATTTAATTCACATAATCAAATAAAAATTTAATTATCATAAAAATCCGATTTTCTCGGGCATTACATCATCCCGCTCAGCAATAGCGGTGTCTCTAGAATAGGGAACCCAAGTGATGGCATCAGTTGTCAATAACTCCAACTATAGGTGACAATGGGTGAAACCCTCAACTACAAGAACCTCCGCCAACGTGGAATGATGCCATCGCCGTCCCCATGGATAGGTATCTGGACCCAACACACTAATGGGACACAGACATGGGAGCCTCTTATAGGCCCAAAACTGCCAACACAAAGGCAAACATCTGTGGTCAGTCAACACTCTTAACCTGTTCATGGGAAATCAAACGAGAAATACTCACCAGTAAAAATGGGTAAAATCCTAGCCAAGCCTTTGTCAAGCCCTGGAAACGTATGTGCATTCCCTTGAGGAAATAGGCGAAGGTATAGGAACCCCAGTCATACCCTCCAATACGGTCCATATCTCGTGTGGCGCTAACCAAAGCGAAAGACACCATGGAAGAGTTATCCGCTATGAAGCAACCCCAAAGAATGACCAAGAACAATCGTCGAAGAATGCGATCACGGACTCTCACATCAGCAGGTATGGGCTCACTTAATGCCCCACTCATAGCATTTATGCTCAAAGGACCTACATGGACTGTCCTTCCCTTGAGCGACTCAGTCGGGACTCCTAGCAAGGATCTAACGGCGGTCGGGGTAATGTTTATCGTACAAGGCACTGGCTCCCCTCCAAACTCTATACCAATGATAAACTGCCAATCCATCGACGTCATCATCACCTCACAGTCCAACAAACAGAGAGACTAAGTCTAGTGAAACTAGTACTCAGACAACTCCCTAAGATAACCTCATGGACAATGACGGTGGAGGATAGAACATAACGCCTCAAAGCCCAAACCATGCACAATCTTTCGATACCCTGGATGAAGAGTATGATATAGAGAGTATATACTGATCCAGTTCCCTCAAGGCTGCATAAAGCCGGGAACCTACATCACAAAAGCAAATCAACATCAGAATCCTTGCTCCTCGTCAATAGGAAAAAGGAAGATCAAATCAAGCTTTTACCTCATTTGCATGCAAGTACACCGAGTGGTGGCGACTCAAATAATCCAGAAGCTCTGGAATTGTCACATTAATTCCTAGAAGATCCCTGCGGGGAGCATGAGCAACAAGAGTCGGAGCCGCAACAGGTACATCCTCGTCCTCAACATCTGGTACCTCAATCAGGATAGGACGAATCACTGCCTCCACCAAATGACGAGGCTTTCTAACTGAACGAGGTCGAAGCACATCAGAAGCCCTCCTCTGCACACCTTAAGTGGTCCTGCAGGAACTACTCAGCTGATCTGGATCCATATATCTGGACACAAGTCTCCAAATCACCTCAGAAAGGGTGTGGTAAATTCTAACCTGGAGCTTTTCAAATGCATTTTATTACTATATGCATGCATGCATTACTTTAACATACGCCTACAGTAAAGTTAAAAATGCATGTCTACCCAATGCCTAAGCTCATAGAAATTTTTTGCCAGAGTCTCCTTTGTAAAAAGGACTATCCAAATGCACATATGCATGACTAGGTGGCTATTCAGTAGCACACCTACCCACAGTCATACATCCTATATGCATAAAAATATCAAAGTCATAATCCGTAAGGGTAGCCTAATTACAAAGATTACTTTGCTTTACAACCTCTGCTCATTTATCCTCAAATAGGATAAGAAATAGCAGAAAAAAGGTGCCAATTTGACTGTGTCAAAAGTCAAAAATTTTCACATCATTATGTTCAACATGGTTAAATACTAATAGTTACTATGTTGAATATTTTTTATTAAGTCATATGAGCATGCATATATATTACTATGTGTTTATAAGCATTTCATGTGATAACTCATTTTCCAATGGACAAAAACTAGAAAACAAGACATGCATACATTACCAGGATAGTATAGAACACTTGTACGGTGACATATTTTACAGAAAACAGTCCGAACTCAATAGATCTAAAGAAGAACTCTTGGATTCTCTGTGTGGCGCAACGTGAAAATGACTTGTGAAAGGAAAACAGCCTATAAGTACACCCACGGATGGTCAAAAGTGTACCTATGACTATCTTAGGTGGGTCCCACCCCTTTGGCTCGATCCAATTTGAGTTGCAAAGGATGTCTCACAAGCTAAAAAAGTTAAATCAAGAAAAAAAGACACTACGCGATTGAGCAGAAAAGCCTGAAATCCTAGTTTTTAAAGACCAAACTGCAGGTCTATATATCACTCATTGGTATTCACTCAGACACAGGGTTAACTACACTGATGATCACAATTTTTGCAAACTACACTTGGTAATACCTCACAAAGGTCTGATGCCGTCAGTTCGGGGTCGTAACTCCAGAAACCTCTCCCCAGCGGATATTTCATACAACCTCAGCCGTTGAAGCACATTTCAACGAAGGTCAAGAAACCTTGACATCATTCAGTCGTTGTCAAGTAAATCCAGTAAAGCATTAGAAGTTATCTGATGATTTTACCCGTTGAAGCACATTTCGATGAAGGTCAAGCAATCTTGACGTTATTTCAGTCGTTGGCAAATAAATCCAGCGAAGTGATAAGTGGATTTTATATCCACGAATTGGTTTCTAATTTAAGCTTATTCATTGTTAAATCCTTGATTTTATATTTTATTTTTACTTGTTTATTGTTGTTTTATGTGTAAGTGGGTTGGTGTGGTAAGTAATCAAGAAGGGAAGCATTTTGGGAGAAATCTTAGCAAGTGTGGAATTTTTCCAAAGTCGAGCGATGAGGTAGACGCAAAATGGGGGGTCTTCAAATCTGTTTGTAGTAGCCTAGCCCACCGGGGCGGGCATTTCCTATGTATATACCCCCGCCGGGGTGGGAGGTCTTGAATTCTGGCTATCCGAACTTGATTCAAACACTGATGGGACATGGATTTTAGTTCTTGCATACCTTTTGGAGATTGTTTGTGTACACATATATTAACACAAACACTAGATCAAGAGAGGACAGAAGGCAATTATCAGAGATTACTTACAAATTTTCATATAGAGTATTGGAGTGAAGATTTTGAAGGACCGTGTGTTTCGATTGCGGATTAAGGCTAACATGAAGGGTGTTCTGATTTATTCTTTGTTTAGTCTTATATTTGTAATTGAAAGGATGTTATCTTTAATTTATTCAGTTATTATTTCATTGATGATGAACTAAATTACTTTTTAGGCTTATGACGGATCTTTAAGTGAAACGATGATTATGTAGCTTTGATTTTCAGTTCAATAAGCTATTTTCTAGTTTATCTATATTAATTTGAGCTTTAATTTATGAATTGCTTGATCAACAATTCTTTGTGGACTTGTATGAATTTAAGAGAAGAAGTACTAGTCTAGACTTAGTTAATATAACACGTGTTCTTGAATTTTGTGAATGAACAGAATCTTGATGAATGTTAAGGTAGATATATGCCTGACATCGCATGTAATCGGATAAAGGACTTAAACTTAAACCTTCTTCAATTGTAATTCGCATACAGATATAGTGAGTTAGTTGATTAAGGTGTTTAACTTGTTTCTATCAAAATTGTGGATTTGAGTTAATATGGTATTAGTACATCGAGAGGTGGCTAGTGCTACATATGTGTTCTTGATTAATAAACTGGGATAGTAAATTGAACTGGAATAAAGGTGTAAAAATTAGAGTGAAGCTTAGGGTGAAGTCGTAATCCTAATTCTCCAATAATTGTTTGAAATTTGAATTTTTAAGATTTGTGATTGTTTTGTGATCATATATTTATTAATAATTTAGTTTTTATAATCTTAATCATTGATTTAGATAGTTTGATAAAATTAGGATTACTAGGAAATTGATAATTATGAGGTTAAATTCTTACTAAATTTTCTCTGTGGGAACGATACTCTACTTACTATTATATTACTTGTTGACCATGTATACTTGCGTATTGTGCGTAATTAGATTTTAACAAACAAGTTTTTAGCGCCCTTGCCAGGGAAATTTTAGTATAGATTTTAATATTTTAAGATATCAGTCTAATTAGTCCAGTTTTACTTTTATTTTTGTTTTGTTTGTCTTATTTCAGGTTTTTGAAGTTGGTTTATGCAAACGCGCTCCAAAAATCCAGACTTTCTTCCTTTTGAGGACGACATTGAGAAAAAGTTTTAAAGGCTAAGTAAGTAGATCAAGAAAACAAGAGAAGAATTCAAAAACTCTGAAAAAGAAGAAACAATGGTTACCGAAGATCAAAAAGCGTTGAGGGATTTTGCTACACCCAAGGTGACTGAGCTGCAGTCAAGTATCACAAGGCCTGCTATAGCTGCGAAAACATTTGAAATCAATCCTAGGACGATTCAAATGATTCAAAATTCGGTTCAGTTTGGGGGATTGGCAAATGATGATCCGAATGAACACTTAGTCAGCTTACTGGAAATTTGTGACACCTTCAGATATAATGGGGTGTCAGATGACGCGGTAAGGCTTCGCTTGTTCCCATTCACCTTACGGGACAAGGCGAAGAGATGGTTACATTCTCTACCATCGGGATCAATAATTACTTGGGAAATCCTCGCTCAGAAATTTCTTGCAAAATTTTTTCCACCAGCGAAAACTACAAAAATAAGGAATGAGATAACTATATTTGAACAACAACACGTGGAGTTACTGTATGAGGCATGGGAAAGATACAAGGAATTGTTCAGAAAGTGCCCACATCATGGATTGCCTAAGTGGTTGCAGATGAAAACATTCTACAATGGATTGAACGAAAATCTCAGAACCAGTGTTGATGCAGCTTCGGGTGGAGCGTTTATGGCTAAAAGTTATGAGGAGACTTACGAGTTGATATAGACTATGTCAGCTAACAACTACCAGTGGCCCACGACAAGAATGACACAGACGAAGGCAGTTGGAGTGTTAGAAGTAGATGGAGTGATGGCAATACAAGCATAGATTTCAGCACTCTCTAAGAAGTTGGATGTGATGTTAGGGGTACAGACACAATAGGTTGCAGTTATTTGTGAATTATACGCAGGTGAACATCATACAGATCAATATGCAATCAACCCGTGTCGAAGGCAATTTATGGGTAGCTTCTGGCAAAATTCCACGAAATGCATCGTGCGAATACATACAATCAGGGGAATAGGAATCATCCTAACTTTTCATGGAGTAATAATAAGCATCAACAAGCTCCACGACCATCATATCCCCCAGGATTTCAGAATCATCAACAACCAGTTTAACATCAAGAGAGGAAATCAGATTTAGAGGAGTTATTGTCCAAGTATATAACAAGCAATAAGGCAGCGATGAAAAACCAAGCAATGGCCATCAAGAATCTAGAAAACTAGATGGGACAAATTGCCTTAGCATTGAAAAATAGACCACAAGGGACTCTACCGAGTGACACTGAAAGAAATCCAAAGGGAAATCACGAGTGTCAGGCAATCACTTTGAGAAGTGGAAAACATCTAGATGGGAAAAATACAGAAAATTCAGCTAGAATGGATGACAAAGTTGATGAGAACAAAGTGGGTGAAGAAAAATAGGGCGAGGATAAGCAAATTGAGAAAACAAAGTTAGATGACAAACCAGTTGTGTATCCTCCACCGCCGTTTCAGCAAAGAGTCTAATAACAGAAATTAGATAAGTAGTTCGCAAAATTATTGGAAGTTTTTAAGAAACTTCAAATTAACATCCCGTTTGCAGAAGCCCTAGAGCAGATGCCAAGTTATGCGAAATTCATGAAAGGTATTCTGTCCAGGAAAAAAAGTTAGAAGATTTCGAAACAGTGGCATTAACAGAGGAGTGTAGTACAGTTTTACAGTGAAAGTTGCCACCAAAGTTAAAAGATTCGGGGAGTTTCACCATTCCATGCACGATTGGGAACATGGCATTCAATAAGTGTTTATGTGATTTGGGGGCGAGTGTGAACCTTATGCCGTTATCGGATATCTGAAATTGGGTTTGCTGACCCAAAGCCTACAAACATTTCATTACAGGTTAAGCGGATAGGTCGAGTGGCGTTTTAGAGGCATTGTTGAGGACATATTGGTCAAGGTTGACAAGTTTATATTCCCCACAGATTTCATAATTCTGGATTTTGAGGAAGATAAGAACATCCCAATTATCCTAGGGAGACCTTTCTTGGTTATGGGTAGGACAATCATCGACGTACAAAAAGGTGAATTAACTATGAGGGTCCAAGATCAAGAAGTGAAATTTAATGTTTTCAAAGCCATGAAATTCCCTATGGATGAATAAAGAGTGTTTTAGGATGGATATTATTGACCAGATAATCAGCGAAGACATTGGTAAAAGTTTGGGTAACGATCCATTGGAAACAACAATATTGGGAGATGAAGAGTTAGATGATCCAGAATTTGTAGATTACTTGTAGATACTAGACTCCTTGCCCCGAGTTAGCAGATTTAAAGCACCATTTAAACCATTGCACTCAGAGGAAAGATCCACAACCAAAATGAAACCATCATTGGAGGAGCATCCTTTTCTTGAGCTAAAGCCACTACCTAAACACCTCAGGTATGCGTATTTAGGCAATTCTAATTCTTTATCTATTATTATTTCTGTTGCACTTAACGAAATGCAGGAAGAAAAGTTGCTGAGGATGCTTAGGGAACATAAATCGGCTATAGGATGGACAATCGTGGATATCAAGGGAATCAGCCCATCCTTTTGCATGCATAACATTCTGATGGAAGACGATGCAAAACCGGCAGTGGAGCAAAAGAGACGGCTTAAGCCTATCATGAGAGAAGTAGTGAAGAAGAAAATACTGAAATGGTTGGACGCATGTATCATCTATCCAATTTTTGACACTAAATGGATCAGTCCAGTTCAATGTGGACCAAAAAAAAAGGAATGACTGTGGTATAAAATGATGATAATGAGCTAATTTCGACAAGGACAGTGACTGGTTAGAGGGTTTTCATGGACTACAGGAAGTTGAATAAGGTGACCCGCAAAGATCACTTCCCTTTGCCCTTTATCGATCAAATGTTGGACAGATTAGCTGGACACGAGTACTATTGCTTGTTGGATAGATATTCGGGTTATAATCAGATCATCATTGCCCCTGAAGATCAAGAGAAGACAACTTTCACATGCCCATATAGCACATTTTCATTCAAGAGAATGTCGTTCGGCTTATGTAATGCACCGACTACTTTCTAACCGTGTATGATGGCCATTTTCTCAGACAAGGTGGAGAATAACGTGGAAGTCTTCATGGATAATTTTTCTGTCTATGGAAATAACTTTGATGCTTGTCTAGAGAATTTGGTGCTGGTGTTACAAAGATGCACGGACACGAATCTTGTACTTAACTATGAAAAATGCCACTTCATGGTTGAGGAAGGCATAATTTTGGGGCACAAGGTCTCGGCTCATGGATTAGAGGTTGATAAAGCGAAGCTGGAAATGATTTAAAAACTTCTTCCACCAAGTTTAGTCAAAGGAATTCGAAGTTTCTTGGGACATGTCGGGTTTTACAGAAGATTCATAAAAGACTTCTCTAAAATTGCAAAACCTTTATGCAATCTTTTAGAGAAGGATTCGATTTTCAAGTTTGATGAGGAGTGTAAATTGGCATTCGAACAAATTGACTTTAGCTCCCGTAATCGTCGCACCAGATTGGAATATGCCTTTCGAGTTAATGTGTGATGCTAGCGACTATGCGATTGGGGCTGTTTTGGGTCAACACCGAGAGAACGTGTAACACAAATGAATAACACAACTATGGAAAAAGAATTACTTGCAGTAGTATAAGCCTTCGATAAATTATGGGCTTATTTGATCGGAACAAAGGTCGTAGTTTACACGGATCACTCAGCTATTTGGTACTTAATTTCAAAAATAGATGTTAAACCATGCCTTATCAGATGGATTCTCCTTCTAAAGGAATTTGATTTGGAAATAAAAGATAGAAAGGGTACGAAGAATCAAGTTGCGGATCATTTGTCAAGGCTGGAAAATCAGGGTAAAAAGGAAGAGGACAGGTGTTTAATTTATGAATCATTTTCGGATGAGCAGCTGTTTGAGATCAATACGGAATTTCCATGCTATACGAACTTCGCCAACTATCTAGTGAGCAACATCCTTCCCCCTGATCTTACTCGTCAGCTGAAAAAGAAATTACTATATGACGTCAAGTGGTATATGTGGGATGAGCCATACCTATTCTAATAGTGCGCTGACAAAATTATTAGAAGATGTGTGCCTTATAGTGAGGTGAATAGTATACTGCATGAGTGTAATTCGTCTACGTACGGGGGATATTATGGTAGTGAGCGAACAACGTCAAAACTACTTCAAGCCGAGTTTTATTGGCCTATAATTTTCAAGGACGCCCACCAGTTTGTTAAAAGTTGTGATAGATGTCAACGGGTGGGCAACATATCGAAAACGAATGAGATGCCACTACAAATAATTTTGGAAGTTGAAATTTTTGACGTTTGGGGCATTGATTTTATGGGGCCATCACCATCATCATTTGGTAATTAGTATATATTGCTTGTAGTTGACTATGTCTCAAAATGGGTTGAAGCCGCAACACTCACAACTAACGATGCCAAAGTGGTCCTCAAATTCTTGTAGAAGAATATTTTTACGAGATTTGGCACGCCAAGAGCTATCATAAGTGATGAAGGCAGTCACTTCTGCAACAGATCGTTTATAGATCTCTTGGCGAATTATGGGGTCTACCATAAGGTGGCAATGGCATATCATCCCCAAACAAGTGGGCAAGCTGAAGTTTCAAATAGGGAGGTGAAGCGAATCTTGGAAAAGGTGGTGAACCCAAATAGAAAAGATTGGTCTCTCAGGTTGGACGATGCACTATGGGCTTATAGAACTGCGTACAAAACACCAATTGGTATGTCACCATATCAATTGGTGTATGGGAAAGCTTGTCACTTACCAGTCGAGTTGTAACACAAGGCCTATTAGATGATTCATAAACTTAACTTCGATCAAGCAGTTATGGGTGGAAAGAGACTACTTCAACTAAACGAGCTCAACGAATTCTGACTTCAAGCTTACGAGAACTCGAAATTATACAAAGAAAAGGTCAAGAGATGGCATAACCAGAAAATCATGCAAAGAACGATCGAGCCAGGGCAATCTGTCCTGTTGTTCAACTTAAGGTTGCGGTTGTTCCCAGGGAAGCTAAAATCAAGGTGGTTGGGGCCATTCACCATCAAAAGAGTTTTCTAGCATGGCACCGTTGAACTCTACAATAGAAACCCATTGGAGACTTTCAAGGTCAACGGTCAATGGTTGACGCATTACTGGGGTGGCGAAGCCAACACAGATGTCATCGTGATCACATTATCCGACGCACCATAAACAGGGAGTAGTCAGGCTGAACGACTTAAAATCAAGCACTAATTGGGAGGCAACCCAATCGTTATTTTATTTTTCATATTTTTATTCTTAACCGTCAAATAATAGTTTAGCATAATTAGTAATATAGAAGAAGTTCATTAGTTAAATTACATGTTCTTCATAATCTCTCCAATTATTATGTTCTAATTAATTATAAGTTCCTTAGTTAAGTTGCATGCTTAAAATAATCAAAATCTACTCACATTGATATTTTATGGTATTGCAGGATCTTAAAATGATAATGGTTGGGAGTATGAGGGAATAATGAAGCAAACCAGATCAAATTAGCAGTGTGTATGCCCATCGGGGCGGGCCCCTAAAGCTCTATACCCCCCCACCTCACGGCCGGGGTGAGGTCCACCGAGTCCAATTATAGTAGACATATTACACGGCTAAAAGCTTCGACACATTTTATACCCCCATTTGGGATTCGGGTCCTGAAGTTGAATGTGTAGTAGTTTAAGCAGCTACATTATCACACCTCCACTACTTCTTCTTCCACAACTCTCAATTCCATTACACACACTCTACCCATGATTTTGGTAATTGTAACCCCATCACTCTACTCCATTACATTACCCACTACTTCACTCCATTACTCCAACCTCTAAGCATTTCCATCTCACCATCTCTATAAATTCTCACCCTCAACCCAAGTTCACCAAATACTCCTAACTCCACCTGCTATAACTACGAATTAGGGCTTTCATTGAGGTAACTATACAGAAATTGAGAGTGAGTACCTTGTTTTCTAACTCCTCCCTTCCTAGCACCATAGTAGAAGCATAATTATCAAGTTTTGGGGGGATAAAACAGTGTGCACACCAAGTGTGTGTCAGATTATGTGAACCAAGTTTGGGGGAGGAATTAGTGTTGTTAAGGATTTTTGAATTCAATGGTGTCGAAACCCATATCAAAGAGGCACCTAGGAGAGAGTTCCACAACAACAACACCACCACGAACCTTCGACCGACGCAAATTTGTAAGTGTCGCCGCCGACCGATACGACTACATGGTGACGAAAGCTCTTACACCGGAGTGGGGGTTGGCACCAAAACCTGTCGACGGTGAAATGATGCAACATATTTATCAGAAAGGGTGGAACAAGTTCACTAAGGAACCCGAGGCCGCCGTTGTCAGCGTGGTCAAGGAGTTTTATTCTAACACCGACGACAAATCCCCCTTCAACGCTTTTGTGCGGGGTCGATTAGTCTCATTCAGTGCCGATACCATCAACACTTATTAACAATTATGAGTGCCTCAACAGTGCCAATATGCTCAATTACGTGATTTTGATTCTGACTTTGAGGCTATTCTCAAAGAAATGACTAAGTCGGGAACAACATGGATAAAGGATCGGAAAAGAGGCACGATATTTTAGAGCAAGGATCTCAGCTGGTATGGTAAGATATGGTATGCCTTCTTATGTGCAAAAATTTTTCTGTCCACACACACATCGGACGTGACCAAAGAAAAGGCACTACTTTTATATGCAATTATGGATGATTTCATTATCGATGTCGGGGCCATAATCTATTTTTCCATTCGTCGATGCTTACGAGGAAATTTTTCGGGCGGCTTTCCACACCCATCACTCATTTGTGGGTTGTGTCGCCAAACGAGTGTTAGATGGTCTGATGATGAACCCACTCAGATGCCTCTTCAACTACTAGATTCCAGAATGATCGCGCGGTATTCGGTGTGGGCCGGAGGTGATTCCCATCCGAGAGGTTTAGGCTTTATTTTTCCATCAGCTTTGGAGGATGAAGTTGATGCTATAGACACCTTGGAGGATGAGGATGCGACTATGGGAGAGCAAGGAGCAGAGGCAGAACCACCATCCGACGCCATCTCTAGCCCTCAGTTTCTTCCATTTCAACGCCAAATGGATGAGCACACAAAGGAGGCACGACGGGAGTTGCGGCGACTCGCAGCGAGGTAAGACCACATGTTTGAAGCTATGAATAGGTCTTTTGCTTCATTGAATGCGACGCTCTAAAGCTTCAATCCAACTGCCCAATTCCCATACCAGCAGCCT